>BJKM01000161.1:617500-967617 GCA_015082035.1 Chaenogobius annularis | reverse complement strand
ATCCACATTGAACTTACAAGGCAATGCCGTAAGTTCATGAATATGTTGATATATGTCCAGTCTTCTGTATTTTGTATTATTTAAGTTTATTTAGTAGATGAAGCACTTTATTTGTGATATTTTATGCTCAGAGCATGTTGTATATGTTCTGCATTTTCACCATCTGGAGAGGGAAATTAAACGCACAAAAACGTTCCCTGTGGTCCTGGTCTTCTTCAGTGGTTAACTTGGTGCATATCGATGACATTACACCATTCTTCTGCAATGAAGTAATATGTCAACCATTTTATAATGTTTTTCTTTTGAATTATTTATTCAGTACATAATATACTCTTTCTTTTATCCAGAATTGACGCAATAACCAAAGTGAAGATGACACTCTCAGCTGGTGTAGACTTGTCAGAGTCAACAATCAACAAGCAGATTTTACAACAGGTAAGTCCTCTCTATTCATTTCCCTACAAAGTACAAACAAATACATGTGCATACTTTACACTTGATTTAAATAAAGACATGTATTTGGTTTCCTCATTAATGCAAGTGTGATATTCAGAGGTTAACTTGGTCAAATGGAACACAGTGGCAAACCAGGCCATAAGGGAAGGCAGGGACGATAAAGCCACGTTTCGACTGATTGATTTTGGAGCGGATTATTAAAGTGTCTGCGAAAGATTTAAACTGTTTTGAAATGTGAAAAACAGAACTAGTTCATTTACCTGATTTTTGTTCTGTTTTGCTCCATTGCTCCATTATTATGCTCCAGTATTTTGTTAAAGCATCTAACTCAGGCCGTTAGCATGCTAATGTTTGTTAGCTTTACCTGGGACGGTAAAAACTCATTTTGGGCTCAGAGAGTTGTAAAAAGTGCTTATAAACTCATAGTAAATCAACTATGGTGAATATTTAGGATGCTGGGAATGCAAGTGAGTGTTACACGTCTTTCACGTTTCAAAACAGTAAAAGTCTGGTGTGGCTCACTTTCGGTATGCTGTTTTTATTGTTGATTCGATCGATTATTTTGTAATGTTTGAAGATAATTTGTTGTTTCGCTTAAAGTTCTAAAGAGGCCCTGGAGCTTCATGGAGCAATAAAGCAAACTGAAATGTCCTTTTAATAATAATGATTATTATTATTATTTAATAAAAAAAAAGAAAATAATAATAATCTTAATGTGTCTGAGTGGTAGCCGTGAGAATCAGAATATTTAAAGTAAACCACTGGACCCCCAAGATCACTAACATAAAGCGCCGCCACCTTGGTTTGGTTAGGTCCAGGGAACCTCAGTAGAATTAATCCTGCTTAAGGTCATGCCGGAAGGTGAACTGAGATGGACAAGAGACACACCACAAACTATTTAGAATTAAATGTATTATTACTAGCGTTAAAAACACACATTCACACTACATTCACACCCAGACTCACACATTTAAAACTTGACACAAAACAAACAAAAAACAAACACTTTTTGTAGATTTACAGAAGCTCCATAGGACCAACAATCTTAGGCGACATGGGCCCTTAAAACTCAGCCGTTACCGTGACTTGACAGAAAACACCTTAAACTAGCTAGGACGGTCTTACACATCATTTAGATGAGGATGGTCTTTAGATGAATCCCATCAAATCGCATGCCATGTGCACTGAAGACAAACCAGAGAAGGGTGGCCTAACCCTAACTCAGCCTGTGGTTACCATACTTGGGCTTTCAACAAAGTTAAAACAGGATCAAGGGAACCAGAACCCAGAAGGAATGGGGTTCTATATCTTATGAGTGTCTGGACTGTCTGACAAAAAGGATTTTTAGACAGCACGGTATTCCTGTGTACTTTGAACTGGGCAACACTTTAAGACAGAAATATTATATATTCATATAATGTTGTTTGTGATATTTCTTTACACTTGTGTTTTTTTCCTTGTAGGTTCTTGAAAAGCTCCTCCATCTTGGAATCACAGACATAAAATGGACTGTTATACACAGACAAAAGAAGAAAACAGTCAAAATTGTCACACATGGATAAAAACATAACCTTAACATCATGACGTCATTATAACAGCTATCTTTTTCCTCCCAGTATCTGATGTATCTGCCCAAATTAAAATACAGGCACTATTATTATATTTGTTTTACTTCACCATTGTTGTTTTCCTCTACATAGGTCTCAATGTCCTTTGTCAGAATTTTTTACCAATTGTGGGGTCATTGAGTAGACTAGCATTAAATCTCCAAAGTGTGTGTTTTTTTAGTTCCTGTTCCAGAGGACAGTGATGTAAATAGGAGCATGATCTATTGTACCTATGTCTGCCTCTTAATAATGTCATTTTGGCTCTATCTTTGTTGAGAATAAAAAAAGTAGTCTATTTCTTGTCACAGTCTGCTCGTCTCCTGTCTGCTGGTATCCTTCCACTCTACCTGTTAGCCACGCCTCCTCATCAGACCCACTCCCTACACCTGTCTCTGCTCCTTTCTACCTGTTAGTCACGCCTCCTCATCAGGCCACGCCTCCACACCTGTGACAGTTCTGCCTGCATTTAAGCCTGCTCCTGTCTCTGCCCCAGTGCCAGATTTTGTTCTTGTGTTATGCCTGACTTTCCAGCGGTTTCCCCCGAGACCGAGTTACATGGCTGTTGTCGACCTCGTCTGTCCCCGACCTGCCCTGCCCTGCCCCGCCCCCGCCTCATCTCTGCCCTGGCCCGCCTCGTCTCTGCCCCGCCTCTGCCCCGCCTCTGCCCCGCCTTTTCCCTGCCCTGCCTCGTCTCTGCCCTGCCCCGCCTCGTCTCTGCCCGCCACGCCTCGACTCTGCCCCGCCTGCCTCGTCTCTGCCCCGCCTCTGCCCCGCCCCGCCTCGTCTCTGCCCTGGATATTACCTCATCCTTCTGTCCTCTGCCTGTTTCCTCCTGGTTAAACACCTGCTCGGCTCTGTGGCTACACAGCTCGCCACTGGACCAGTCGGCGAGGTAATCCACCTGTTGTTTTTACCTTCAGTCCGCGACGCCAGTCTCACTCCTTCTCAGATCTCGCAGAAGATCACTGTGAATCAAGACTTTTCACTTTGCCACTGTATAAACTGTTAAACTGCTGTGATAATAAAGGTCATTACCGACTGATTCCGTCTGCCTGTGCTGCTTTTGGGTCCTCACCATACCCCTGACAATTCTAGGATAGATCTTACGTGGGTAGGAAAAATGTGTTTTATTGACGTGAGGCTTAATCTCTCTCCAGATATCCATCAACCCTACATTATGTATTCATTTACGAAATTTATAATTTATAGGTTTACCTGCACTCTGAGCTCGACATGTAAGTTCCAGTCACCGCCACAGACGAGGGTTCCCTGTCTAAAGTCCTAACCTTAACCATAGTTACTATTTCCCTAACTATAGTAGATAGTGCTCTGTGTTCAAATGTTTCTTGTTTTATTTAAAGTCACTTTGGCGATAAAGCTCCCCCTGCAGCTCCCTTGTGAAAATACACTGTCAGAAATTGTAGAAAAAGATTCAGTTGTAGTCATCTGGACTCTGTTTTAGAAAAAACAGAGTCCAGATGACTACAACTGAATCTTTTTCTACAAACACTCCTGGACGAATGAGGGATTACACCGACACACTGTCAGAAAAATAGATGCAAAAGCTTCTTCACTTTATTATACTTTATTGTAAGACATGTATAATCACACAAAACAATATTTCACATTGCCAAATATAAAAGAGCCAGGGTTGCTCAGGAGAGTTGTCTTCGGGTTGATGTCAGCAAAGGCGAACACGAGAACATTTTGGTGCAGAGTTCAAAAAGTAGAGCACATATACTATGTGTATGTATAGAGCAAAATAGCTTAAAATATTTTTGATTATTCTTTTTCCCACAGTTGGCTGTGTCAACACATACACTAAGTGAATCATTTGTAAATGTTTTACAAATTGTACAAAACAAAAAAAGTCTAATAATTAATTAAAAGAAAAATAATGAAATAAAAAATTTAAGAAATTACAAAACAATTTTTACTTCTAAAAGTGAAGCAGCAACAGCATTAAATATTCTATTGCAATGTCAAAGATGCCGGGATGAGTCCAAAGATATTTAGAATAAAACAACATCATTTTGGAATAAGTTGCCAAAAGAGATTGACCTACTTTTTTAAGGCATCGAAATCTGTATGGTAAGTTTATATTTTTACAGGGACAGTGTATGTTACATTGACAAAAAGGAAAGATTCCTTGTTTGTCTAGTTTGACTAAAATCAAGTTTTTTGCTATATATGCCTTATTTTGTTATTTTAGATGTATTATTACTATTATTGTGAATCTTTTTTTGTCATCTTAACTGAGTTTTTACAGTTACGTTTAGATATATTGCTGCCAGCTTAGCCAAACTAACACATTTTGAACAGTTGATTAGTGCACTGAAATCTACATAAACAATGACCAAAGAGAAAAAGTAGACTCTCTAAATGATTGTACTATTGTTATTTACACCTTTGATGAAATCTACTAAAAAGTTCTATATTAAAATGAGTACAGATAATCATTATGAGCGGTGTTCTTTGTTCACAGAGAAGAAGCTGCTTTACATTGGTGTAAGTCTGGTGTCATTTCTGGTCCTTTTGTCAGTGGTTTTAATGTTGTTATATTTAAACAAGAGAACCACTACACCCAGAGGTAGGTGTATGTTTACGTTTAAATCTTTATCCTGCATTTATCGTAGTTTCAATAATGCGATTTGTGATTTGAACAGAGATTCCAGTGAATACAAACAACGTTCAAATACCAGAAGTGAGTTCAGTCTTCATTTTTCACCATTTTGTTTTGTTCAATTTGGAGAGATGCACTGGCAAATCCTTCACAAAAATACACAAACTGTTCCAAACGCGGGATAAATTCAAGTTTTAACATAGTTGGGTCTTATATTTAAATACTTGTGCCATACATTGCAGGCTGACCGACTATATGAGGAGATACAGGTGGACTTAAGGCAGAGTGGATCCAATGTAGATCGAACCTCAGAGATCTACTGTCTGGCCACATTACCAAATGAAACGACCCGTCCCACAGATGGCACACTTCACATAATACAATAAATCAGGGGTCAGCACACGTTTGGCTTTGGATACCGCTTGATGTCGCTGACTGTGCCGCCATTGGACGCAGTCAAGTTTCTTCTGCTTGTTCATTACAATTGTCACATTACATGTTGTAATCTTACAGCAGCACAGTCCTGCATAATATAATTCAAAATGTTATTCAATATCACACTAATTAATTGTTTTTTGGCATAAAAAAGCCTCATTCAAACATGAAATTAAAAGCAAAAAATCTGAAATAAACTGAATAATAAATAATCTGGTCTTTTTTGGTGCCATTTTGCAGATATTTCATTTTCTCAGCAGCAGACTCACTCCTCATCATGTGGACTCTTCCTCATGATCCATACAAATACACCCTTTTTTAAACGACTTAAAGAAGAAGATGGTTATATTTTATTCTGTTTTAGTTTAAAATGTACTGGTATATCAGATGAGAATCTATATTATGGAGGTAAAGGTACGCTTTCTCTGCTGCTTCTCTTGTCGCTTTCTAGCCTTTTCAAGACTCTTTCAGCATCCACTATAAGAACAATTATTTATTTTATGCACTCATAGACATTCATAGAGGCTAAATTCTCTATCTCAGCCCGTTGCTCAGACACGATCACATTGCCAGCTGATGCTACCCGGACTAATGTCAAATCGAATGTTCCTTCACATTGAAATGAATGGACAATCCCCATATTAAAGTATATCAAACTTTAATTTCATGATATTTATGTCATTTATCTGGTCTCTTCACTAGTAACATGTCAAAGAGGATGTTAGCCTTTAACTCGAATGCCAGTTTTACATGCCAATTATTATCTAAATTAATGATCTTTTACGAGGCTTTGACCTTACCTAAATGTGGTTGAAGGGTTGAAACGACCTGACACCCCTGGATTATTTCTAATTGGAAGTTTTTGCGGGGCTAATGCTTATGGCTATGGGGAAAAAAAAACACAGGGACTGCTACAGAGCCTACATACATTCTTATAGTATAACTATACATTACCAGAGAAAGTGTCTCTGTGTTTTTAATAGTTTTGTGGGACGGTCCAAAACTCACCAGAGGACGCAACATTTCTGTATCTGAAGGAAAAGACATTACATTCAGTTGTTGGTTTGTATTTCCTGGAAGCAACAAGATGTTCTGCAAAAGTGACTGTAAAAACAAAGAGAACATTTTTGGTGCAGAGTTCAAAAAGTACAGCACAAAATGGAAGATACAGCTTTGGAATATCGTACAAAAAGAGTTTATATAATAGATGTGACGGTCAAAAACGTGACCAAGTCGGATTCTGGAAAATACCAGTGTTTGTTTAGAAAGATCAATAACGAATGGGGTTCATGAATTTGTGATTGAAGTCGCCCATGGTAAGTTAATACACATTTTGAACGCCACTATAAAGGACTGTTTCTATGTGCAGTGGCTTGGCTGAATATAATGAATGTTTTACAGAGGCCATTTTCCCTCACACAAACGTTATTCTCAAACCAAGTGTCACGCCCTCGACCTCCTGTGGATCGACCCTGTTGCAGACATTTCCCTCCACCACTTTCACTGTCACAAACACCATCCAACCTGAAAACGAGGGGCCGGTGCACTCAACAGCCCCCCCCTTCTGCACCATCAGGTACTACACTGTTTTTTTGCCTTGTGACCTAATATTCAAAACAGATATTCCAAAAAAGTCTGTTATGTATTGAGCAACATGTTTTTTGTTATTGTTCTTTTTCCCATAGTCGGCTGTGTCAACACATACACTAAGTGAATAATTAGTAATTTTTTTACAAATTGTATTCTACGTGGCAGGTTGATGTTGCAATCTAAAAGTCTAAATGTCGATGGGAACATCACCATGTCATCATACATGATTCACTTACATATTTAATTTCATAATGATAACAAAAAGATAATCCCACCCTTAGATCGAGCATTACTAAAACTGTTTAACACTATCCTACATAAACCAACACACTCCTCTTCTCAGACATACTAATAATAAGGAAAGGCAGAGCACAAACAAACACAAGGCAATTCAAGTGCATCACACAACAGGAAAAAATTCATTAAAATTAGAAGACATAAAAGAGAATGTAAGAGTGTAAATTAAATCCTTTCAGTCATATGCACAGCCAAACCAAACAGTTTTTAGCTTAGATTTGAACATTGCCAGAGTAGCGGCCTGTCTCACATCCTCAGGAAGACTGTTCCAGATTTTAGCTGCATAAAACTGAAACGCAGATTCCCCATGTTTAGTCCTTTATAATAATAATAATAATAATAATAATAATATTATTGAGGGGTGATTGGGAAGAACGGCCCCCCCGATCTGAACCCGAGCGGTGTTCAGTTATTGGACTTCTGTGCTAGTCACGGACTGTCCATAACGAACACCATGTTCAAGCACAAGGGTGTCCACCAGTGCACGTGGCACCAGGACACCCTAGGCCGGAGGTCAATGATCGACTTTGTTGTCGTGTCATCTGACCTCCGGCCGCGTGTCTTTGGACACTCGGGTAAAGAGAGGGGCGGAGCTGTCAACCGATCACCACCTGGTGGTGAGTTGGATCCGCTGGCAGCGGAGGAAGCCGGACAGACTTGGCAGGCCCAAGCGTATAGTGAGGGTCTGTTGGGAACGTCTTGTGGAGCCCGCTGTCAGCAGGGTCTTCAATTCACACCTCCGGGAGAGCTTCTCCCAAATCCCGGGGAGGCTGGGGACATTGAGTCCGAGTGGACCATGTTCTCGACCTCCATTGTCAATGCGGCTGCTCGAGCTGTGGTCGCAAGGTCTCAGGTGCCTGTCGCGGCGGCAACCCCCGAACCCGGTGGTGGACACCGGAAGTAAGGGATGCCGTCAGGCGGAAGAAGGAGGCCTATCAGGCCTCTTTGGCTTGTGGGACTCCTGAGGCCGTTGACGGGTATCGGCGGGCCAGGCGTGCCGCAGCTCGTGCTGTCGCAGAGGCAAAAACCCGGGTCTGGGAGGAGTTCGGGGAGGCAATAGAGGAGGACTATCGGTCGGCCCCAAAGAAATTCTGGCAAACCGTCCGGCGCCTCAGGAGGGGGAAGCAGTGTTCCACCAACACCGTTTACGGTGCGGGTGGGGACCTGCTGACCTCGACTGGGGATGTCGTCGGGCGGTGGAAGGAGTACTTTGAGGACCTCCTAAATCCCACTGCCACGTCTTCCGAAGAGGAAGTAGAGACGGAGGACTCGGAGGCTGACTCATCTATCACCCAAGCCGAAGTCACTGAGGTTGTTGGCAAACTCCTCGGTGGCAGAGCTCCGGGGGTGGATGAGATACGCCCCGAGTACCTAAAGTCTCTGGATGTTGCAGGACTGTCTTGGTTGACACGCCTCTGCAACATCGCGTGGCGGTCGGGGGTCGGTGCCTCTGGACTGGCAGACCGGGGTGGTGGTCCCTCTGTTCAAGAAGGGGGACCGGAGGGTGTGCTCCAACTATAGAGGGATCACACTCCTCAGCCTCCCTGGTAAGGTCTATTCCAGGGTACTGGAGAGGAGAATCCGACCGATAGTCGAACCTCGGATTCAGGAGGAGCAGAGTGGTTTTCGTCCTGGTCGTGGAACACTGGACCAGCTCTATACTCTCCATCGGGTGCTCGAGGGTTCATGGGAGTTTGCCCAACCAGTCCACATGTGCTTTGTGGATCTGGAGAAGGCTTTCGACCGTGTCCCACGGGGTGCCCTTTGGGGGGTGCTGCGGGAGTACGGGGTCCGGATTCCTTTGCTCAGGGCTGTCCTGTCCCTGTATGACCGGAGCAGGAGCTGTGTTCGCATTGCCGGCAGTAAGTCAGATCTGTTCCCAGTGCGTGTTGTACTCCGCCAGGGCTGCCCTTTGTCACCGGTTCTGTTCATTGTTTTTATGGACAGAATTTCTAGGCGCAGTCAGGGGGCGGAGGGGGTCCGGTTTGGAGAGCACAGGATCTCATCTCTGCTGTTTGCAGATGATGTTGTCCTGATGGCTCCATCAAACCTGGACCTGCAACATGCACTGGGACGGTTTTGCAGCCGAGTGTGAAGCAGCTGGGATGAGAATCAGCACCTCCAAATCTGAGGCCATGGTTCTCGACCGGAAAAAGGTGGCTTGCCCTCTCCAGGTGGGATCTTGTTCACGAGTGAGGGAAGGATGGAGCATGAGATTGACAGGCGGATCGGTGCAGCGTCCTGCAGTGATGCGGTCGCTGCATCGGGGACCGTTGTGGTAAAGAAGGAGCTGAGTCGAAAGACAAAGCTCTCGATTTAACCGGTCAATCTACGTTCCTACCCTCACCTATGGTCATGGCATGAGCTTTGGGTAGTGACCGAAAGGAAAAGATCGCGGATACAAGCGGTCGAAATGAGTTTCCTCCGCAGGGTGGTTGGGCGCTCCCTTATAGATAGGGTGAGGAGCTCAGTCACACGGGAGGAGCTCGGAGTAGAGCCGCTGCTCCTCCACGTTGAGAGGAGCCAGCTGAGGTGGCTCGGGCATCTGTTCCGGATGCCTCCTGGACGCCTCCATAGGGAGGTGTTTCGGGTATGTCCCACCGGGAGGAGGCCCCGGGGAAGACCCAGGACACGCTGGAGGGACTATGTCTCTCGGCTCTGGCTGGCCTGGGAACGCCTCGGGATCCCCCCGGAGGAGTTGGAGGAAGTGTCTGGGGAAAAGGAAGTCTGGGAGTCCCTGCTTAGACTGCTGCCCCCGCAACCCGGCCCCGGATAAAGCGGAAGAAGATGGATGGATGGATAATAATATAATAATGATAATGATAATGGACCGCTCCAGAGCCTACATATTTTATATGTTCATGTCTAGTCAGGTTTCCTGGGGCTCAGAGAATAGACTTTAAAGTAGCTCTGTTCAATGGCGTCGCCTTGGGGGGCACGTGCACCCCTTCATCCATCTCTGTCCACCCTGTTTGCCCCCCTAATCATTTTTTCCGGACTGTGGCATCTTCATATTGCATTTTGACTCACTAAAAATTGATTACGTTCCCAATCTGGGACAAAAAACAACCCCATTCTGTGCATTTAGTGAGGAAACTTCTGGACTGAAAGAAATCCAGTCCACATTTTCCAGTTCAGCCTATGTTTCTCACAACCCACTCTGAAAGCCCTGGTCCAGCAGTCTGAGAGTGCTTAAGGGGGCTAGGGAGCTTTGAACTGAAATAAAAGTTTTGTCCCAGTGCAAAAAAGGCTACAGCGAAAGTCAGAACTATGGATTTATACTATAACACCTTATAGTAAAGTTGTAGTTAACGAGACAAATTCTTCCTACTAACCTCCGGACATGTCTGACCTGGTAGGAACCGGTTTCAGCATTGCACATTAGACTGGACTATATTATAAACCAACAGGACAGCGCAGCTCTACTCTTGCTCTCTAAGAAGAAACGTAAGACCTTTGTCTTTGTTAGTTTTGAGAAAATCTGAGGAGCCTGCCCCCACAGGGGTGACCTGTCACGTGTACACAGGTGTTGTGTGTGTGGACTGTGTATGGGTGTGTGCCGGGTGCATGGGTTGACCTTGTCGTGGTGTCGTGTGTTTGAAATGTGCTTATGCCATGGTTTCATGTGTTATGATTGTAGAGGAGTGTGAATGTAGAGGAGTGTGAATATATATATACGCTATTACAATATCAAGTTTAAACTTAACGTATACACAACTGCTGGTTTACTGTAGCTTTTATCCCGCTGATGATTCTGCAGGAAAATTGCCTTCTGAATCATAATATATGGTAAGCTAACAGTCTCTAAAATGCTAAATGACAGAAAGTACGTATAATCCTTGTTACTATAATTAACATACTGTATTTGCAATTAATGTCAGAAGTACGTTTTTAGTATGAAGCAAATGAGGTGCTTCTGATGCATTAGCTCTGCAAAGCTTTATGATGGAAATAACCTCCTAGAAAAGTTTGATGGAGAATTTAGTCATGAAATGCCTTGTAGTTTTATTTGATTATACAATATACAATAGTTACACATACAGAGAGAATTGTGAGCACGTAATCAGAATCAGAATCAGAATCAGAAAGTTTATTGCCATTGTCAATGAACAAAATTCACAAACATAGGAACTTGTCTCGGCCTTAAGGTGCAACATAAAACACTGAGCAATAATAAAACAACATATATTCAATCAAAAAGGGCATGCATTAAGACAAAATTTAAAAATTACTATAAGATAAAAATAAAAATAGGCATTTCTATGTACACAAGAGTTACAGTTAGATTTACAGTTTGAGTGCAGAAAGTGACAGTGCAGTGAGTGGTTGAATATTGCAGTTAAAGTGACAGGTGTTTTGAAGTGTTCATGAGTCCAACAGCAGAGGGAAAGAAACTATTCTTGTGTGCGGGAGGTTCTGGTCCGGATGGACCGTAGCCTCCTGCCTGAGGGGAGTGGTTCAAATAGTCCATGTCCAGGGTGAGAAGGGTCAGCTGTGATCCGACCTGCTCGTCCCAGAGCCCTGGAGACGTACAGGTCCTGCAGAGATGGAAGTCTGCAGCCGATCACCTTTTCAGCATAACGCACATTGCGCTGTAGTCTCTGTTTGTCCCTGGCTGTGGCTCCAGCGTACCACACGGTGATGGAGGAGGTGAGATGGACTCAATGATGGCCGTGTAAAACTGCACCATCATCTGCACTGGCAGCTTGGCTTTCCTCAGCTACTGCAGGAAGTACATCCTCTGCTGGGCCTTCTTGATGAGGGAGCTGATGAAGGGCTCCCACTTGAGGTCCTGGGTGATGGTGGTGCCCAGGAAGCGGAAGGAGTCCACGGTGGTGATGGGGGAGTCTGTCATGACGAGGGGGGGCTGTGGCTTTCCTGAAGTCCACGATCATCTCCACTGTCTTCTGGGCGTTGAACTCCAGATTGTTACCGCTGCACCAGGACACCAGCCGGTCCACCTCCCTCCTGTAGACAGACTCATCCCCGTCCGAGATGAGCCCGATGAGAGTGGTATCGTCCGCAAACTTTTACGGAGTCACGGCTGGAGGGGCTGCAGTTTGTGTACAGGGAGAAGAGCAGAGGGGAAAGTACACAGCCCTGTGGAGCTCCTGTGCTGATAGTCCGAGTGTCTGAGACATTCTTCCCCAGCCGCACGCACTGCCTCCGATCCGTCAGGAAGTCAGTGATCCACCTGCAGGTGGAGTCAGGCACATTGAGCTGGGAGAGCTTGTCCTGGAGCAGAGCAGGGAGGATGGTGTTGAATGCAGAGCTGAAGTCCACAAACAAGATCCTGGCGTAGGTTCCCGGGGAGTCCAGATGCTGCAGGATGAAGTGGAGTGCCAGGTTGATTGTGTCGTCTACAGACCTGTTGGCTCTGTAGGCGAACTGCAGGGGGTCCAGCAGGGAAGAGGTGAAGGACTTGAGGTGGGGCAGGACCAGGCGTTCAAATGACTTCATGACTACAGACGTCAGCGCCACAGGCCTGTAGTCATTGAGTCCAGTGATCCGGGGCTTCTTGGGGACAGGGACAATGATGGCAGACTTGAAGCAGGCTGGGACATGGCATGACCCCAGGGAGGTGTTGTCCCTATATCTGTAAAATGATCGAATAAACATTGTCTTGGTCATGGTGCAGCTGCAGCTAGGTTAGTAATTACTAACCCTAACACCCATGAACACTTTTATTCTGGTTATGTGTAGCTAAAATGGGTCACGGTTAAAAATATCAGGGCTCCCTCTTGATATAAAAGCATTATATTTCGTGTGAACATCCAGAACCACGTTCACCTTCAAATGATCCTCCATGTTTGTTTTCCTTGCTGATGTTAAAGGGATATTGAATACTTTTGCCACATGTTTTGGACATACTACCCTCAACTGACAATGCCCCCAGAAGAACCTTATCAATGGGACCCCGGACATCTTTTTCAGCCAGACCAATAATGTACCTACACAGACAGCAGCGGCAGCAGCAAAAAGGAATCATGAAAAAAGTAAAAATCGTATTTCAGACAGACCTTTTATGTATTTGTAACCCCCTGGGTTATTTTATGTGCGCACAAATTTATAACCCTAGAGTAAATTAAAACAATGCATTGTACCATTTACCTGTTTACCTCTTATATTTTTCACACTCAACATATGTGTACTACATTATTGTTCGGCTTATGTTCACTTTTAGTGACACATTCATTTTGCGCTTTACATTTGGCTTCACACACTGTATTAGCCTTTCCTTCTGGAATAAACTATAAATTACTACTACAAGTAAAGGAATCTCATGAAATTCGCTTCCTCACTTGTCAGTCAAGGGCAATAGCAATGTAGCAATGTTGTGATTGGCTCCGGTTGGTTTGGGGGGTGGGAGTTACTTCCTGTCTGCGTGTTTTGTCCTCGTGCTATTACTGGCACTCTACACATTGTAGACAATACACAGTTTTTATACATTATTTACACATTCTTACTGGGTTTTATTAGCCTAGTCTACTTAGTTTAGAGTGAAAGTAAACGAACTTGGGCGCTGTTCATAAGCGGTAAAGCGGAAAAGGCGTTACATATTTTTTTTAAAGATTTCAATTTGGTGGCTGAAAAATGCCTTTGATCTGTATTGTTGCGAAGCGGAGAACATTCTAATGCATTCCCATGTCAGTGAAACTGACAGGAAGCCTTAACCTGAAAATCAGAAATATGAATAGGCATTTTGTGAAATTAGACTACATGCTGCATACTGACGACCCCACCATGACTTCAAGTTCAACTGCCAAATTAGAGGATGTCAATAATTATGATCATAACATTGTAAGTGTAAATAAGTATTCATTAATATATCAAAAATATGCTTAGTTTATTCAGTTTAGTTTATTAGGACAATGTGCATATTAAAATGTCTGCACCAGATTTAGCTTCAAGCTAATTTATGCTTATTGTTATCAATAAGCTAATTTAACACTATATTTGTGGGTTTGAAAGAGTATTGCCCTGAGTTGCAAAGTGAATTAAAGAAAATGTACACTACTATCAGCACATGCTCCAGCTGTGGGGATCCGTTCAAGTATACCGTATTTTCCGGGCTTTTAGCCGCTCCCCTATATAAGCCGCATTTGCTCTATTTTAAAAAAAACGATAATAAAACAATACATAGGCCGCACCTTTTGTATAGGCCGCAGAACTCTTTCCTTGACTTTTGGCATCGCATGAGCTCGTCCCGCTGTCCCCTCCAGCGTCTCACCGTACATTCATTGATGTTAAGCTTGCGTGCAGCCGCGCGGCTTCCTAGCAAGATCGATGGCCTTCAGCTTAAAACTTGCTTCGTACGAACTTCTTCGTTTGGGTTCCATAATGATGCGGCAAGAATTTGAAAATAATTTTATAGTTGGTAATTTGTCGTCCGTGTTCTATTTGCTAGCTGAATAAAAAAGCAACATCTGCTTCTTTGCTTAATTTTTCTGTAGTTTTGATTCTAATTCCGGTTAGTTCGCCCTAGCGGTGAAAGAAAAAAAACCACAGAAAAGCCGCAGCCTCTAAATAAGCCGCATGGCTCAAAACATCTGACAAAAGTAGCGGCTTATAGCCCGCAAAATACGGTACATAATGAAACACTAGAATCAGTCAGCACACCAGCGGAACTGTTTTCTTTATTGCGGAGAACATTGAAAGCAAACCGGACATCCCTGTCATTCCTCCTCATTATAGTTGCAGTAGAAGAGCACAACATCCAAGTGAAGCGCATGGAAGTATGTAGTGCAGTTTTTGCAGTTGAGCAAAAGTCTAAGCCACTCATTCCCACCTGGGGGTCTCACAAATTTGGGTCTCCAAAGATTCTCTTAGGGTTCATAGAAAAAAAGGTTCATACTAGAATGTGTCACTGTTAATGAAGGGATGGCAAGTACATTTTCTACTATATATTTTATTAGAATTACTGCTCAGTAAGATCATTATAAACTGAAAATTATTCTATTTTTGTCAAAAAGACAATCATTGTGACTATGAGAAACCTGTGAGTACGAATGTGAACGTACAGTGTGAACAGGTAAACGTTTCATTCATCGTTCAATACAGTGCGCACACTTTTTGTGTGCTCGAGCTTCCTCATATGAGTCAGTCACACAGTTTGGGAGTCGTACAAATTGTACAAAATTGCACAGTGTATGCCAGCTTTACAGGGCAGTAATGAGATACTTTTAAAAGAAATGCTACACAACACTGTTCGTCTCTGATCAGTTGCCACCCTCGTCTAGATCAATTCATATCCAAGCATTAAATGTATTTTTCAAGTAAAAATGCTCTTGTTTTATAACCTCATTTGAGTGATGCCACAAACAAAACAGAGTTGCATCAAATCCAAACAAATCAGTGAACTCCTTCCTAAATGATTTGTTTGTTTTAAGATTAGGGTGGCAAAGCAGGTGGAAGGTGTCTCTCTAACACGCTTGAGTTTACTTCAGTACACGCACATGCCAGGCCACATGCTGCTGTATTATATGTATGTACGTATGTACAGTGAAGAAAGGAAGTATTCTGTACACCCTGCGATTTATGGAGGGGTCTAAAATGTTCATCCCAGCTGCATTTCCACTGTGAGTGGAAAAACAGAAATCACATTGTATGATTTTAAAGAATTTATTTGTAGGTTATTGCTGCAAAAAGTATTTGAACACATGCCAATCAGCAAGAATTCTGGCTCTCAAAGACCTGTTAGTCTGCTTCTAACTACTACCATGGCAAGACCAAAGAGCTGTCAAAAGTCACCAAAGCCAAAGTTGTAGACCTCCACAAGGCTGGAAAGGGCTATTCACAAGCAGCTTGGTGAAAAAAGATCAAAACTGTTGGAGCAATTGTTAGAAAATGGAAGAGGCTAAAGACCAGTCCTTTGGGACTGGAGCTCCATGCAAGATCTCACCTTGTGGGGTCTCAATTATGATAAGAAAAGGTGAGGAATTACCCCAGAACACTTCAGTGACCTGAAGAGAGCTGGGGCCACAACAAGGTTACTATCGGTAATACACTACACCGTCATGGTTTAAAATTCATGCATCGCACAGAAGTTTCCCCTGCTTATGTCAGCTCATCCCTGCTGCAGTGTGTGCAAACCTGGTCGACAGAACTACAGGAAACCTTTGACCTCTAATAATAAGGATATACTAAGGATATATAATTGTAAACAAAGGCTTCTCGACCAAATATTTAATATTGACTTTCTCAGGTGTTCAAATACTCATTTGCAGCAATAACAAAGAAATCAATTATTTAAAAATCATGCAATGTAATTTCCAGATTATTTGTTTTTTTATTCTGTCTCTCACAGTGGAAACGCACCTACGAACTTGCAAAATCGCAGCGTGTTCAAATACTTACTTTCCTCATTGTATGTAAAGTCCATAAAGAAACAGTGAAATTACGACGTCGGCTTGTGAACATTTTCTCAAACTGGATCTCTCTAAAAGTTTATTAGTGACCTTAAACTACATTCTAGTTAGGTCATGTTTGAACCATTGAACCGATGAATGATCTTTTGCTGAATTTGTACTTCTCACTGCAATCAGAATCCCCTGTCTTGTTTGTGACTTTGGACCGCTGACACTGGCAATGCAAGGCAAGGCAAGTTTATTTGTAGAGCAAATCGTACACAAGGCAATTCAAAGGCTTCACACAACAGAAAAAAGCATTAAAATCACAAAACATGGCAGAAATCACAATCTTAGTTCAAGACATAAAAGAGAAGAGTGCAAAGAAAACATTTCAGTCATATGCACAGCCAAACAAAACAGTTTTTAGTTTAGATTTAAACATTGCCAGAGAGCGGCCTGTCTCTCTCAGGAAGACTGTGAAGATTTTAGCTATAAAACTGAAAGCAGATTCCCCATGTTTAGTCCTGACTCTGGGCACCAGCAAGGCCGTCCCTAGGTCCTCAGAGTCCGAGATAGTTCTATGGCACTAACATGTCCGAGATGTACTTTGGTGCTAGGCCATGGAGAGACTTTTACAAGCAAAGCTGCTTTGAGTCATTCTCTGAGCCACAGGAGCCAGTGCAGGACCTGACCGACTAATGATCGTACTCCTGGTTCTTACAGGACCCAAGCAGAGCGTTCTGGATTTGCAGCTGTTTTAAGCTCGTTTGGAGAGGCCAGTGAGCAGGCCGTACAGTAGTCTAATCACTAGAGACAAACCATGGAAGTCTCTCCAGGTCTGGTTAGACACTATACTTTTGATTTTGGCAATGTTTTTTAGATGGTAAAAGCTGCTGATGTGATTGAGTGACGTGGCTGTTAAAATTCAAATTGAGTCCATTATTACCCCAGATTTCTAACTTGATTTGGTTTTAACGAGACTCTGGAGGTGACAGTTACAATTTCTCTTTGTTTCTGTGGGCCAAAGAGTGACTCCTTGAGTTCCTTGTCTTTGACCCCAGTTTCTGTGTTGTTGCTATTCTACATTGTTTTTTCTGATAATAATCTACTGTAATAAAACAAAGAGTTAACAAGTAAATGTAAATGCTCTTAATCTCATCTGAGTGAAAGCAGATTACGCAGGATGTGCATCAAATCCAAACAGACCAATCTAAGACCTTCCTAAATCATTTGTTTATTCTAAAGATTTGGGTGGCAAAACAGGTTGAGCTGACTCACTGACGCGCAATTACTTCAACTTACTTTAGTACACGCACATGCCAGGCCAGGTCGGACAGTGTTGGTGAGTACTCAACTCTGCTGCTGTATTATATGTGTTGTATGTGTCTATATATTTTGGGGTGGAAATGGAGATGTATTATAAAGGAAACCAAAAAATACAGTTGTCTTGAACCCTGAACCTTATGTTTTACCAAAATGTCACTTTCCATCTTTGTTAAAGTGTAAATGAAATGGGGAAGATAGAATACTCAAGTGTGAATTGTGTACACACTTTTGTTGTTAGTATTAGAGCTGGGTACAGGTTCATTATTTTTGATTTCTTACAGGTGCTGGTATTGGCAGACGTAATAAGCAATTATAGAAAAGTATTGGTACTGATAAATGATCAGATTCCAGGTCACAAGCCTTAATAATATCAGTAAACACTTACAAACCATATTGTCACCAGTAAAACACTTGAGTATTTAGATTCGAATGACTAGAGAGTCATGGATGTTAATTCTTCACACTTGATCCGAAAGTCGGCGGTTCCGAATCCCGCTCTCGACATCAACATCCTGGTAGAGCGGTCAGATCCACTGAGCCACAGGTTGGCAGTGCGATCGCTGCAGTCTCAGGTGAACACTGCCGTTGTGTTCTTGGGTAAGACGCTTAACCCGACTTAACCTGCATTGAAGATAGAAAGCGCTCTATTAATGCAACAATTTTACCATTTATTTCACACCGATTCTAAATCTCAAATAAAAGGTACACATGCAGGTCAAACACCTCTGTGGCCCGCTTGCTCTGTCTCTCTTTTTCCTCTCTCCCTTTCTTCGCGTGAAAAAAAATCCCCCCCCAAAAAAGGAAACAAAATCAGTGCGGGAATTTAGTAAGTAAAAAGTTCCAGAATTAAAAAATATTTATAATTATTTTTCTGGACTGATGGCTTTATTTCAGTGCACAATTGTTGCATGGAATGGGGGAGAGAGGGGAGAGACTTTCAGCAAATCGTCAAGGGCATGAATCAAACCCAAAAAAGCTCTGCCAGAAATGTTTTTGCTCAAGTAATGAACAGCTAGCTGAAGTTTATTTGTAGAGCACAATTCGTACATAAGGCAATTCAAAGTGCGTCACAAAACAAGAAAAAAGTGTATTCAAATCACAAAGACATGGCAGAAATCACAAAACCTTAATTTAAGGAAATTTAAAGGTGGCATTTTCAGGCTATCAGTCAAATAGTTTAAGACATAAAAGAGAAGCGTGAAAAAGAAAAGCATTTCAGTCACATGCACAGCCAAAACAAAACAGTTTTTAGCTTAGATTGAACATTGCCAGAGTAGCGGCCTGTCTCACATCCTCTGGAAGACTGTGACAGATTTTAGCTGCATAAAACTGAAACGCAGATTCCCCATGTTTAGTCCTGACTCTGGGCAGCAGCAGGAGGCCGGTCCCTGAGGTCCTCAGAGTCAGAGATGGTTCATATGGCACTAACATGTCCGAGATGTACTTTGGTGCTAGGCCATGGAGAGACTTGTATACAAGCAGAGCTGCTTTGAAGTCTATTCTCTGAGCCACAAGGAGCCAGTGCAGAAACCTGAGCACAGGACTAATGTGATCGTACTTCCTGGTTCTAGTCAGGATCCGAGCAGCAGCGTTCTGGATGTACTGCAGCTGTTTTACAGCTTGTTTGGAGAGGCCAGTGAGCAGCGTTACAGTAGTCTAATCCACTAGAGACAAATGCATGGATAAGTCTCTCCAAGTCTGGTTTAGACACTATACTTTTGATTTTGGCTATGTTTTTTATGTGCTATTGATTTGACGTGGCTTTTAAAATTCAAATCTGAGTCCATTATTACCCCAGATTTCTAACTTGATTTGTTGGTTTTAGAGCGAGACTCTGGAGGTGACTGTTAACACTTTCTCTTTGTTTCTGTGGGCCAAAGACGATGATTTCAGTCTTGTCTGAGTTCAGCTGGAGAAAGTTGTTTTGCATCCACACACTGATCTGTTGGATGCAGTGACAGAGTGAATCCACTGGTCCATATTCATCTGTCATCAGTGAAACATAGATCTGAGTGTCGTCTGCATAATTGTGATAGGTCAGTTTATACCCAGCGAAAATGTGTCCTAACGGCAGCAGCCGTAGAGGTTGAACAGAAGGGGTCCCAGGATTTACCCTTGGGGCACCCCACAGGTCAGGGGCATCTGGTCTGAGACACAGTTACCAATTTCGACAAAGTACTTCCTGTCTTCCAGATAGGACTTTAACCAGTTTAGGGCAGTGCCAGTGATGCCCACCCCGTCCTCTAGTCTCTGTAAGAGGGTCCCATGATCGACAGTGTCAAAAGCAGCACTCAGATCTAACAGAATTAAGACTGAGCTTTGCCCGCGTCAGTGTTCAGGTGGATGTCATTTGTCACCTTGACAAGAGCAGTCTCAGTGCTGTGATGAGGTCTAAAACCTGACTGGAAAACATCAAATGAGTTGTTTATTAAGAGGAAATCAGTGAGCTGTTGTAAACAACCTTTTCAAGACTTTGCCCCAAAATGGCAGATTAGAGATGGGCCGGTAATTACTCACAGTACTGCGGCATCAAGACTGCTCTTCTTTAGGAGAGGCTTTATGACCGCAGTTTTCAAAACATTGGGAATGTTCCAGATTGAAGCGACATGCTAACTATGTGAGTGAGTGGTGCTAACAAACTGTTTCAGCACAGACTTTAGAAATCTGGTGGGTAACACATCGAGGCAGCATGTAGATGAACACTCAGGCTGGTGATGATCTCCTGGACAAGTTTAAAAGTTAGTAGGTGCAAAGTGAGTCACATGCTAAGTGTGTAGATGGTTAACACAGGGTCATTTTTTGCATTGTAGAATTTAGAGAATTTTTAATGCCCTGAACTTTCATTAAAGAATAATGCAAAACTCTCATTACACTTGGACGTGGAAATGAGAAATGGAAATTCTAAAAGCAGCTGAGCTGGAGGGTTTGTTAATCTGTTTACTGTTCCCTAACAGCTCTCGACACGTAGAGAGTTGATACGACAGCCTCCAATTATTTCAGCAAAAGTATCCTTCCTTAGTTCTACATAAACGCATGAGGTTGTACATGTACAACTTCTCTCTGAAATCTCTTTTTGAACCTGGACAAAACTCTTTCACTTTCTGTGTGCGTGACCGGATCATTTCTCCATGGCGCCTTCTGCTTATTTTTAACAGTTTTAGCCTTCATAGGGGACAATGGTGTCAGAAACATTCAAAAACCTCTAGATGTAACAGAGTTCAACAAATCATTTACATTAGAACAATGGGACATTTTCAATGTTTATCATTTTCCATGAACAGTTTTCCTGTGCTGTCAACATAGTGCAAAAGTGCAAGACTTTTTGCCTGCCACCTCTGAATTGTATCCCCAGTCGTAGTAAGCAAGTACTGTACTGTACCTCCATCAAGTAACTGGTATTCATAAAAGTTTTGTCTTTACTTTTTAGGATTGACCATGACATGCTCTCCATATTCCTGCTTATACGGTAGAGACCTTGCTACTATATCTCACCTCCTGGTACACTTTTTTGAGTAATGACTAGGATTGTTTCCAGTCAAACTGCATGCTGATCATGTTTGTTCATAAGTTGAAAGTATTTAGCCATAGAATAGAAACAAATAAAACAAACTCAACTCAATTACAATCAAACAGAGTCTCTGTTTGATCATGTAATATTCAAACAGAGACTAAGAAGACTAGGCTCATGACGAGTGCAGACACTTTACTTTACAAATCCTCTCAAATCTGTCGATTCATAATAGTATGAGAGAAGCATTCCTGTTGAAGCCCGAACCGTTGCTTCAGTACCAGCAGTGCAGCACAAAACCACCACCAAAGGATTTAACTCCAATTATATTTTTAAGAGTCTAAAAAATATTTCATTTTGTGAGCTGCATTAGCAACACCACAGATTTTAAATTTGATCCGACACCAAGTAATAAAATGGCATTTGATATCGATCCGATCCAGACACCAATGAGTTTTGTACTAAAATGCATTGAACCTCCTCAACTATGACCAATTTGACATTAATTATCATTAACTTCTTTCTACCCCAGTGTGGACTGGTATGAAAAGTAATAATATGTGCAAAAAACCTAAAATGTAAACAATGCATATCAAACATTTATGGAAAAAACTGCATTTTTGGGGGGAGAAACTTTAAGTATCGATATTTTGCAAAGCAAAATTAGTTCATTTTAAGCTCTTTACAGAGGTCCACATGTATCGCTGACTTTCCTAATCCATTCCCAGAATCCTAAATATTCACATTCAAATATTATCACGATTAAGTTAAGTTAAGGGTAAAGCTAACAAACATTAGCATGCTAACGGCGCACTTCCCCTGCTTCTCGGAGAATCAAACTCTGAACAGAGAAAGCACTATGGTCTCATTTGCATTAGAATAGATGGTTTTACAATATACTGTATCTGTATTGAGGCAAAGCAGATTTTACTTTATTACATGCAAAAGAAGATCAGGTGAATGAACTAGTTCTGTTTTTCATATTTCAAAACGGTAAAGATCAGGTGCAAAAAGTCAGATTGTTAATGGCCACAGAATCGGTATATGATTTTAGTATTTTCCAGAACTTCTTCGGATCGTTCTGGTTTTGTCATTTAGTACGTCTTGCTTTGGCCCAGGCTCCCTGGTTCATATCCATGACAAGACCTAGGGCCATATTTTGCGTTAAGTTGGGCGCTACGGAGCCCATTTCCTGACATCTTGCAGTCGCCACAGTTGCTGACAGTGCAGGGCGTGGAATTCTAAACAAGCAGCAGCAGGGGGCCAGTCCATGTTTAGTCCTGACTCTGGCACCAGCATGAGGCCGGTCCATGTTTAGTCCTCAGAATCCGAGATGGTTCATATGGCACTGACATGTCCGAGATGTACTTTGGTGCTAGGCCATGGAGAGACTTGTACACAAGCAGAGCTGCTTTGAAGTCTATTCTCTAGCCTGAAGCCAGTGCAGTGACTGGAGCACAGGGCTAATGTGATTGTACTTCCTGGTTCTAGTCATCTCTCGTAAATTGTACGTGCTGGGTGACGACCACCAGTGCTCATGCGGCACCAGGACAAATGCGGGTCCTCCCACCAGTCTGGGGGTGTGCACGTAAGGATCATGTGCTCCCGTGGCTCTGCTGCCTGCCCGCCCTTGTTTATGGATCACAAGTCGAGTTTATAAGCAGAGATGTGTGCAAGGACTGTGGAACATTCTGTACTCAACGCATTCTGGACCTAGTTTAGTTCGGGTTTAGTCTGGGTTTAGTCTGGGTTTAGTCCGGGTTTAGTCCGGTTTAGTCCGGGTTTAGTCCGGGTTTAGTCGGTTTAGTCTGGGTTTTAGTCGGGTTTAGTCCGTTTAGTTTAGTCCAGCAAGCAGGCCGGGGGTGAAAGCAAGTTCTCCGCGTTGTGCAAAACAGATAAAGGTGGATTAAATAAAGAAACAATGCTCCGAGGCTATTTATTCAAGTTTGATTTGATTCAATTATTTCTTTATTTATTTTCCATTTTTGGAGCAAATTGAAAAATGGAAAATCAGACCATTTATTGCTCACTTCTTTCTTTGCGTGGATATGAGGCATGACTGCAAACATCACACACAGGGGTTACTTTTGAATGCCACAGTTATCAGTCATTGGATCAGACGCTATCACCATATGTACTTACACGATCCCACTCCAGCCTCCGGCAGCCAAGTCCAGCCTCTTTACGCCAGCGTCAAGGTCGTGAGGGGAGCAAAAGCGCGACTTGGAACCACCCTTTGGAAAAGGCTCCAGTTAATGCTACCTCCGGGGGGGCAGTTTGTCTTGTTATCGCTAAGAGCTAAGACACACAGAGCCTCTGCTCTTACAGAAACTACAACACTGATAAAGCTTCAAGCGGGGGCTAATGTTATTTTCTTGGTCTGAAATTGCTTTGAATTACTTTGTGTACAAATTGTGCGCCACAAATAAACCTGCCTTGGAAAATTGTATAAAGGCTAGAGTTAGGACAAACATTCTTCCTATAGTTCACTTATGGGCAGCTCTATGTTTCTGCGTTTCTAATACATTTTTGGAACATTAAAGCTCAGAGAATCTAAAATGTCTAAAAACATGAGAACATAAATCTGACCCTCGGCATGTACAGATCTGCCAGTATGTCTCAGGTGGGGCATGTTTTAGCAAACCACAACCTCAAGGTCATATTAGAATTATGGTAATTATGACTAATGTAGTATTGCATTAAATTATATTTATTTTCTTAATATTGATCAGCAAAAAGGTGTGATAGAGGGCTAAATGAACAATCTCTGAAATTGCAAAGCAGCACTGATTAGATTAGACATTTTATTTTGTACTGTTAATACCACTTAATTCTTTCTTATTTCATAGGGATTTGTATCTTGCCATGTGCTTCCAAAGGTACACGTTTGTCGACCTGAACCTGAACTGGACAGACGCCCAAAAGTACTGCAGAAAGCACCACACTGACCTCGCCACCATCACCAGTCAAGAGGATATAAAAGCGCTGACGAGACCTAGTTCATACGACGGTCCAGCCTGGATTGGACTGTTTGATGACCCTGCTTCATGGATGAGAGCAATGACCGCAGACTCCAACTCCTGGAGATGGTCTGCCACGGGCACCACCAGTCCTGGAGGGTACCAGATTTGGACACCAGATTTGGACACAACAGAGCCAAATATAAAAGACTCTGTTCAGACCTGTGTGGCACATTCACTTGGTGCATGGCTGGATTTTTTTTGCACAAACGAGTATTACTTTGTATGTTACACAGGTACCTCAGTTCTTTTTCACTTGATTTAATTAAGTTATAGTGTAAATGAATGAATGAAACAAATTAAAAGGTAAATTCCAGGCAAAGGAATAACATCTGCCCTGAGACAACAAATCGTGCACCTTTTTAGGAAAAAACACCCACCTTATTCTCTTACTCTTTGTATTGATAAAAACACTTCCAGGTGATATTGTCCATGAATCTATACATACTATAATCGTTTTCCCGTCTCCTTTCCCCAGTCAAAGTTGTATTAAGACTGATTCAAGCATGTTTGAATTAATTCTCCTGCAGTCAAGACACCATTACTTCAAACCTTTCCATGTTCACAGACCCACCCATACACGCCCACTGCTCTATTTTAATTTTTTTTTTCCTTAAGCAGTGGTCGTGTTATGGAAAAATGAAATTATCCATTTCTGAAGCCTTGATGTGTTCTTCAATAAAAAGACCCTTCGCTTTTCGCGCTTTCGATCAATATTGCGATTTAAAACATTTCCAAAATATAAAAAAAATGATGCATGTGTGTCATATATTAGAGCGGAAAAAAGCTCATGTTTTCAATAAAGGATCAATAAAGTTATGGCAGAATCTCCTTGAATGTAACAGTCAATGTTGGTATGAAGCGATTGTAATGCTAAAAAACGTTCAAATCTTCACAGGTTCATCTGAGAAACAATTCTTCCTCATTACCACCCTCCTCTATACATGGCATGAGGCTCTGGTTTACTGCAGATCTAACTACAAAGACCTGGCGATGATTGAAAATGCTGCAGAAAACGACCGGATAATTTCTCTTATTGAGCCATATAACGCCCCCTATGTGTGGATCGGCCTGTACAGAGAGCCCTGGAGGTGGTCCGAAAACACACCCAGTCCATTCACAAACTGGGCCGAGGCAAGCCCCAACAACATAAACTTCGTTGAACACTGCACTGCTGAGCTGTCATCTCACGATTGGGATGATAGGAATTGTGATAATTCAAATCCATTCTTCTGCAATGAAAGTAATTATGTCAACCATTTTATAATGTTTTTCTTTTTGAATTATAATATTGATTCAGTACATAATATACTCTTTTATCCAGGATTGACGGCGGCAATAATCCAAAGTGAAGATGACACTCTCAGCTGGTGTAGACTTGTCAGAGTCAACAATCAACAAGCAGATTTTACAACAGGTAAGTCCTCTCTATTCATTTCCCTACAAAGTACAACAAATACATGTGCATACTTTACACTTGATTTAAATAAAGACATGTATTTGGTTCTGTTGGTTTTCTCATTAACGCAAGTGTGATATTCAGAGGTTAACTTGGTCAAATGGAACACAGTGCAAACCAGGCCATTAGGGAAGGCAGGGACGATACAGCCACGTTTCGACTGATTGATTTTGGAGCGGATTATTAAAGTGTCTGCGAAAGATTTAAACTGTTTTGAAATGTGAAAAATAGAACTAGTTCATTTACCAGATTTTTGTTCTGTTTTGCTCCAGTACAGATACAGTATTTTGTTAAAGCATCTTTTCAGGTGAAAATTAGACTATTGTGCATTCTCTGTATCTATTTATAGAGCGTCCTATTCTCCGAGCAGCAGGGGAAGTGCGCCGTTAGCATGCTAATGTTTGTTAGCTTTACCTGGGACTCAAAAACTCATTTTGGGCTCAAAGAGTTGTAAAAAGTGCTTATAAACTCATAGTAAATCAACTATGGTGAATATTTAGGATGCTGGGAATGCAAGTGAGTGTTACACGTCTTTCACGTTTCAAAACAGTAAAAGTCTGGTGTGGCTCACTTTCGATCGATATTATATATTGTTCAAAGATAATTTGATTGTTTCGCTAAAAGTTCTGAAGAGGCCGTGGAGCTTCATGGAGCAATAAAGCAAACTGAAATGTCCTATTTAATAATAATAATAATTATTGTTATTATTATAATAATTATAATATTATATAATAATAATAATAATAATAATAATAATTATTATTATTATTATTATTATTATTATTATTATTATTATTATTATATTATTATTATTATTATAATAATTATAATTATATTATAATAATAATATAATTATTATTATTATTGTTTTATAAAAAATCTAAAAAACCTTCATGTGTCTGAGTGGTAGCCGTGAGAATCAGAATATTTAAAGTAAACCACTGGACCCCACAAGACCCGCCACCCTGGTTTGGTTAGGTCCAGGGAACCTCAGTAGAATTAATCCTGCTTAAGGTCATGCCGGAAGGTGAACTGAGATGGACAAGAGACACACACAAACTATTTAGAGTTAAATGTATTATTACTAGGGTTAAAACACACTCTCACACCACATTCACACCCAGACTCACACATTTAAAACTTGACACAAAACAAACAAAAAACAAACACTTTTTGTAGATTTACAGAAGCTCCATAGGACCAACAATCTTAGGCGACATGGGCCCTTAAAACTCAGCCGTTACCGTGACTTGACAGAAACACCTTAAACTAGCTAGGACGGTCTTACACATCATTTAGATGAGGATGGTCTTTAGATGAATCCCATCAAATCGGCATGCCATGTGCACTGAAGACAAACCAGAGAAGGGTGGCCTAACCCTAACTCAGCCTGTGGTTACCATACTTGGGCTTTCAACAAAGTTAAAACAGGATCAAGGGAACCAGAACCCAGAAGGAATGGGGTTTCTATACCAAGGGAACCAGAACCCAGAAGGAATGGGGTTCTATACTTATGTGTGTCTGGACTGTCTGACAAAAAGGATTTTTAGACAGCACGGTATTCCTGTGTACTTTGAACTGGGCAACACTTTAAGACAGAAATATTATATATTCATATAATGTTGTTAATGATATTTCTTTACACTGTGTTTTTTTTCCTTGTAGGTTCTTGAAAAGCTCCTCCATCTTGGAATCACAGACATAAAATGGACTGTTATACACAGACAAAAGTAGAAAACAGTCAAAATTGTCACACATGGATAAAAAAATAACCTTAACATCATGACGTCATATATAACAGCTATCTTTTTCCTCCCAGTATCTGATGTATCTGCCCAAATTATAATACAGGCACTATTATTATATTTGTTTACTTCACCATTGTCGTTTTCCTCTACATAGGTCTCAATGTCCTTTAGTTATTTACCAATTGTGGGTCATTGAGTAGACTAGCATTAAATCTCCAAAGTGTGTTTTTTTAGTTCCTGTTCCAGAGGACAGTGATGTAAATAGGAGCATGATCTATTGTACCTATGTCTGCCTCTTAATAATGTCATTTTGGCTCTATCTTTGTTGAGAATAAAAAAAGTAGTCCATTCTTGTCACAGTCTGCTCATCTCCTGTCTGCTGGTATCCTTCCACTCTACCTGTTAGCCACGCCTCCTCATCAGACCCACTCCCTACACCTGTCTCTGCTCCTTTCTACCTGTTAGCCACGCCTCCTCATCAGGCCACGCCTCCACACCTGTGACAGTTCTGCCTGCATTTAAGCCTGCTCCTGTCTCTGCCCCAGTGCCAGATTCTTCTTGTGTTATGCCTGACTTTCCAGCGGTTTCCCCCGAGACTGATTACCTGTTGCTAGTGATGGGTCCAGCAACACTGAAGTGCCGGCGCATGTGTCAAGCTCACAGAGCGAAGCCCCAAGGAAAAGTCATGTGACCGATACTGCCGCTGTTTTGCTCGTCACCGACGCGCCAAACTGTATTTAAAATGTACCGCATCTGCATCTGTCAACGGGATGATTCACTGTCAAAAAAAGAACAATATCCTTCCAAAGATTACAAAAACAGACCTCCCCTTCTACTTCAACAAAATGGAGCCCGAAAGAAAAGGAAAACATTCTGCTGTGTGGGATTATATTGAGCTTTTAACAGCAAATAAGGTAATTGTATAAATTCTTTATTTCATTTTATGCAGGTGAAATGCCGTATCTGTTCTATCGAGCTGTCATACATAAATAAAAGCGCCTCCTCAAAGCTAAGGCATTACAGAGCAAAACATGAAAATGAGGCGACAAATACGCCCAGAGTTAATACAGGTATACAGAAATTTAACAGCTTCCTCATGGTTGCTATATTTTAATATTGTATTATTTTTTTAACATCAAGCGTCTAGGAAGATTGTTTTGGACCAGGCAGTCCTAAATCTTATTTTAAAGGACTGCCAACCCCTCAGCATTGTGGAGAATGAGGGGTTCAGGGAGCTGATTCACCTCCTTGACCCATCATACGTTTTGCCAACCAGAACGGTTTGTCTAGAAAATGTCACTGATGTTACTCATCATGCAATATTTAATTGAAGTACAATGCTTAACAAATGTATTTATTTATTACATTTGGTTATAGAAACTGAATTGCAAAATGCAGAGAACTTCATAATGTTGGATGTTTTCTTCCTTTTTAATGACTGGTGATCTAATACATTTAGTAAGCACTGTATATTGTTTCATTTTCAGACTGTCAAAGGAATGCTGTCCAAAAAGCATGCGGAGGAACTCCAACGAGTGAAAATGGAAGTACAGCAAGCTGTGGCAGTGAGTATAACGGCTGACATGTGGACCTCTTTGAACATGGAGGCTTACTTGGCACGTACCTGTCACTACATTAATGAAAATATGCAGTTGTGTACATCTCTGTTGGGAGTGAAACACTCTCCAGAAAGTCGCACTGCTGGCAATTTGGCCCAACTCAAAAGGGGCATAATGGATGACTGGGCCATAACAAGTAAGGTAAAGTGTCTTGTGACCGACGCAGCACCAAATATGATTGCAGCTACAAGAACTCTCCAAATTCGGTATTCAGTTTGCATTGCACACAAACTAAATTTAATAGTTAAAAAATCCTGCGATTAAATCCCTGAACTTTCATCCATCAGACACAAATCTAGACAAATCGTTTCATTCTTCAGATCCAGCACCACTGCCAAAGAAAAAGCTTGCTCAAGTGCAGCAACAGATGGGACGGCCCGCCCTGAAACTTATCAACGAGCTCCCAACACGTTGGAACAGCACATATCAGATGCTGTCACGGCAACATGATGAGAAAAACCAGTGTGGGTATCTCTTGCCTCTCTTCAGACTTAACTCCAGGCTGATGAGCTTAACATCTTAAGGCAGGGGTGTCGAACTCATTTGGACCAGGGGCCACTTTTCGACGCTCAGGTTGGGTCGCGGGCCGAACATAATGTAAAAAATAAAACAATAAAAAATATAACAAATGTTATATAGCCTAGTAATAGTTCTATGTGGACACTGAGCTGAGGTCCATATTCATGCAGCAGCAGGAACAGGAACATGGACTTGTGATATGATTCTGATATTAAATTGTTTGTATCACAGACGTTAATATTGCTGCACTAACTCAATATGAGCTCACTATTTTTACAGTTTAAGCTTATTTTAGTGACAAATGATTCATGGTGGTGAATCAATGAGAGAGCTCAAAGCAGCTTCACCTCTGTCATGTTCAGACTTTATTACACTCTGACCTGTGTTTTTACCTGTGGCTCAGGATCTGTCCAGGTTTTGGACTGGTTTGGATGTTTTCCTCACAGAGTTGTCAGCAAAGAAGTTTGTTTTTCTTGTTGTTAGCTTTTAGCACAGCTCTAACGTCCACAAAACCGCTCTTTTCTTTATTCCTCGTGTTTCCCACGATCTGCCCTGGGGCAGAGCGCCACGTGTGTGAAGCGGGCGCGACAGGTCATCGCTGCCGGTGTGTTCGATTTTAAACCTGCTGCGATGAGGGTCGCTGTCCCTCGGCACTTTGAGCTGGCAGCACAAAGCACGGGGGAGGGGCCGCGGGGGAGCAGCGCGGGGGAGGGGCCGCGGCTGCAAAGGATTGTGGGAATTGTAGTTCTAGCGATTTAAAAACGCGATATATCTATTGGAAATGAATAATTATAAACTAGAAATGTTCGGCGGGCCAGATGAAAACGTCTGGCGGGCCACATCTGGCCCGCGGGCCTTGAGTTTGACACATGTGTCTTAAGGGAAGCGCTTCTTGCGCTGGCCCCTTTCCTCAGGCCACAGTGGAGTTGTCTGAGGAGAGTTTCAGGATCAAAGGTCATCCCCATGATGAAAATGCTATATTGTGCACTTGAGCGCAATTCTTCACATTTACACACACACGCAGCCACACATCTCCGTGACCAACTTAGGCGTCGTGTCACAGACACTGCTTCTAATCTGGAGACATCAAGTGTGTTGACCCTATCAACACTTCTAGACCCCAGATTTAAAACATTTCGTAGTTCCTCCAAGTGCAGTGAAGCAGTCAATCGAATGAGCAATTACAGCAGCACACTACATTTTCACACATCTGAGCCACAGCCTGGACCTTCATCAGAGCAGTCATCCACTTCAGGCATGTTGTTCAGCGTTATCAGCTTATTTGTGCTTTTTATTTTGTTGCTATTATGTACTAATTTGGAGTAGATGACAATCTTAAATTCCAATTTATTTTTTATTATTTCAGATAATCTGTGGCAGCAGCTTGACGATGAAGTTGGCAGACAAACCTGCAACGCAACAGCAACTCAATCATTGAGGTCCAGCGCTACTTGGGAGAGGGAAACCTCTCAAGATCAGAGGATCCATTAAAATATTGGGGGAACCATCGGGGAACTTATCCAAACTTTTTTCATCTTCGTTTACAATTTTTATGTACCCCAGCTTCATCTGTGAACGCATATTTTCAAAAGCTGGGGAAATGGTATCAAAAAAACGCAATTGACTGAAGGCAAAAACATTGGAACAACTTATTTTTTGGAATAAAAACATTTAAATTGGTAAATTACATTCAACATTTTCACTTTAATTTTCACATAAGATATTAAATACAGTAACTTAAATATTAGTCTGTATACAAGTGTGACTAGGCCATTGAATCGGTGTGTCTTGCGAGTCTCAACTAAGTTGCCTGCAATGATGTATACCTTCCAACAGGTGTCAGTAGAGAGCAACACTGTACCGGCACAGTATCAATACAGTTTGGAGAATGAGCCGAAACGCTTCATGAGGCCTCGTCTACCCATCACTACCTGTTGCCAACCTCGTCTGTCCCTGACCTGCCCCGCCTCGTCTTTGCCCCTCCTCGTCTCTGCCCCGCCTCGTCTCTGCCCCGCCCTGCCTCGTCTCTGCCCGCCTCGTCTCTGCTGCCCCGCCCTGCCTCGTCTCTGCCCCGCCTCGACTCGCCCCGCTCGTCTCTGCCCCGCCCTGCCTCGTCTCTGCCCCGCCTCGACTCTGCCTCGTCCTCTGCCCGCCCTCTGCCTCGACTCTGCCCCGCCTCGACTCTGCCCCGCCTCGTCTCTGCCCCGCCCTGCCTCGTCTCTGCCCCGCCTCGTCTCTGCCCCGCCTCGTCTCTGCCCCCTGCCTCGTCTCTGCCCGCCCCGCCTCGTCTCTGCCCGCCTCGTCTTTGCCCCCTCCTCGTCTCTGCCCCGCCCCGCCTCGTCTCTGCCCCGCCTCTTGCCCCGCCCCTCCTCGTCTCTGCCCTGGATATCACCTCAGCCTTCTGTCCTCTGCCTGCTTCCTCCTGGTTAAACACCTGCTCGGCTCTGTGGCTACACAGCTCGCCACTGGACCAGTCGGCGAGGTAATCCACCTGTTGTTTTTACCTTCAGTCCGCGACGCCAGTCTCACTCCTTCTCAGATCTTGCAGAAGATCACTGTGAACCATGACTTTTCACTTTGCCACTGTATAAACTGTTAAACTGCTGTGTGATAATAAAGGTCATTACCGACTGATTCCGTCTGCCTGTGCTGCTTTTGGGTCCTCACCATACCCCTGACAATTCTAGGATAGATCTTACGTGGGTAGGAAAAATGTGTTTTATTGACGTGAGGCTTCATCTCTCTCCACATATCCATCAACCCTACATTATGTATTCATTTACGAAATGTATAATTTATAGGTTTACCTGCACTTTGAGCTCGACATGTAAGTTCCAGTCACCGCCACAGACGAGGGTTCCCTGTCTAAAGTCCTAACCAAATTAAGTCAATCGCTGTTTTAAAATAAAAGAGTTTCTTTGTAGGTATATCATTTCATCATGTCAATATCTTTGAAAGCTTAATTGGACCAGACATGCAATTAACATTAAAAGATGTTCTATGAAAAAATTCAGACTTTGGGTCATACACATACGGTTCACAAATGTTTTTTTTTTTCCAAATATAAAAACGCTGTAAATGAAATCCAGGTACAAAGAGTTGTCCTGCAGCAGAGGTGAATTTCTTAAGCTTTAAACAGGACGTTAATGGACCCAATCTAGATCAATATTGTTTGCATAGTTAACAAAATATAAAATACTTCACTAAACACCAGGAAAAAATCATAATTCTTTGAAAATGCAATTGCACAACAGTATGGAATCAAGTCAATAATCTTGGCCTAAGTAAGTAAACCTGAACTTCTAAAACTACTCATTAGTTTAGCACTTCCGTGGAGTTATGGCAGTAATGAGAGGTTTTATAATGGTCAGTGCTCTCATTGTGAGCCCACCTCAGGAGGGGGAGACCAGCCATATGCATAGTTTCACACTGTTCAACGCTTAAGCCTATGTGCAAAAGGATGAAACCATTGTCTAGCACAGGGGGGCCACACTTTTTCAGCGTGCGAGCTACTTTTAGATTTGGCAAAGCCTGAAGATCTACATGTGGATATGTTTTTCAAATAAACAGCTAGAGAAACATGGACCTGCAATAAAAAGCAGAGGAGCATGAATCTGTTCATTGACTTGACTCGACCCGTTCATACAGACGACTCTTTTGAAAATAAGATGACAAGACTAAATATTAGAGCGTTGAGCTTATCGCCTCACTTGAAGCTCTTAACTAAGTTAGAAGACAAGCACCATGGTAACGCTGGGAGGAAACACAGCTTTCCTTTGGGTCGCGCCAGTAACTGCTCTGTGAAGGACAGAATCAGCTTCTGCTCCTCGGCCTGACTCCTCCTCCTGCTCTTTGGCCTGACTCCTCCTCCTGCTCCTCGGCCTGACTCCTCCTCCTGCTCCTCGGCCTGACTCCTCCTCCTACTCTTCGGCCTGACTCCTCCTCCTGCTCCTACTCCTCCTCCTGCTCTTTGGCCTGACTCCTCCTCCTGCTCCTCGGCCTGACCTCCTCTCCTGACTCCTCCTCCGGCCTGACTCCTCCTCCTACTCTTCGGCCTGCTACGTCCTCCTCCTGCTCCTCGGCCTGACTCCTCCTCCTGCTCTCTTCGGCCTGACTCCTCCTCCTGCCTCCTCGCCTGACTCCTCCTCCTGCTCCTCGGCCTGACTCCTCGTCCTGTCCTCGCTGCTCCTCGGCCCTGACCTCTCCTCCTGCTCCTCGGCCTGACTTCCTCCTCCTGCTCCTCGGCTTGACTCCTCGGCCTGCTCTTCGGCTGACTCCTCCTCCTGCTCCTCGGCCTGACTCCTCCTCCTGCTCCTCGGCTTGGACTGCCTCGGCCTGACTCTCTGCCGGCCTGACTCCTCCTGCTGCCCTCGGCCTGACTCCTCCTCCTGCTCCTCGGCTTGACTCCTCGGCCTGCTCTTCGGCCTGACTCCTCCTCCTGCTCCTCGGCCTGACTCCTCCTCCTGCTCCTTGGCTTGACTCCTCGGCCTTACTCCCTCATGTGAACATTCTACGTTTCCACGGCCGCTCAGCGTGAGTCAACAATACAAGACGTTTTGTCGGCTCGCGCTGAGCGGCCGCGCTCCTGCCGAAACTCACTGAGAAAGCAGACAAAATAACATCTGTAGGCTCCTCGCGCTGATTGTAACTCATGGTTCACTCACTTTAGTTAGTCACTTAGCGCCAGCCAAAAAACTTTGCTTTGGTATCGACTGCCACTGCGTCAGAGATCGACTGGTAGATCGCGATCGACTTAACGGACCCCCCTGGTCTAGTAAATAAGCTACATTTATAATAGCTTAACCTTATGCAGATCGTTACAGACCAATCACAGGCTTTCACTGGTGGACGTAGTCCCATTACGCACAGGAGCTGCTCCAACAGGTCAAACACAAACCTACCCAGGGTGCACCACATTCAGGTCAACGTTCATCAAAACCGATCAGATCTGCGCAGCTCTTGCTTTTCCCAAACACACCTAGTGATGAGAGTTGACAGGAAGTAAGACTTTTGGGGCCATATTTTGCCCCCGGCGGTAGCGTTGACGTGAGCCTTTTCCAGGGGGCGGAGTCAGGGCGCAATTTTGCTATCTTGCCGACCTTGGCGCTGGCACAAAGAGGCTGGACTTGGCCGCTGGAGGCTGGAGTGGGATGGTGCCAGTCCAAATATGGTGATAGTGTTTGATCCACTGAGAAATGTGGCATTCAAAAGCACCACTTGAGTGGGAGATGTCCTCAGGTTGGGCTTTGGGCCAATTTAACCCGACCTGAGCGCTCGATGGGATGCTACGGTCCGGAGGGCACTGTGGTCAGCGGATCTCGTGTTGGGCTGTCGGTTAACTGGGACAAAGATTTTGGGTGAAAGTGGGGATTTATTCGAAATTTTCCAAACAGACGTTCCTCTCGAAGCTGAACACATGAATCTGCAGGTCCAGTCTGCAGACTCATGCTGCACCGCAGCTAGACTCCGCCCCCTGTGATCCCCAACTGTTTTTAACACGTTGCTATGGAGATTATTATCACCGACAGCTCAGTTGAGAGATTATGGAGAGAGGAGAAAGTGGGAACTTTGCAGACGTGTTCTCTGAATGCTTCAAACGCTTCGTGTTTTATTATAATCAGTCACATATTCACAAAGGAGGAAACGAATTCAGACGCGGCAAAACACGATGTTACAGGCGGCGCGCGGACGAACGAGACGCCGTCAGCATTTTATAACCCGTCCAAACCTGCCCCGCAATCAAATGAGAATTTCTTGTCGCGGCCCAACCCGACCTGTGCGTCAAAACACAACCGCGCATCAGCGTTGCGCCGTGTGGGCGTGTCCTGTATCGAGCTGTTTTGAAGTTTATTAGTTACGATTCTGGCCATTCCCAGAATGCACCAGACCACGCCCTCAGTTTGCTTTACTCCACCTCATATTTCAGCATAATCACACCTCTTGTCTAGAAGTCCACGCCCTGCGCGGTCATCAATTGCGCCGACTTCAAGATGTGACGCAATGAGCTCTGCTGCGCCCACGTTAACGCTACCGCCGGGGGCAAAACACGGCCCATAGTCTTCCTGATAGAATTTGCATTTGCAGTTTAGAAGACAAAAGAGACAGACCAACAATTAAATTCAAACAATGTTTTATTTGTAATTTTATAACAAAGAGCCATTTTGTCATTATACAAGCTACATCGCTCAAAGAGTTCCTCCCCAAACAGTGACTGAATGTACCCAATTTCATTTGATTATTTTGTTACTTCAAAAATGCATCTTTGTACAGAAAAAGACAAAGTTTAGAGACAGAGAAAGCTACATATTTCCACAACAGACACCTTTGTATTGTTGGGATTCAGCTTCTCAGAGCAAGGCAGAAAAACGCAATAAAGACTGGCATTTTGAACATGATTGCTTATTTTAGCCCATAAGTCAAAAAAGTGGTTATACAAGGCGTATTTACAAGCCGTCTCAATAGGTAGCTAATGTTATCAAGAGCTAAGAAGTGCAATAAAGATTAAATGGTCCAAATAGTATGAAAGACATCATCATAAACAATGGGAGGACAGGAAGTGAACGAGAAGTCTGTGCTGTGATTGGCTGGTGAAGGTTGGAAACTTTTTTTAGTCATTGGCTGAATAATTCTGAAAATGGTAAATTTAGCTTGTATGAGCTGCATAAAGTATTTATTCAGATTAATATTTTTCAATGGTCTCTGGTATCAAATACATGATTCATGTTAAATCTGACATTTTATATTGACAAAAGGGGATTTCATCCATTTTTAAACTGTTTAGCTTGTAGCATATATGAAACTATGCAATGTTGCGTATTGTGTGCGTGTTTTTGTTTTTACATTTTAAAATTGGTCACATGATAAAAGGTAAATTGCAAAAGGCACAAACAAAGTACAAAACATGATTTATGACAGAGGTAGAGCAGCACTGGGCAAATATGCCACTTACAAATACATCTCTTTGAACAACAAAACCAAAAGACTTTTTCCCTTAATTTAACATTATTTTGCATTTGATTTTTGAAACTTTTTATTCTGAAAAATGTAGTCTTAACTGGATTGTATTTGTAACCAAGCTTTAGTTTGTATAGTTTGTGCTAGTTTGGTTCTTTTTTGCTTTACTGCACGGTCATTGGTAATTTGACTGTTACTTACAAACAAAAGTTTTGTCAGTATGCGATGGGGAAACTGGACAGTGCACCAGTGACTCACCAAAACGCCTTGGTGGAATAATTGAACAAATAGCACCACAGAAAATGAGCAAATACAATTAAAATGAACAAAAACTTCCTGAAAAAAGCCATTCTTGGCGTAAAAAGTATTCTGTATACAGACTCATGGTACAGAGTGGTATGTAAGCTACATACAGCAAAAAGTCTATAAATATACTTAAATCCTAATGCTATTTAGATTACACAAGGCCTGTCCGGTTTGTTGATGAAGTCCAGTTTTGGTGTGAGCTGAATAACTTTGAAATGACAGGCACTTAAACACTCAAATATCAAGAAGAGAATAAAAGTATACGTTGAATGAAAAATAACAATATAATATGGCCTGTTAATATAAATGAATAACATTTAGCTTGTGTACCAATGTTGGTATGCAATGTGGGTACATTTCCACACAAGTGAAAATTTGTCTTGGCCCTAGTAGAAAATGACACACAATTTTACATCTTAAAACAAATTTTAAAAGTAATTTCACTAGTTTGTACTCTAAAAGCTACATTCTGTCAATTGTTTTTTTTTATTTTTAAACAGTAGCCACAGAGAACAAACCTGAGAACATCCAATGTAAAAGTTAAAATTCAAAATATATAAAATAAAATATTCCTGGAATGTAAAAATAAAAATGAACAACAACCAGAAAACATATAAGTAAGGTTAGCTATGCATTGGAACCAAGGAGATAAGATATTTAGTGCCATTTGCTTTTATTTTGTTTTTTTCAGTATTGGAAAATAGTTTAAAGTGTTAAAAATGCCCAGTTGAAATAAGGACAGCCGAAAGTTAGCAACATTTTAAATAACATTTGCAAATTCTTGGAACAACATTTGGTACCAATGCAAATCCAACCTTTTCTTTACAAGCGCAAATATTTACATAAACACAAGTATGAAATTCAGGTTTTTGGAAAGGTGGGTACATTTCGTTTTGAGGTGACATAAAAAACAGCCCGTGGAAAATCCATAGCAACCAAGTCATAATTAGAAACCATGACTTTTGTGCTATTTTCATGTAACTCTCCCAGCAAAAGTTTATGAGGAAAGTCTCCTCCTCCTTATTATCCAGGTGGCTGCCAGTCCAACAGTGGATTTGTCTGACCTGTGACCTGTGACCTGTGACCTGTGAGTGTGATCCCAAACTGACATCTTTGTAGTACGTGAAGTCGTGGTTAAATGTATGTGCTGCAGGTAATAATGACCACATTTGATATGCAACCCAGTCTTCCCAGTCTAGCCTGACTTGTCTGCAAATTGACGAAGGGGCTCTGTGCACAGCAGCAGTCGGCTGAGCTAATGGTTTCTCAGCTAATGCTAACTTTTATTCAAATATAAAATAAATCATTTATTCAGTTTTAAAGACTAGATTACATTTAGAACATGTTTTATGCCTCAACAGTAGAATTAGCATTGAGACACAAACACATCCGTTTAAGTGTCCTTTGGTGAAGTATTGTGCCGTTTTGTAAAATCTTTAACATGTTGTTGGAGACATCCACCAGAACTCACTGTTTACTGCCTGATGTGTAAGTATTTATACATTTTAGACTGACTTAGTGAAAACCCCGTAGAGATGGTATTAGGCAGAAAGCACTGACGCTAACACTGAGCTAGCCAGGTCCAGTGCAGAGGCCATGAGAAAAGTGACCGGCCTGTTTCAGGGGTCCGAGGTGGAACCTGAGAAGTACTAGCTTCCAAAGTAGGAAGTGAGTACAATTATTGGACTAGCGAGAACACGGACTCAGAAAACAAGACCGCAAAAAGCAACTCTAAACGGAAACAGAAACATTTTTCACAAAACCCCGATTTGATCCTGTGATAAGACCACCACATTTCCAGTAAGGGTAATCTATATGTTGAACCGAGAAAATTAGAAAAACATAGCTAGCACATGTTAGCATCAACAGTTTACTGTTTATCGACGCACAACGCTCAAATAAAGACTGTGCGTAATGCATCTAACATGATCAAGCATTACATAAAGAGAGGTGAAAATGCGGCATAGAGGCTCGTAGGATTGAAATAATGCAGAAAAATCTGCAGATAAACAGTCTTTTCTTGTTTACTCTAGCTTTAGCCACATCTCTCAGAGAAGTGTGGGGAATCAGGCTAATACTGTGGAACATTCCTAAGCAATTATACATCACTGAAACAAGCAGGTGGAAGATCCTATCCCCTGAAATGCTCCATACTGTAGTGTAACTTAAAATAACTTTAGCATATTGTCTAAGATTTCATATCCATAGGTAAACTACAGCGGCATATTGCATTCACTTCAAAAGTTTCGGTATTCATGAGAATAGTTTGATTTCTATGAGAATTGATTCTATTTTAATGACAAAAGTTTCTGTTTTGATTAGATTGGTTAAATTTTTTTCGAGGAAATTACCTTTTTTTCATGAAAAAACCTTCTGTTTTAATGAAAATAAGTTCGTTTTTATGAGAAAAGTTCTCATCAAATTAGAACTTCAATTACTAATAAAAACAGAAACATATTTGACTAAAAACTGATTTTTTTCTCATCAAAGCAGAAACTATAATAATAAAAATGATTATATGTATCAAATATATTTTTGGGTGTGTGTGTGAATGCAGTACGCTGCTGTACTACAGAACTTATTTGCCCGTGCAGAGTAATACTTCAAATATTCAATGCCTCATCTTTGCAGACATGTCCAATAGACCCTGTTTCCTAAGACTGGGTTGCCAGATCTAATTGTTGCATGTCCCATTATCGGTGTGTGGCAGTGAGTTTGTGAGTGGGTTCTTTCTAACACTGGCAGTGCGTTTGTGTGGCCTAGTCTGAGGTTGTGTAGTGCTGGCAGTGGTGTATTGCTCAGGTGCACAACAGTAGGAGCTGGCAGAAGTCACTCAGTGTTCTCCCCTTTCTCCTCGGCACATGTGCTGGACGCGGAGGAAGCAGGGTCTTGGGGGCGGTGCTTGCACTGACCCAGGGAATGGCGTCCGCTGGACCTCGACGGTCGGGAGAAGCCGCAGTCGCACGGTGCATCCTGAGGGGAAGAAATGATTAGACACAAGAAGCGATTTTGATATCTTATTTGTCACGTCCAACACCTTATCTTAAGTTATACTTTGAGTTGAACTGCCTGTTTTATTTAGTTTGAACTTGCTTCATTCCAGGTTCCTTTTTCCTGTATATTTGGTTTCCCGCCTAACGCGATCACCTGAACCCCCCTGATGTGTCCCACCTGTGTCTTACTGTCTCCACCCCAGAAGTATTTAAGCCCCTCCTCCCTTTGCATACGTAAAAGTTACAACCCGTCTCTAGGATTTATTTCTTTTTTTGGATGTAGTTGTTTTGTTTTATATACTTAATGATATCGTTCCAGTGAATTGCACATTCTGAGTCCATTTCCCGTCACATTATTGGCTTTGGCCACATTGAGATAAGATGGGATGTGGAAACATATTTACAACCTAAACAATCCAAATATGAATTTGGTTGCAACAAATCATTCTCCTTTTGTTAAAAAACTTGTTTGGACAAGGCTGTGGTAGGGCTAATTGTAAAAAGATTAACACATTGTAATAACAGTGCTTTTGCTTTTACTTTCACTTAATAATAGGCCTTAATAAAGCATGACCCTGAGTCTGCGATGAACGGACCACAGGCTGGTCTCTGTTGTGTTTAGTGTGATTTCTACTGGTCTGGGGTCAGCAGTGCAGACAGAAAACAGGACTCTGAGGATAGCTGAGGCTGAACAAACAGTCCTCATTAATTGGTTTTGTAAAACACAAAAAGAGCATCACTTTCTAATACCACAACATATATTAACCATAATCATTATTTACTGCTTTCATCATGTATTTGATTTGAAGTGGAGCTTACAGTAGTTGCAGAGCGCTAGTGTGGCACCCTCTGCTGACAAACATAGAAATGACATCCTTCCACTTCATTGAATAATGAATATACAGTTTATTAAGAATGATTCAGGCTTAGTAACTACTTCATTAATAACTTAAGCTTAACTCTGACTCCTAACCAGAAATCATTCTGACTGAACTATTTATTTTTATGAATTAAGTCTTTGTTCATGCTTTATTAAGGCTAATTAAGGTGTGTATTATGAAGCGGTACTGTAGTAAGTCCCTTAAATTGTCACTCTTTCACTCAGAAATCTAATTATCTCGACATGCCTAAATGTTCTTATGTATAATATTTGTCTGTTATGAATTACATGACTAAAATTATGTTTTGGTTATGTAAAATGACAAAATGATTTGGAATTTCATGTGCACATCCTCCTTAATATCAGAATACAATTGTCATATGAAAAAGCCACCTTTTCAGATCAGCAGATGAAGCTTTCATGCAGTAGTCAGCAGGTTAATCAGTTCATCACTCAGGACATGATGCTACACACTACTTCTCCTCACCTCTATCCCAGCCGTGCCTCCCATGATACAGCCCATCTCCTCTCCGGTGGTCTGCCTCATAAACCTCTTGTTGACGATGCGCGTGACTGGGTCTGCAGCGGTCCCGAGCCCCACCAGTGCCCCCAGCCCTCCTGTGCCCGGCCCCGCTGTGAGGCTACACTCCGGCTTGGCTTCATCCACGAGTCCCAGGGCCTCCCGCTGACACCGCTCCCCAGGGACGGACACTCCTGCCTGGGTTCGGCTGCCACACACGTCCCTGTAGAGGTCCTGGAGCCCTCCGCATCGCTCTGCTGAGGGTCTACCAGCGGTAAGAGGCTGACGAGCTGGACTCACTGTTGGAGCAAAACACTTGGTGAAAAGTGGTTTAATGACGCCGATCTTTAGAAATGTCTTTCGTGTGCATTTTTGTTGTTAATAAAAAATAAAATAAAATCTAAAAACAAGCAATAACAACAACAAAATCAACACAAACTTTCATTTTTTTCCAAGAACAGATCAGACACATTTTCGATTTTCTATTGTTCTATTATGTTCTATCTGAATCTATTTTTGCCAATTTTACAAGAACGTATTACTAAATACATGTATGAATGTATTCAAAATACAGTGATATTTCTGCACTTAATTTCACTGTCCATTCATATTTTTACCAAAATGATTTACCCATACATTAATTAGTTTATTTACCCATACATTGTTAAAATGTCTTACTTTGAAATGTTTTTGAAACTAAGGGAAAAGCTGAATACTCAATAGGTTTTGATACCACAGTCATAATTAAAAAGACTGCATGCTCACATTTATCACTGATACAGACTTTGGGATCGTACTCCGTTGAACAAATGTCCTTTCTGTCCTTGAATAAGATGTTGATGAGTCAGTTATTGTGGAAATGAACTGCCATTCGTTAACAAGTGAACTTAGTTCTGTACAGTTGGAGCAACAACAGAGAAACTACTTTCAGTTTCCATTTCGCAGCATAAAGTTAATTTCAGCACGTAAATAGCTCCACAGACGAAAATTAGGCAAAGCAAAACAACACAATTGTACCATCTGAAATAAGTAGAAAAGATTCAGTTGTAGTCATCTGGACACTGTTTCCAGATGACTACAACTGAATCTTTTTCTACAATGGAACACACCGACATCTTGAATAAGATCATGTGTGTACATGCTTGAATTGAGTCCTATTTATCTTAATTTGGGTATGTTATTTCTATTTTAAAATAAGAAATGTTGTAAGAAATATTATTTTCAGAAATCTAAATAAATATGACTAAATTGAAGCAATTATCCACCTATTATCTTATGTAAGATTGGAATGTTATCCAGTGTATGTGCATTTTATTTTTATTTCTTCCTCAAACTAGCTTTGATACAAGTTTTTGTATCAATTAGTATCTGGGTATCGATACTAATTGAGTGGTGGGCGGTCGACACCACCAACTTTCAAAATACTGTCTTGCAAAACAATCTACCATTATTGATTTTTTACAGGTACTCTTTAGTTTCCCCGTTTAGCACCAGAGAAAAGACGTGTGGTCCAACAGACTCTTGACGTACCTGGCTCTCCCCTCCACAGGCTCTCGGTGCTCCCTGCGTGCTCCACCACACTGAAGAGGCTGGACAGGCCGTCGGTCAGCCCGCTCAGGACAGGACTGTCTCGGGTTGTGGTGGAGCGGGCCCAGGCAGAACCTCCAGGCCTCTGCTGTAGGCTCCACAGACTTCTGTCCCTGGAAGAGGAGGACGTGTCCAGCCGAGAGGTGGAGCCTACAAACGAGTGGGGATTAAAAAAATGTGCAGAATTGTTGCTGCAGTGAGGAGATCAAAAGCAGGATTCTGGCAGAGCTGTGGACGGCATTGTTTATGTGGCCGTTCTATGAAAATCCTGTCCGTGAGCGCCCCCTTTTGGTTTTGTGTTATTACACAACTGGTTTCCTGTGTGACCGAAGTTTTTAAGTTTAGTTTAGATAATTCATACCATGAACGTACAATAAGTTAAGGTCATAATAGAGTCATATTATAGATCCTTGGTTCATGCACATGATTGCTCTATTTCTCAGAAATGATTATAACTTAATTTAGTTGGGGAAACCAGAGTACGGAGGAAACCTATGCAGACACGGGAAGAACATGCAAACTCTACGCATAAAGACCCCGCACCACCTGGGAATCGATCCCAGGACTGGACAATGTGCCGTTGTGTCCTATAATTCAAGGCTTGAGTGCAGGACAGAGGCTCCGCAAATGAGCCTCCTTGAGTGCTTCACTGCAGTGAATGAGCCGTTTCAAGGAGAAGACGCACAAATGTGTCACATTTGCATCAAAGTGGCAATGAGGCAATGCACACACATCATATTCAAATATAACTTACTTTGTTACATTTTAAGGAGTTAGTTAGACTCGGAAAGGAAGGGGGAGGGGCGTGGAGAGGGACAGAGCGCATGGTATAGTGGCCAAAGCCAAAGTCCTAAACTGTGTGAGGCCGGGGCACAGAGAGACAGCTCCACCCCTCCGCTGCTCTGTGTGTAGAGATGAACCCTGTGTGTGCGCTGGCTGTTTGTCTGTAAAAAACATGTCTTTCACGCGTAATGTGCACAACCACTTCTCGCACCCCCCAAACAGGCGCGCCCCACATTTTGAGAAGCTCTGTGTAGTTCTAAGACAAAAGTGCACAGACCTGATGACACGCGCCGCTGCAGTTTGGGTGACCCATACTTGGGTGAACAGCAGGGTCTTTCGATGCGCCCGTGGACCTTATCCAGGGAGGTGGAGATGTGCCTGGAGCGGGCTGAGGCGAGGGGGTTTGTCGTGGAGGCGGTGGGACGAGGGGACCAGACTTTGGAGTGGAGCCCCCTGCTGGTGGGAGCGGAGTCAGTCTGCAGAGCCACACTGATGCAGAGGAGAGAGGTCTGGGTGGAGCGCGTCGATGTTCCAACCACCTGGAAGAGGAAAGGGCAGGAAAATAATAGTGTCAAATGATGATATTGTCTGCACGATTTTACCTCTATGCTTAACTATAACAGATGACTTTGTGACGTAACATTAAAGGAGACATATTATGCAGTTTTCAAGTTCTTGGTAAAATGTAAAATGATCATCTACTTATGTTATAGATTTATAATGATTGTAAACCGGAATATTGAGCTAAAACACTTAAGTAATAGAAACAGGTCCACTGACTTGTGTAAAACTGCAGAACTGATAAGCCCCGCCTTTTCATAGTGACAGCAGATTGTACTTGTGTGTTATTATTTATGTGACAGTACAAGAGCAGGGATAAGGGGTAGGTGAAAACGGGGATTTTCTGAGCACCTAAAGCCTCAGTAGAAGGACAACACAGGATTACTCAAACATGCAAAAATCAATCAAAATACAACTTTGAGTAAACTACTGATGAAGAATCTCCGTTGTAACAATTCTCAACCCTTAGTGGATCCTACCGTTTGTTCTCACAGTGGTATTTGATTAAAAAAGTCTTGTAGTCTGATGATCTGGACCTTTAGAGCGTGTTTTGTCTCTGTTATAATTCTACTCCAGTGGGTCAGAGTGGTCATCAAAATAGTCTGTCCTTTACACATTATTACAAGGGCACTGCACTTCTCACATGGTCCAGACTGAAAATGTTAAATGATTAATTGTAACAAAGTTCTACATGTGCTTCTTAGTTTAGCTTAGACCATAATTCAATACAGGGATCACTTGTATGTGGCCCCATCATTGAAGGAAATCTAAAACGCCCTGTATCTTTGTAGTGTTTTTGATCGTTGTTTAACTTATCTCTTTGAGTGTTGCTCAAGTAGCTGTTTGTATCTTGAAACAACATTAGCGCTGCAACTATCAATTATGCTGCTAATTGAATAATCTAGCAATCATTCTTTTGACTAATTGATTAGTTGTGTAGAGACCTGTGAACATTAGATTTTTACAAATTCTCTTATGTTTGGCTAACAATATTTCTATCCAGAATAAGAAACATCAGGGAGAATATGTTTAAATGTAATTGCTGCAGTTGATTTTATAAATTACGGCACTCCCAAGTTTGGAGAAAAAGTGGTGCATGAAACCATACAAGTTGGGATTTACAACTCTAAACTCCTGAGGCTTTTTGGGAGCACCTACCGGACTTCCTGGTTCCTTGCTGGACTTCCTCTCCAGAGAAGACGAGCGTATGGCCTGCCTCACACAGTTGGTCATCTCCTTCATGTCGTCGCTCAGGTTGGCCGAAATCTCCCCCATCTGGAAATCGGAGAACGGAGAAGGCGGCAAACTGCTCACGACGACGTTGCTCGCAGAAGCCGGAACTGACATGGCTCTGCTCTCCAACATCTCCCTGTGCTGCGTGGACAAGGAGCTAAGCCACTGCTCGTATGATGAAGAACCTTGGAGGTCCGGAGCGGTTGTACCCAGAGAAGAGCACCCGTTCTGGGCCGGCAGCTGTTGGCTCCGGAGCTGTTCCATTCTGCGGACAGTTGGAGGGCTGTAGTAAATGCGTATGCCAGTGCGGTCCGGCGCGGTGAAGCTTCTCTGCGCAGAGTCCAGATCCTGTTCCGAGCTCAGACTGGGGCCGTCCCAGGTTTTACAGGTGTCGCCCACATCTGGAGTCTATGGGAAAATGTGAGAGGATAATATATTACATGGTCAACACTATATCATCAAGAGCCAGCCATGTTGTGGGGGAAGAGCTGGACTGTTGTGTCAGAGAGGAGGAGGAACTACTCTGGACTTTCCTCCCCACTCGCTCCACACTGTGCTGGGCAGCTGCAAGAGCTCGTTCAGCGACAGACTGTTACTGGAGACAAAGACGCACAGGAAATCATTCCTGCTGTCGCCATCAAACAGCTTGTATTATATTATATTATAATATTCAGCTTGTAAAACTGTGCTTTTGCTGTTTGGTTGCATGTCTGTATCAAAAATAATTTCCCCTTGGGGGGGAAGAAAAGTGACTCTGATCTGATAAATACTTAATATAAGGCAAGGCAAGTTTATTTGTAGAGCACAGTTCGTACACAAGGAAATTCAAAGTGCTTCACACAACAGGAAAAAAATGCATTCAAATCAAGACAAGACATAAATTACAAAAAACTTCATTTAAAGAAATTAAAAGGTGCCATTTTCAGGCTATAGACAAAAAGAGAAGAGTGCAAAGAAAACAAAACAGTTTTTAGTTTTTAATATAAGGGTTATCTTTATAATGTCTAGATAGTAGTAGTAGTTTAAGATAAGTTCAGGCTTGTTTGTTTAGACCAAGATTATTTTCTGACTTGATTCAATGCACTGTTGTGTAATTGCATTTTAATGAATCAGAATCAGAATCAGAAAAGGTTTATTGCAAAATAAAATTTATAACAAAATTCACAAACATAGGAACTTGTTTTGGCATTAAGGTGCAACATAAAACACTGATCAATAATAAAAACAGCATATATGCAATCAAAAGGGCATGCATTAAGAAACAATTAAAATGACTATAGTATAAAATAAAAATAGGCTTAATATGTACACAAGAATTTACAGTTAAGGAAGTACATCCTCTGTTGGGCCTTCTTGATGAGGGAGCTGATGGTGGGCTCCAACTTGATGGGTGATGGTGGTGCCAAGGAAGAGTAAGGAGTCCACGGTGGTGATGGGGGAGTCTGTCATGACGAGGGGGGGCTGTGGCTTTCCTGAAGTCCACGATCATCTCCACTGTCTTCTTGGCGTTGAACTCCAGGTTGTTACCACTGCACCAGGACACCAGCCGGTCCACCTCCCTCCTGTAGACGGACTCATCCCCGTCCGAGATGAGCCCGATGAGGGTGACGTCGTCCGCAAACTTGATCAGTTTTATGGAGTCGTGGCTGGAGGTGCAGCAGTTTGTGTACAGGGAGAAGAGCAGAGGAGGAAGTACACAGCCCTGAGGAGCTCCTGTGCTGATAGTCCGAGTGTCTGAGACATTCTTCCCCAGCCGCACGCACTGCCTCCGATCCGTCAGGAAGTCAGTGATCCACCTGCAGGTGGAGTCAGGCACATTGAGCTGGGAGAGCTTGTCCTGGAGCAGAGCAGGGAGGATGGTGTTGAATGCAGAGCTGAAGTCCACAAACAGGATCCTGGCGTAGGTTCCCGGGGAGTCCAGATGCTGCAAGATGAAGTGGAGTGCCAGGTTGATTGTGTCGTCTACAGACCTGTTGGCTCTGGAGGCGAACTGCAGGGGGTCCAGCAGGGAAGAGGTGAAGGACTTGAGGTGGGGCAAGACCAGGCGCTCAAATGACTTCATGAGGAATATTAAGCATTTTTCTTGTATTCACATTTTGTTCATTATAAAGGAAAAATATTGATCTAGTCCATTAACTTCCTGTTCAAAGCTAAAGAAATTCACCTCTGTTCCCCTTCGTACCTGTATTTCATTTAAAGCATATTTTATTGTTGAAAAATGACATTTGTGAACCGTACGTGTATGACTCAAAGTCTGAATTTTTCATAGAATCGCAAGTTCAATTCAATTCATTTTTTTTTTGTAAAGCCCAAAGTCACAACAGAGGTTGACTTGAAGGGTGACCGTGAAAAACAGAATAAAACAGAATAAACAGTGTTCATAGGGACTTGGTAATGTCCAGCATCCCGTGTCCTTAGACCCACCTTCTCTAACAGGAGTAAGTCCAGTGCTAAGGGATTTCCTCTTAATAAACAACTCATTTGATGTTTTCCAGTCAGGTTTTAGACCTCATCACAGCACTGAGACTGCTCCTGTCAAGGTGACAAATGACATCCACCTGAACACTGACGCGGGCAAAGCCTCAGTCTTAATTCTGTTAGATCTGAGTGCTGCTTTTGACACTGTTGATCATGGGATACTTTTACAGAGACTAGAGGACTGGGTGGGCATCACTGGCACTGCGCTAAACTGGTTAAGGTCCTATCTGGAAGACAGGAAGTACTTTGTCGAAATTGGTAACTGTGTCTCAGACCAGATGCCCCTGACCTGTGGGGTGCCCCAAGGGTCAATCCTGGGACCCCTTCTGTTCAACCTCTACATGCTGCCGTTAGGTCAGTTGATACGCAGCGAGAATGTGTCCTATAACAATTACGCAGACGACACTCAAATCTATGTTTCACTGACGGCAGGTGAATATGGACCAGTGGATTCACTCTGTCACTGCATCCAACAGATCAGTGTGTGGATGCAAAACAACTTTCTCCAGCTGAACTCAGACAAGACTGAAATCATCGTCTTTGGCCCACAGAAACAAAGAGAAAGTGTTAGCAGTCACCTCCAGAGTCTCGCTCTAAAACCAACAAATCAAGTTAGAAATCTGGGGGTAATAATGGACTCAGACTTGAATTTTAACAGCCACGTCAGATCAATCACATCAGCAGCTTTTTACCATCTTAAAACCATTGCAAAAATCAAAAGTATAGTGTTCTAAACCAGACTTGGAGAGACTTATCCATGCGTTTGTCTCTAGTAGATTAGACTACTGTAACGGCCTGCTCACTGGCCTCTCCAAACGAGCTGTAAAACAGCTGCAGTACATCCAGAACGCTGCTGCTCGGGTCCTGACTAGAACCAGGAAGTACGATCACATTAGTCCTGTGCTCAGGTCTCTGCACTGGCTCCCTGTGGCTCAGAGAATAGACTTCAAAGCAGCTCTGCTTGTATACAAGTCTCTCCATGCTCCATGGCCTAGCACCAAAGTACATCTCGGACATGTTAGTGCCATATGAACCATCTCGGAGTCTGAGGACCTCAGGGACCGGCCTCCTGCTGGTGCCCAGAGTCAGGACTAAACATGGAGAATCTGCGTTTCAGTTTTATGCACCTAAAATCTGTAACTGTCTTCCTGAGGATGTGAGACAGGCCGCTACTCTGGCAATGTTCAAATCTAAGCTAAAAACTGTTTTGTTTGGCTGTGCATATGACTGAAATTCTTTTATTTGCACTCTTCTCTTTTATGTCTTGAACTATTTGACGGATAGCCTGAAAATGGCACTTTTAGATTTTTGTGATTTTGTGATTTCTGATTTGTGCCTTGTGTACGAATTGTGCTCTACAAATAAACTTGCCTTGCATATGTGCAGGGATAAGGGGTAAACAGAAATGTTCAGAGCAATAAGGCCCCAAATGCGGGACAATACAGGATTTTGCAAACATGCAGGCATTAGCTCGATATACAACTCAAAGTAAGCTTAAAGGGGAAACCAACCATAAATATGTAAAAGAGTTAAACATTAGGTTAAGAATGAAAATAGTGTTAAAATAGTGAAAGAAAAGATGATAGAAATGGTAAAGGTAGACAACAATCTCTCGCCTCATTGGTCAGATTGGTCCAATTCTTCCTGGTGATGTCATAGGGCTCTGGACGAATCACAAGAGACATTTCCTCCAACTGTTCCGCCGCCCCGTTCACTTCCAGGTCCGTTGTGGATCTGGTCCTTTTCATTTGTATTGAAAATGCAGAAAAATAATCAAAAAACATTAGCTGGAATTTACCAAAATGAAAACGTTTTTTTTTTCTCGATTCTCCTGACAACAAACTAAAATCTTGCTAATACATTATCATATTCTCCCAATGTGCATTACCTTGGCGAAGCAGAGCCGTTTGTGACCAGTCCTTCAGCGGAGGAGTCGCCGCCTTGTGACTTATGCTGAGATGAGACAAAAATATAATTGCTTTTTTAAGGACTCATATCTTCTAAGACCAAACGTTTTAAAAAGAATAATATTGTACTGTACATAAAAAAACTCCCGGCAAACTATCTTCTCTACTCAAGACCTGCCAGAAGGGGGCAGTATAGTCCTGTCTAAAATGTATCCAGCTCAGAAATACTCAATTACAAATTACAGATTGATTTGTGAACAGAAGAAAAGCAAATCTGGTTAATCTTTCTTAATTCTTTCTCAGATCATTGGTCTTTTCATTTTAGTTTGTCAATTTAGTCTTCCCAGTGACTAGAACTTTAGCAGCCACAAATCTAAAAGTAATTCATAAAGCACAAACATATTTTATACATTTTAAATCTGTGTTATTTTTAAGCAATATGGAAAAGTGCCCTTTTTTCATGGTCAAACACTTGGCCCTCAAAATGTCTGTGCACGTCCCTGCTTCAACATATTACTATTACTATGGATTAATTAATCAATTAATTTATAATGTGTATAAAAAACAAAATAAAACATAGTGTGGTAGAAAACATTAGGTACCATTGATTTCAGTCCTCATTATTCATAAATGATTCATTTAAATCTGGTTTGAGGGCGAACAAACTGTTAAGTGCAGTAACATTAGCAGCCACCTGAGGGCACCTGTTTTATGTACTGTATTTAAAATGGTAAAACATCTTGCAATAACAATCTTGTTTTTTAACATTAAACACCCACACCAACTGAAAAAAGTCAGTGAAACCTGACTTTTGATGGAACTCTCGTCGCAACACGCTCCATGGGCAGAGAACAAGAGCACGGTATCTAGGATCTCTGTTATTCACAGTTATTACACAATCAATAAGGTGTTATTATTACATTATTTGGTGTTCATTACAATTATGGGTTGCAACACCATCACAGGTAAAGAAGAGTGATGGTCTGTAGACAGTACCTTGTGGGCCGTGGCCTCCCTGAGTCTCTGCTCCCACTGAAGTCTCTCTGCGCTGAACCTCTCCAACAGGTCCAGCTTTTCCCGGCCCCAGTTCCTCTCCCCTATCTGAAGCTGCAATGACAAAAAAAACAACAAAAAGGATTTAAAAATGTGTTAACTTGTGCATTTTCTTTAACTTGACTATGGGCCTAAGGTGGTAAGCAACTTAAAATGTGCTGGTAGTTTACATGCAGACACATACAAATAATAATGTAACAAACCGTCATAATAATGTACTGGCAAACCAATATTATATACATCATAGAGGTGGAAAGTATATCAAAGAATGGATAATGTCACAATTGTTGTTTTGGAGATGGCCTAAATCTGAATATTTAGTCATTAGTCATAATAATGTAAATTGTAGAAAAAAGATTCCGTTGTAGTCATCTGGACACTGTTTTAAAATCCAAAAGTCCTTCTCAATCTTCAGACCTGATCTAGTCTGAATACACTTACAGTAAATCTTTTTCTACACTCCAGGACAAATGATTTAATAATAAGAAGAATAAGAAGAATAAGAAGAATAAGAAGAATAAGAAGAAAGAAGAAGAATAAGAAGAAGAAGAAGAAGAAGAAGAAGAAGAAGAAGAAGAAGAAGAAGAAGAAGAAGAATAGAAGAAGAAGAATAGAAGAAGAAGAAGAAGAAATAAGAAGAAGAAGAAGAAGAAGAAGAAGAAGAAGAAGAAGAAGAAGAAGAAGAAGAAGAAGAAGAAGAAGAAGAAGAAGAAGAAGAAGAAGAATAAGAAGAAGAATAAGAAGAAAAGAAGAAGAAGAAGAAGAAGAAGAATAAGAAGAAGAAGAAGAAGAAGAAGAAGAAGAATAAGAAGAAGAAGAAGAAGAAGAAAAGAAGAAGAAAGAAGAAGAAGAATAAGAAGAAGAATAAGAAGAAGAAGAAGAAGAAGAAGAAGAAGAAGAAGAAGAAGAAGAAGAAGAATAAGAAGAAGAAGAAGAATAAGAAGAATAAGAAGAATAAGAATAAGAATAAGAATAAGAAGAATAAGAATAAGAATAAGAATGAAGAAGAAGAAGAAGAAGAAGAAGAAGAAGAAGAAGAAGAAGAAGAAGAAGAAGAAGAAGAAGAAGAAGAAGAAGAAGAAGAAGAAGAAGAAGAAGAAGAAGAAGAAGAAGAAGAAGAAGAAGAAGAAGAAGAAGAAGAAGAAGAAGAAGAAGAAGAAGAAGAAGAAGAAGAAGAAGAAGAAGAAGAAGAAGAAGAAGAAGAAGAAGAAGAAGAAGAAGAAGAAGAAGAAGATGAAGAAGATGATCACCTGTTTGGTCAGATCCATGACTGCAGCATAGGACTCGGCTAACAGGTGCTGGTGCTCTTCACGTTCCTTCTTTAGCGCCACCTTCAGGTCTGGGGCCTCTACAGCATCAGCAGAGCTTAGGGGTTTCCCGGGTTTAGTCTCCAACTACAGCAAAATCGTACATAGAGGCAAACAATAATAATAGATTGATTGTTGTAACATATATTCGATCGCAATGTGTCAACTTCCTCTTAAAGGACAAATATGATGCATTATTTCTATTGTTGTTGGCCTTTAAACATGATCTTGTGTACTTTTTAAATTTGGTTTCTCATGGTTTGAAATATTAAAACTTTGTCACAGCCTTGGGAGACGCCATGTTGTCGTCTTTTTTGCCGATGCAGTCACGTCAGAAATGCAGATTTATGGAGATTTATAAATAAATAAACGTTACAGATTGGGGAAGTTCAGGCTGAAATGTTTTTGATGCTCGGAGGGGAGAGGACCTTCAAACCAGGATTCATCATACAAGCACAAATGGTTTTGGTTTTGCTGAGGGAACATTGTCAGAACATATTTTAAAGCTCAAAAAAGTACATTTAGCATAGTATGTGCCCTTTAAATTTAACTGACAGACAATTTATTGATGTCACAAGGTCTGAAAAATAAAGCTATTGTTATTATGTAGACATTGATCCTGCTTCGTGGTTTTGGCGGTGAGTGTTTTTTTTTTTTTCCTGAAACAGCCTCTCAAAGCCCCGCCTCTTCTTCCTCTTTATCTCCGGCTCATTTCATCTGTGAAGCGGTTGTGAGGAATGAGCGCCACAGACCACAGCTGCCCCACCGTGAACAGGTGCTCCCAACATGGCCGACGCACGCGATACGTCAACACAGATCTCATCGTTTCCACTCCGAGATCGCCACAACAAATCGTCACAATGTGCAGGAATGTGTTAATTTAGTTTCCTTGTTAACTGTTATCTGCAGAAGGAGGGTCAAATTCAAGGACACTCCTAAACACATTTTATTTGTTTATTTAGTTGTAAAAGTGTTTACAACTAAATAGGAGAAGCCCTCTGCTGGGATTCATATTTTATGGTACAATATTGCATACATTCATATAGTATTTGCAAGCATTGAGTTAATCTTTTTAGAGAATTACTTTCCTAGATTTTTATGTATGTGGTTCTGGCCTTTTCAACGTTCATTCTTATTTCAATATGATACAAAACAGGTGGATTCTCTGATACCCAGATACTAACCGATACTGAAATCAAAACTAGATACTCATGTTAACGGTTATCAATATTGAAAAGACATTTAAAAAAAAATATTTAAAAATTGAGAAATACATTCTATTGTCTGATTTTGTCTCTAGTTTTATTGTTATTATTGTGGTGTTGAAATATATATAACACTATTCTATCTTTACATTACTATGTAGTAATGTTAAAGCTGTTTTATTGTATTTATGCTCTGTAAAGTATCCTTTGGTGTTAAGAGAGGCACTTGTAAATAAAATGTATTATTATTATTTTAAAGGTGTAAGTTTTATGGTGGAGGGTACATCACATGCTCGTCTCTTAGAAATTAACATTTTAAATAAATAAAATAAAATAAATATATACAAAAATTATAATAATGAAAAATAAAAAAATAGATAAATTATAATAATAGGAGGCAAAATCTCTAACCGCTCTGCCACCGTGCATCCTAAATTAAATTAAATTAAATTAAATTAAATTAAATTAAATTAAATTAAATTAAATTAAATTAAATTAAATTAAATTAAATTAAATCAAATCACATCACATCACATCACATCTCGTTTAATTTCATTTCATTTCATTTCATTTCATTTCATTTCATTTAAACAAAAACAAAAACAAAAACAAAAACAAAAAAAACAAAAACAAAAACAAAAACAAAACACCCAAACCCATTGCTCATCTTGAATCTGCCATCTCCTCTTACTACACGGCCCGCACTAATCTAATCTTGATGACTTGTTTCTGGAAGTGAACGGTGGTGGTAATTCCCCCGTCCGTTCCTGTGTTGAGTTTTTGGATTGAGACATGGGCAGAGGAGCGGCAGGCGGGGATGGGACAGTGCTGGAGCAGAGCCAGGAGGCGGAGGTGCTGATGATGTGGCCGGCCGAGCGGACATTTATCAAACCTCTCCGGTCTCCGCACATACACGCACACACACGCAAACACACACACACACACACACACACACACAGATACAGTGCCGATACAGGGAAAGACTAGTCCAGCTGTTGTCTTTGGAACGTTCCACAGCGTCACATTAAACACATCTATTTGGCATTTATTCATTACATTCATCATTGCAGTTTTTATTGATAACAAAAAATAATAAAAAAAAAAGAAACACCACAAAAAGATAAATGGAGGGAACAAAGTGGTGACTGGGCAGTGGGAAAGTTTATGTTTGGACGCAACTGTTTAAATGTGTTTCTTTGTCAGCTCTGTTAATGTTCCCTCACTGTTTTTATTTCTTGCTCTTTTTTGTTTTGTTCTTACAATTTCAAAGACAATTTCAATTAATATTTATGCATTTAAAGCCATAGTGCGGAATCTTAAAGGAAAAGTACCGGTAATAACAGTTGGGACCATGGAAACGGAAAGGTGGCATACCCTCAACCAGAAAGGTGTCATAGTGCACGTTTTAGATTTATGTGTAAATGGTTCATTATTCTGTGCATTCAGAACTTAAAATGTGGTCAAAGAAGTAGATAAATATTGATTTTTTGAGTTTTAATTAAAGTTTATACAGTGTTACCGAGTCTGCTTGAGTAAGAGTATGATGTACCTGTAAGATATTATTTTTCAGCTCCGCACGCTCCACTTCCCATGATGCCTTGGCCTTAGCGAACTGCTGCGTCAGCTCCTGGGATCCCTGTCTCTCCTGATGTAACTCTGCGCTCAGCTCCTGCAGCGCCACCCTCAGGTCGGCCAGCGTACTGCTCACTGCGCTCGACTGGAGGAAGAAACAAATACGTTGGTTAGGTTTAGTTGTGTGGACGTGATAGAGCGATGCAGTAGTAGTATTTGTACTTTTATAGTCGGACTGAGAGGGTGTGCGTCTGCAGCCTGGTGGGAGGGCTACGGTTCTCTTCGTCCAATAGGAGGTAGAGGTCCTTCAGGCTGTTAATCTGAAGAACAAACCATAAAAACACATTCAGCCATCATATACATTCAACATTCAACAGTGTTCAAGTTTAAACAGGGTCAATGTTTTGTTTTGCTTTTTATAACATCATTTGTGTGTATGAAATAATATATATATATATTATATATATATATATATATATATATATATATATATATATATATATATACATATACACACACACACACACACACACACACACATATATATACACACACATATATACACACACACACACACACACACACACACATATATATATATAAATAAATAGTATACTTAAATAAACATTGAAACATTAAATAAATAATAATTAATTACATAATTTGTATATATTTAATTAACTTCTTTAAAGGAGCTGTACCCAATTTTTTATCATCTCATAAAGAAAGAACTGTTTTGCCCCAGTACAGAAATGTGGTAAAGCAGCTCTTGGGGGTAAAATGAGACTGCTGTGTGATGTCTGCATCTAATTATAGAGCATTTTATTCTCAACAAAGCGGGAATTCCAGCGTTAGCATGCTGTTTGTTAGCTTTACTGTGACGGTAAACTCTGCTCCGGCTCTGAAAGTTGTTAAATGCGCTTATAAACACGGCCCACCACTCATCGTGGGGAAGAAATAAGATGCCCAGAATGCATTAGGTAAGTGAGTAATAAAGTTGACTGCTACAAACAGTTTAAAATGAACTAGTTCTGTTTTTCATGTTTTTGGGACAGTAAAAATAAGGTACAGCACATTTAAAACCAGAATATCAGTTTTATTGTTTGGCAATATCCTCACTGACTTGATTTTTTTTAATGTATATTTGATTATATGAATACTTAAACACAAGTACACATAGTAGTTAGACACAGTATATCCAAAAGGTTCCACAACTAGAATTTTCACCAAATGTACTTTTTTGTGAGTTAGAAGAATGATTGCTCCTAAATGCTGACCTCCAGCATGTCCTTCCACTGTGCGTCGTTGCCTCCCTGGATCCTCCACTGCTTGAGGAGGCAGCGCAGCTTGAGACTGAGCAGGAGCAGAGTGTGTTTGAGGTGCTGGGACTCCTGCAGCAGGAGGCTTCTCTCCTGGGCCCACAGCTTCTGATGCAGCCTGGCCTGGAGACCCACGCTCTGGAGCTGGAAGTCCCTCCGCACCAGGGCCTTGTGCTGCTCCTCCTGCAACTGGACAGTTCAAACATCTGTGTGTGTTGTCTTATTTACAGCTGACTTTCAGATGATAACATTTCAACATCAACCTGTAGTGTGGAGTTTAAAGAGGACATACTATGCTTTTTTCTGGTATTATGTGTGATGATCTACAAGGTTTTCAAAATACCTTAACATAATCAGCACTGACATTAAGCTGTATCTACTAAATACAATGTGTAAAGATGGGCTAGGAACAGCTCTTAAAAAATACCTGTGTGATTTTATGAGTGAGTTTGGTGTGACATTGCTTCTCCTTCTCCAGCTCCTCCTGAGTTTGGGACAACTGTGTGTGAAGATCTGAACTCTGGAACAGACAGACAAAGATAGGATATCAACATGGAGAATGAGATAACAATTGAATGCAAAAAATGTTGACTGAAATATATTGATTTTCATTGCTTCTTTGTTATTATTATTATTTTTTTCATGTCCGGCCGTTCATGTGACCTCCAAGCGTTCTAGAATCTCTCAAAATGTATTATATAATCAAATTCTAAATGTGAATGCAACCATTTTGAAAATTCATTTCAGAGATTGTAAATACTTCATTTACACAATTTAGAAAAAAAAATGAAAAAAAAAAAATCTAATTACGATTGTTATTAGATTTGTAAGTATACCATGGCTTTCACATTTCGATATGAATTTTATTTTATTTTTTGCATGTAATAAAGTAAAATCAGTTTTGCCCCAGTATTTATATATTGTAAAAGAATCTATTCTGGTGAAAAATGAGACCACAGCACTTTCTTTGTATCTAATTATAGATACTAATTTAAAATAGACTGAGCCGCTAGCATGCTAATGTTTGTTAGCTTTAGCGTGACGGCAAAACTCTGCTTTGGTCTCAGAGAGTTGTGAAAAGCTAAACACATCACTGTGAATATAAATATGTTTTTTTAAACACAAAACAACAAAAACAAATCTGGGCATTACCAGAGAGAAACAAAACAAGTAAAAAATTTAATTAGAAAATAAGGAAGGGAAGGTTAAAGTACTCTAAATAAAAAATAGAGGTCCCATTTAGTCCATTGTCTGTCAAATTTGTCAGAGTGATTTTTTTTTTTTTTTTACATTTTTAAACTTTAATTTGTTCGTGCTAAGAAAAAGGAGGTCGGGAAAATAAAAAAGGTGTAAATCCTCACAAACATCCATTCATCACATTCATACATTTCAGTAGATAACAAAACTGAAAACAAAACAAAACACCACAAACGACATAGGGTGCAAGGCATATTTAAAAACTAAATGAACAAATTCTAGAGGACAAACGCGCCTTTTCTTGCTGTGCTCCAATAACCTGCAATTTTCCCATTTTGCATGTCGGTTATGATGTCGGTCCAGTCCTCCATCTTCAACGCAATTTGTGTCAGCCATTTTTTGTGATGGCCTTCTTCCCAGCTGCTTCCTGAATATTAAGGATGCCGGGAAAGCATTAGGCAAGTGAGCATTACAAAGAGTTTAAAATGAACTAGTTCTATTTTTCACAATTTAAGACAGTAAAAATCAGGTACAGGCGCCTTTAATGCCACACTAATATAATTTATGGTGATACAGTGCATTTTGGGGAAGATTCAAATCAATTACTACTTCTACGAAACACCAAATCCTTGACCCACTTCTGTTTAATATTCGTGGATGTGTTTTTCATATAATCATATAACTGGAGTTTCCCCACTGTGGGACAAATAAAGGTGATGTCATCTTATCTTATTTTAAAACCCAGGCTCAGTGACATGACAAACAGCAGAAGCGTGAAGCGTTCGATAGGTTCCGCAGCGTTCTTTAAATCACGCCTCCGATCGCGCCCTAACTCTCCCCGCGCCTTAGCACGGATCGTTAGCTCTGGTGTGTGATCCATCGACCCAGCCTTGTACCACTAATGTCCCCCTTCTTGCCCCCCCCCCCCACAGGGCCAGGGAACGCGCCGGCCCCGGGGGACAAAATGTTCTGACGCACCACAACACGAAACAGCAGGAGAAAAGGAAGTACAGCCGATGTAGTGTTATTTCAATCGCGAATATTACATTGACTTTAGCCGAAGACGTTCAGAAAGACTAAATAGTGTATTATTAGACAGTGTGCAGTGTTTTTATTTAGTCAGAATGTTCTTCTTTTACAAAAATAAAGCCGTGCATCCAAGCTTTAAGTGAGCAGCAAAAATTGATTATCAGAAGTACTTTTAACTGGAAATGTAAGTCATTCTACCACTAAAACCTCAATAACATCACGTTACTTTGAGGAACCGATGTAAAATTAAAGTTCAAAGTTATATTAAAGGTTTCCCAATTCTCTGAGCTTGATATAATACCTTTTACAACACATATATCTTAAAACGGGTGTTAAAAGTTTACTGAAATTATGTTTTGATTGTGTAGAATAACATGATGTCATGATGTCATGATCATACTGCCTTTAACATCCGAATACAATTGTCTTTTGATAATTTACCTTTTCAGCTCAGCAGATTCAGCCTTAATGCAGCAGTCAGTTATAATCCCAATGTTTTTTACATCTCCCCGTACAAGTATTGCTAAGAAATCATGGTATATTGCTGTATATCGATGTTTCGAGTACAGCCCTACTTGCTCTATATATTTCATGTAGTTTAGGGTTCTAGAGGGGCAGTGCAATACTAACAGGAAAAAAAAAGAACAAAGATGGATGTCAACTTTAAACGTGCACTATGAAACTTTTCTGGCAGAGCGTTTGTGTTATAACTTCGCGTGTAATGTTCCACAGTATGACTTTATACTTATCGGTAACACTTTGTATTAACTACACATTCATTAGCCTTAATAAAGTATGAACTAAGACTTAATTCATAATGCATACATAGTTTATTAAGAATGAGTCAGGCTTAGTTAAGAGTTAGGGTTCGGAGTCACTGTATTGTTCATTAGGAATTAAGTCTTTGCTATTACGGCTAATTAAGGTGCATTGTAGAAAAAGATTCAGTTGTAGTCATCTGGACTAAAACGTTTCAGCTCTCATCCAAGAGTCATTCTCAATCTGTGGATCGAGTCTGGGAACAGAGGAGTTTTATATCCTCCTCTGAGTAAGCCCTGCCCACAAGGTGGGACCTCCTGATAAAGGGGGAGTTTTTGTTTCACATACAAATCTCTTTGTTTAACTAACAACCCTGAGATGGGCCCTACATCCTATGGTACCCTGACTTTCGCTCCCTCGTCACTCAGTACCTGATTAGCATCCAAATGCCGCGGGCGTCTCCAGGGTTTCAGCAAGCCATTATAAACAACCGGAAGGTTGACTCTTAAGCCTCCATTACAATTTAAGGAAGAATTCTCTTTTTTAACAAAGATTGACCATCTTTTCTCCCTGCTGGGAAGTCGAAACGTTTTGTTTTTGTTTGAGTCCAGATGACTGAATCTTTTTCTACAATGGAACACTCCTGGACGAACGAGGGATTACACCGACTAATTAAAGTGCAGTTATTATAAAGTAGTACCAATGTATCTAATTTATCCAATTTATCTATCTTTAATTTATTCTATTACAGGTACTTATATAAAAAACTAAAACATGGGTTATTACAGTGAGCGGGCCTGCCTCCATACAGCATTGATACATTGGTAACACTTTATAAATGTCAAATAAGCATTCATATATTACAAAGTAATAATAATTTAGCCTAACCCTAGTAAGAGATAAAGCTTTTTTGATTAATAAACAAAAATATAAATGCTTTGTATATATGCCTTATTATAAAGTGTTACCAGTAATGTTAAAGCCATTTTGTGGAACTTAATGAAGCATTATTTAAATAGTTATCATACTGTACATATATCCATATAAATAATAATCTGCCTTACTATGATCAAAACAGATACACTTTTATATACTTTTACATTTGTTTTTATCCCTCTCTCTCTTTAGTATCACTGTCTTCTTACTGTCTATTTTGTCCCATGATTCAGTGCCATTCACAAGCTCAATGACACGCAGACACACACACACACGAGGGCTTGGTTACTATAGAAACCGCTTGTAAAGGTCAAACAAACAGAGCCTTTGATTACCTCTGAGCGGCTGCGCTTAATGACGACAGCTCTGTTTGTGTATGAACGCCTGTTGCTGAGAGAGAGTGTCCCACGTGAGGCACCGTACATGTGTTTATGTACTCATGAACCTTTATAACCTTTGATGCAATGTGGGAATAAAAACCCAAAAACTTTAAAATCTGTCATTTTCTTTCATTCATATCATCTATTATTACCATTCTTCCAGTATAGGACCAGCTTTTTGGAAATCAAAGCAAAGGATTTAACTTTGCTACTATTTATTTGGGACAGAGTACATGAATAAACATTACTGCAAATGTACCAGAATAAGACAAAAGGCTATTTTTCATTTGTTGTCGTTGGACAGATATTAAAATTGTTGTTATTATTATTAATTATTATTAAAAATAACAATGAGTAAACAAGAAAAGACCCAACATGATAGTACAGTAGTGAAAGAAAAAAATGCATTAAGCCAAAGTTAAATAACAGTGTATAATAGTGTCGGTGTAATCCCTCATTCGTTCACACTCAATCAGTGAAACAAGTCTGAGTTCTCAGACTTGTTTCACTGATTGAGATTGACTCTTGGATGAGAGTTGAAACGTTTTGTTTTTTCTAAAACAGAGTCCAGATGACTACAACTCAATCTTTTTCGACAACGTATAATAGTGATACAAACACAGAAAAGGAAAACAATTAAGACTGACTTTAAACTATTTTTGAAAATTACTTTTAAAAACTAAAACTTGAATAATGATTTTAGCGTTCTTACAGTTATATTGTGACTAGAATAATAAAGATCTGAATAACCGAATATTGTTTATATAATCAATATGTGTTAAATAAGTATAATAAATAAATAAGTAAATAAGTAAATATGTTTTTCGCTTCACGTTTTGAACACTTTTTAAGATTTTCCTGAAACTGAGATGAATAAAGTACTGCTTTAAAATGAAAAAAACAACAACAACAAAACCACACACATTTGCATTGAAATTGGACAAATTCACCAATCACTAGTATAGATGGGACATGAATGGCACATCTTTTTTAAATCTTTGTAAAAAGAAAAAAGAAAAAGTGAATGTGTCTTGCTCACAGGCACAAAAACAGATCTGAACTGAATGCTTCTTAGGATGAAAAACAACATGTATGGAACATACCAGTGCGTCCTCAGACTCCTTTTCCACCTCTTGCTCTGGTTGCACGTCGTCTGCGCTCTCTTCTGATTGGTTGCAGTCCTGGCGCTGACCTCTGCCCTCCGGCTCTGATTGGTCCCTAGAGTCAGGCTGCTGTATGCATGCATGGGCACGTTAATGACCAAACAAAACAAGACAGAAATGTGGAGGAGGAACGGTGTGAAATTAACCAAAGAACAGAGGGAGGGATGACCAAAATGAAAGAAAACAAACGCAAAAAAACAACCGTACAAAATGCCATGAGAAAAATATTGGAAGAAATACAAAATAAAAGAAGAAAAGGGTGAACCTCACAAGACAAAAAACAGGATGTAGAGGAAAAAGATTTTGGTCAGAGACGAGAAGGAGAGGGTGGAGAAAAGGAAGAAGAGTAGAATGGAAGGAAGGATGAACGGCTGAGAAGAGAGGAGACGAGGACGACAAGGAAGCAAGGAAGGAAGGCGTTAGGATGGAAGTCAGAAAGGGGCCGATGACCGGGGGGGTGGGCAAAAGCGGGTGGTCGAAGGTGTGAGGAAGGCGGCGGGAGAGAGGGGTGAGACGCAGCCCAGCCACAGACAGAGCGAAGGGAAGGGAGCGAGGGAAGAAGGGAGGGAGGAGAGGAAAGATAGTAGGGAGTTGGAATCGGCCTCAGATGGAGCAGTAAAGTGTGTTCAAATTGGATCCAAACTCGATAGAAAACTACTACTGCCACGAAATTGGAACTCGATTACTGTCACTACGTTTACATGCGCAGAGAACTCCGGGTGTGCTGAACATCAAACTCAATTTGTCTTGGCCCCGTCAACAGCAGCAAAAAGTAAGCAAATAAATACATTTTAAAAATATGTGAGGGCTGAGAGACGTTCAGGGGCATCTTGTAATTTTGCATTAGCAGCAAAACATTGTAGCCATAATTACAAATAAAAACGGTGATCATACATTTGACTATGGATTGGTGTTATATCGGTTCCATTGGCTGATATCGAGCAGGTTTTTGCGATATCAGTATTGGCTGATATTGACAAAAACTGCAAAATAAATAAAAAATCCAACATATATATATATATATATATATATATATTACTGATGAGAAATGGGAATAGAATATATGGCTGTGCATTTACACAATCATGCAGTTAAATTAAATTCTGTTATTATTTTTGCAATTTGTGAACTTTACTTCAATTTAAAATAGATTGGATCAACAAATATTGATTATAGGCAACGGCAGAAAGACAGCAACACTTGGACTTCTCCAGGTTTGTTATTGGGATTTTTGAGGTACGAAACATGGCACAATCGTACTTCCCGGGTTCACATGCATTTTGGTCACTTATCCGGTTTTCCTGGCGTGCGTGTAAACGTAGTAACTAATAGATACATTTTATAGTGTAACAACTGTATATTTTAGTTTGGAAACTTGAATTTTATATTTTTATGAAACATTTTATCATGTGTGTTCTTTTGTTTGTTAAAACACATTTTACATTCAACCAAAAATAAGCCAATGTGAATATTGAATTGTATAATAAGTAAGCATATTTTAAACAAATTCAATCGTAAATCAAAGTCCGTATAATCCCATTGTCGACTTGTTAAAACCAGTTTGACTACTTCCATATAAGACACAATGCGTCTCGAGCCTTAATAGCAGCCTATTGCTAAGTTTCGGTGCAGTAAACAGTGTCTATAGCATGCCTGTTATGATGGAGTGTTTTAATAAAGTCTAGATAAGAGTAACGTTGTGCGTGGAGGGAAGGTCCAGTGCAATATCAGGCTCCAAGTGAGGCTTTAAGTGCAGCTCAGGGGCAGGCCATGCAGAGGACGAGGTGTAGGGCTCAAGAGATTTACAAAACTGCTCAAATCACACATACTGGACTGAATGTTCAGACTGATGGACCAAAGTAAACATTGTTATTGATCTGTTTTCTCAAATCATTTTCTGTTCATTATTGTGATTTTCATCTAATCCAAAAGTGAAGCTCGTCTCTTCATTTGAGCGTTCCAAATGATAATTGATTTTAAGTAATAATGATCTCAGGAGTGTAGCTTTAAGGATGAGCCCTTTAAGGTTTCTGTCACACTTTGTCTATTGTCTATTATGTGAAACATAAAGAATTACAAAAATAGAAGTATTTAAAATGACAGAAGTTCATTGATAGAGTTGATTGTGCACAATCCCTAAAGTTATTAGTTCTATTCTCAGCTTTCCTTCTCCCCTTTTGATGCATTTGTTCAGATTTGAGCATGTTATGTAAACCACTGCACTGGACAAGCTGAGCATGTTCTGGTGAAAGCAGTTGGTCTGTCGGACAAAACTCAAGGTATAGCAAGAGGTTGTAGAAAAAAAAAGTATACAGTGCTAAAATATATAATAATACAAACTAAATCTTGATGTATATGAGTGTGTTTTAAAGGACACATAATATGCAAAATGTACTTTTGTAATATTGTTCCTTCATCAAAAACATACTTGTTGTCGCTTCATTCACACTTGTTTAATGAATCCTGTTTTGTAAGTCTTCTCCCTCTGCGCCTCAGAAAACACTCGGTTCCAAATTTTTCCAGTTTTGTGACGCCATAGGTAGAGCTCAGAGATTTTCGGTGCTGTGCTTAAGTCCATAAATTATAATTAGACTCGTTCTGAGCATTTCTGCCATCAAATTGTGTTCAATACAACTGTGTGCTTACATTAGCATGACAGGGAAAAGCTAGGTTTGCTTATTAAGTTGTTGTAATTCCCACTGCAACCAGTAGATAGAGCTCTAATTCAATTCCTGACATGGCAATACTCAAGAGCATATTTAAAGGCCAATTACAATCCAAACAATGCATAATATGTGTCCTTTAAGTATCAGTTGTTTTGCATGTACCTTATGAGCTGCTGCGTTGGCTTCAGAGCAGATGGTAGCAGCAGCCAGCGAAGAATCCTCTTGTTGGACGACCTCTCCTGACCCCGCTCCTGAAGGGGGCGCTCTGCTCAGCCCGTCCACCCGCTCCACAAAGGCCTGCAGCTGGGAGTGAAGCGCCTGGAGTCGGCTGGTCAGGGCTCCCACCAGGGGCCGGTCAGAGAGGTCAGACAGCTCGGAGATCTGGGGACGAGCACATGGCGTGTCGGAACAGAAGAGCGAGCAAGAGGAGATGAATAAGCTAAGAAAAACGCTCATGACAAGCGACTATGGGTTTTTGGCGGGGTGTATCCCGGAGGTAACGGGCAGAAAACCTTCACCTGCGCTGGTTGCCTCATCGAAAACACGCCCAAATGACTGTTTCACGCCGCAAACGGCAACGACCGCAGGAACTCCAGTCACAAGGCCGCACAATCTCCCAAAGGGTTTTATTATGCAACCTGGTAACCTTGTAGTTTAACCCATTTATATAATTCATCATTACTATTGTCTTCATGGAGACGAGCAGCTCTCTCCAACTGTTCCGTAATGTCCCTTTATCGTCAAAAAGGTATATTCATATTTTCTATAACTCTCACATTCACTAGGTTCACAGAGTTGCCAAAATCTTTGACAAAATGAATTAACTTGCACTACTGTAGCGCACTCAAAGCACTTACAGAAACCACTTTTATTCATTAATCACACACATTCATTCATTCATTCATCATACACTACACTAAGAGTACAGAGGTAGACTCGGGACACAAGTGAGACTTAACACGAAATCACAGTTTTTACATTTTTGCAACTGAATTATGTACATGGTGTTTTATTAGGCCCTCTCTACTGTTCCTAGTCCGATTTTTTTTAACTGTTTTCGTGCAAAAGCTCATTTCAAATAGCTCAAACTGGCTCGAAACCTCCTAGTCTCTGAGCCAAACCCCGGTAAACGTCACCTTCTGCCATGATGAGGGCTGTGGGCTCATGATTAAACGAACTAATCATTGGGTTTGAATAGCACCTGTTAAAAGTGCTTTACAGCGCATTATTCATTCCACACTTAGGCTGCCCTGGGGCTGACTGAAGGAAGCAAGGCTGCCACCAACACACCACCAACACTCACACACATCCGACTCTTCCATCTAAGTACTAACTAACTCATCTTAGAGCCACATCTTAAAGTAACTGTCAATTATTTCCAGCTTTCTCAACAAAATATATACCTGGCTGTTACTCTGGTCACATGACTCGTCCGCCTCTTCCTGATTGGCTGCGTCGTTGCTATCGCCGGTGCAGACCTTGTGGTAGAGAGAGGGCGACTGGAGGCAGCTGGACTCCGGTGAGATCAGGAGCTGGATCGCCGTGGAGACCAGCCGAGCCTGGTCCCTCATCGACAGCAAAGCGTCCTGGTCCTTCTGCACCCCCGGAACCGGAAGTGAGGAGGCGGAGTTGGCGTTGTCCTCGCTCCTGCGTTTGTGTTCTTTCAGGTCAGAGGGGTCGGTCTCACCCCCTACTGGCTCACGGCGGGATGGCGGGCTGGAATGAACAAAGCCACAGGGAATTATTTGTACTTGATTAAGAAACGCAATCACTGAACAATAGTAGTAAGGAAAGGTAATACAGAAAGAAACATTTCTCAGAAGGCAAAAAATAAAATACCTTCAAATTCACAATACTTTTTTATATTGCTATCTAATTTTATATCTACAAAAAACACAATTTCAACTGGGGATGAAGCATAATGAACTAACAATTAATAATCTCATGTTGGGGAAGGATTCTGTTGAAATATATCACTGAATGAAGCTGGCCCATCATTATCATGCGTTTGGGACTGTTCATAATTATTGGCTTGAGATTAATAAAGCACTGCAAATTATCTTCAACATCAACATTTAACTTTACTTTACAACCATGTATCTGGGACATAAAACTCCTGAAATGGAAACGATAGATGGATATCTTTGCAATGCACTTTTGGAGGCAGGAAGAAAAACGATCACAAAGAAATGCACGACACAGAGTGAAGCAACTGTTTGATTCAACAATAATCTCAAATGTTCTTTTCACATTTCTTTTTAACATTGTGTAATTCAGACAGCTGCTTCATTCATGACTTGTCTTTGTTTACCTTGGTAAGCACTCGGCGGAGTCCCCTGCCTCTGCGTCGGTCTCCAGGTTGAGCCTCAGGGTGGAGGGCGCGGAGGAAGACGCTGCGTTGTACGAGGCCAGGTCGCATCTCTGCAGGTTCGACAGGAGCACTCGGTTCTCATACTGCAGCTTCTTCACCTTCCCGCTCAGCTCCCCGATCTGCAGCCGGGCCAGTCGCAGCTCCTCTTCCTGCGAGGGGGCGTTGACGTTTATGAGCACCGCCCCTTCCTGTATGGAGTGCACCGGGCTGTCGTTGAGCATGCCGTCCGTCAGCGAGGCCAGCGAGTTGGACGACAGCGAGGGCGGGAGTTCGGATTTGTAGCGGTTGATCTCGTTCATGAGGAGCTTGTTCTGTTCCTCCATCTCCATCAGGGAGCGGCGCAAGAGCTCCGCCTCCTCCTCCACGAACTGCAGGTGGCGCTGTAGCTCCATCACGTTTTCGGAAGACGCTCCGCCCCCGAGAACCATGGCACCGCCCCCGACACCGAGACCAGGGCTGAGACTGCCTCCGACACCTGCCAGGCCTTCGAAGATATCTAATAAAAGAAATGAATGATCATCGATTGAATCAACTAGACTTAAATATAAAGATAGAAAAACATATCACTATCCCACACAATCACTTATTGCATTGTGTGTTGCTCTGGGGGAAAAATACATTTGCTCATTTAAAACAATAAAGGTCACTCCAGTTTTAACCATAACCCAGGTCAAAAAATATAACAAAATGTGATTCTACCATAGAATTTTGACATGTCCTCCAGCTCAAATGTTTTTCAGTAAAGCCGCCATTTTTGTTGTCTGTAGGCATCATGTCCATAAAGATGCAAAACAATATTTTAAAAAATAAGCAAAAACACTGATACTAATACCTTTACCATTACACCCGTGTGTCAGAATACTTTTGACTGAACATTAACTTCCCTGGGGTACTACTACTAAGCTAAATTGTAAATGTGTGTGGTGTTCAGAGCTCTAGATGCTGTGTAGAGAGTTTTAACACTCGCACATCATAACAAATTACAAACGAACGCACAGTTGAACCCCGGCGACTGATAGTTTTGCAGCTAAATTGTGTGTACGGCGTTTTAGTGACATTCTCGACCATTCTCAGTTCGTTTTTTTACCGTTGGAGTTCAAACTAGGCGCTTTGAACATACAGCTGAGAGTTGATTTGAGTGTGTACCCTGTGGTCCCTTCATGTCGTCCATCTCTGCTCGGAGCCCTCTGTTCTCCACCTCCAGCTCCACGATCCTGCGGCTCAGCAGGTTGGCCTCGTCCTCCACCAGCTTCAGGTGAACGCGCACCTCTGCCTCCCGCGTGTGAGGGGAGTCCGCCACCTGACAACAGCACACGCATCAAATTACATTCTTACTGCAATCTTCTGACTTTGATTGCTTGTATTGTACATTCAACATTTGTCAGAAAACTAAATTGGGATTTGGGGAGGTTTGTTTTGGATTTGTTCATAAACACTGTTGATGTCTAAATAGGCCTATCACGATAAAACATTTTGCTGTGTGATATCTTGCCACTAGGGGTGTCCCATTATAACATTTTAGTGTTACTATTAGTGTGAGAAAAAATATCAAGATTTAACGATTGTTCACGATTTATTGCGAGTGTTTAGTCACAGTCGCAGTAATCGCAATAATTAATTGTCTTTCATTTCCGTGGTTTAACATGTTACTGTTCCTCAAGTTTGTGACCGGCTTTAAGAGATTGAAAGACAAAATAAAGTTAAATTTGACAAAAACAGCCAGATTTGAAAAAAGTTCCCTCAATTTAGGTATTTTTTTCCGGACAATAGATTGATCTAAAAATACTTAATTTTGCTTTGAAAATTCTGTCACGATTATTATTTTTTGGTTCTTACGATTATATTGTGACCTGAATAATCACAATTCATTCACGATTCACCAAATAATCTTGACATCCCTACTTGCTATAGAAAAATATCAGGATAAACTCTAAAGCTGGAAAACCCTAAAAAAAAAAAAACGGTCTAATTGCACAATATTGTTAAAAAACATGATCTGCGATAAATAAATGGCACTTACTAACTTTCTTGTCAGAAGTTAGGGTCTATAATTGGTAAACAAAAGTAAAAGAAACACGATCTAGTAATTATTGTGACAGGTCTATGTCTAAATTATGTAGAAGTTCAATTGTTCTAAATCTTTCTAAATGGTTTCTAGATAAAACTAAGCCTTCATACGACACATAAAACACAAATTAGACCTTTGGAAATTAAATGATCACATCCACCTCCAAACCTCCCTCTCGCTCTCTGCTCTTGACCAGTTCTCTCCTTGTTCTCTTGTATCTCACTAATTCCCTCATTAATCTTCCCGAGCGCTTTCTCACTCTGCTTTCCCTCTCCACACTGCCCCCTACTGTCCACAATCCCGTGCGCTCACCTCTTCCACGGTGAGGCTGGCGTCCACGTCTCCGTACAGCGAGCGGAACTTGGACAGCTCCTCCTTCATGGCGTCGCTGTCCTTCACCAGTTTGGTCAGCTTCTTACACATCATGGCCGACTCCTCTTTGGCGAAGTGCAGCTGGCATTTCAGGTCCGAGCTGTCCTCCTGGAACGTGCAGGGAGATGATTTTTAGGAGTTATTTCGACGACAGATCTATGCCAGAGCTCGAAAAAAGCATTTTGTTCAGACACTCAAAAACACAGTGACTTTTTCTGTGTTTGAATGCTTCTGATTTCAGTGCACGGAACAGAATAGTCTCGGCTTCAGTCGTTTAAAGTGAGGCAAGCTTGTCTGTTGGAGATGGAGGAAAGTGCTCGTCTCCATGGAGATTAGGGCGGGGCAATAATTAATCGCGAAATTCAGTCATGTGTAATCGCCAATGATATGTTTGGGTCTTTTGAATGGAGAAGTTTTTAAAGAAATATGGTTTGGAGCAAAGTTTGGACTTGAGTATGTAATTGAATGGATGTTAGATGGATAGGTTTAAAGGACACATACTGCCCTTTTTTTCAGGGTATTTATAACATGGGTAGATCGTCACATTTACAGTGTGTCCATTGTGAACAACAGTATTGATCAAAAACAGCTTAGTAATAGAAACAGGTCCACTGACTTCCTGTTCAAAACTGCAGAACTAATAAGCCATTTCACCGTAACAAGCAGCCAATTTTCATTTACATGTTTTTATTTTTGAGTCGTGGCTACGTGACATTTTAGAACCCGACATGTATCAATCGGAATCTTATTATTATTTCTTTTAAAGAATCTGAACTATGTACAGAGATGTGGGCGGGGATAGGTGGTAGGTGAAAACAGCAATTTTCTGATCGCTCAAGACAGTACAGGATTACTACAAACATGCAGCAATCAATCAAAATACAACTTTGAGTGAACAAATGATGAGGAAACACTTTTGAAACAAGGTTAAAAGTGTATTAATGTTTTGTTTGAATATGTCCCCTTAATGCTACACTGTGGAACATTCCAGACAAAGCAACAACTCCATGGAGACAAGCAGGTCATACAAAGAGCATACGGTCAAATGAGATCATTAATATTCTAAACCATAAAAGAAACACAAGTTAAACCTGAGTTTGGAGCCTGAAGCCTCTTGAATTCTTTGGTATAAGGCTGTTATTGTAATGCTTTATTCTCCCCATAAACACTCGATATATAAAACAAAGATCCAGGGCATTTCGAAAACTTCCATCTGTTACTGAACTCAACCTGAACACAAATCCCACAAATGCCCTTCATTTCACATACAAAGATGACGAATCCTGCATATAATTTGCAGTGTCTAAACAGTAGTCCTATTATTCCTGCGGCGCTGACCTGGATGAACTCTTGTACATTCTGTTGGTGAAGTGAGAGCTGTATTTGTTAAACAGCTGAGTCTCCAGATGTTTGACGTGTTTAACCAAGTTCCATTTAAGGCAGCGGTTTGGACCAAGCCACAGACACAGACGTCAGGGAGAGAATTAAAACCACAACTGACCTACAAAATGTTTTTATAGATGTTTGAAAGAGAAGGAGGTAAGTATTAGGGGATTTGGGTTTAAAGTAATGGTGTGTTCCCGGCAAATGGGAGGTTGGATGCTTCTGACTTAAGAGAGGTTCACATAAATGTTCTTGTATATAAACAATAAGGCTACAAAACGTTTACTATTACGAGATTGAATGGTGTCCCAGTCAGAAGATTTTTCCAAGTTGGAGAGCAGGAAAGCAGTGTTTGAAAGTTGGAACCAGCAAAAGGCCCAATGTGTAGTGGGAAAGTATCAGTAAAATCCTTGTAAAACACAAAACACAACAGTGTTTGGTTAAACTAGCTTTTGAATAAATGTTTAGGTTCTTGTGTATGTATTTTGTTCAAAGTGATGTTTTTGAAAACCTAAATATATTTAGAGTGTCCTGACAAGTGACCATGCACATTCCAAATACATGCTATGAGTAGATGTGGGACGTAGGTCGAAAAATTGATAATAGTGCAGCTGTTGTTTTGTGGGAAAACTATTTGAATAGTATACAGTTTACGTGGAGCGAGAGTGGTCAGAGGATTGATTCCCGCTTGGACAAAGTTCTGTCTTTGTGTCCTTGGGCAAGACTCTTCACTCACATTGCCTAATGAGGTGTGTGTTGGTGTGAATAATGGCTGTAATTTCTACAGTCTAATACTTGAACCTCCATCAAGATATACAGTATTTGCACCGCCAGAAAATAATCGGATTACTAGAAAAAAACAAATAACTCAATAATTAGATCTGATTTTAGGTGTGTGCACAAGAGAAATCTGACCAAAAATACATAGTGTCACAGGACAAATATTATGCATTATTTGTACTGTTATTAGCCTTCAAACAAGCTCTTGAGTAACTTTTAATTTTTGAAAAAAAAAAAAAAAATTATATTTGGATCTCTGCCGTGAATTTTGACACTATCTAATGGCTGAAGAGGGAATACACAGTTGTACTGATCATGATTAGACAGGAAATTCACAGAAATTCACAGAACAAGTCTGCCAATGATATATGGACTTAAAAAACAGCAGAGAATACGTCAGCAGAGCCACGTCACAGATCGAGAAAACAAAAGGTATCGAGAAGATTCAGAACGGAGTGTTATTGACGCTCGGAGGGGACTTAAGATTCATCAAAACTAGCATGAATTAAGCTAAATACTATGTTAGAACATGGTTAAAAGCTCTAAACAAAACAAAGTCAATTTTGCATAATTTGTGTCATTTAATCAGTGGAATTTTAGACTGTCTTCCAAATACAACAGTTAAAGTGCAATGCATTTTTTCAATCATTCAATCATTAACATTTTGCCTTTAATTTTCATAATTTCCTTTGTCAAAACCTGCACAGGTGTGAAATCAGATTACTCGCATCAGACATTATCTAATTTCCATAAACTAATAAATACAGAAATTAAATCATGCTTAAATTTTGCATGAAAACAGCCATAGTTTTAGCATCCTTGAGATCATACAAAAAAAAACAACAATATAACAATTTCCAAAGCTGTCAAAGTTCGTAATGTCCAGCTGATAAGCCCTCTCTTAACAGCAGTCACACAAGCACACTCATACATGGCCAAGGCGGACGGAGTGTCTTGCTCATGGACACACAACAACAGTATGCAGTGTAGCAAGAAAACAAACCACCAACATTCTAGTTATTGGGTATCAATGTTGCATATCTTTACAGGCAATCCCATACTGTGCGTTTCAGTTATCATTCATCAAAACCACTCCTTGCTGGCCCATATCTGCAATCCCGATCCAAACAGAGCAGCAGGATCGCATTAAGCTCAACACCTGGAGACGAGCTGAAGGACGAGACGAGGAGATGAGCGCGGAGGGGAAAACGCTGAGGTCGGGGCTTGCTGCTGTGTCATGCTAAGAAAAAAAGATTAACCTCAAGAAGATAGGCCACACTCAGAAGACATTATTGAAAACATTCAGTGACCCAAAACAACCTGCCCGTCAAAAAGTAAATCTGCGATGTGCAAAATCATCACACATACAAATAGCGTATTAAGAATGACTTAGTAAGTTCTAAAGGAGTTTGTGTTAGGGTGCAAGTGAGGTCAAATCTCTCATGTTTCAAAGGCAGCCCAAGGTTAAGAAGAATATAGATCATTTGGGAGGTTGATGAGTAAATCCATCGGTAATGCAACAAAAATGGCAATAAACTGTGACAAATATGATGTAAATTAACCTTTTTTGTGTCGTCGTTTTGAGAATAAAACTTCTAAATGAAAGCTCTTTCTGACTTAAATTTGGTTTGAACGCGGCCCTTTGGTTGTTAAAGGTCACAGGCCCTGGTTTAGCAGGAAATAAATCTTTGTTCATGCTTTATTAAGACTATATAAGGTGTAATTATTATAAAGTGTTACCGTTACCTTCCACGCATTTGTAAAGTGGTCAAACCAAAAAGAAGGAATTTTGTAAAAGCTATATTGGATAAGGCTCTGAAAATAACGTTGCAATGTTGTGCTAATTTATTTAAGAGATGAAATAAACAATGGCAGTTGAAAAATGAAGGAAATCATTACTACTCCTTAAAACAAAACTATATTATTATTGCTGATATTGAGTAGTTACAGTATTGATAGAGATAGAGATAGAAATAGATAATTTTTTGTATCTTTTGAAAGCGTTGTGGGACTTTGCGCTTTTATTTCAAGCAACAAAACTATGCTGAAAGTAAAGTTAAGGACAGAAACTAGTCAAATTCGTCCAAAAACACCCAGTGACCCAAAACCACCTGGATCAGAGAGCGAAGGGGTGAGGTGTGGGCACGTATGTGAAGTCTGTTGAACGGTAAACACAGCTGTGTGTGGATGCAACCGACCTGAGGGCACGGCTTCTTCTCCGCTTTGTTGTTGGATCTCGCTCCTCTTTTTTTCTGGGCGCTCTGCAAAAGAGAAAAAAGAGAGAGAGGTGTACTTAAGAACACGGCAGATTTCAAAAACAGCAGAAATAGAATCTGACTTGAATGCAAGTTTAGGGCACTAACAAATACTGTTTAAATTCAACCGGGACCAATTGATTTTTTTTGGCGAGCAATCTCAGCCTGCCACCTTTTCATCTCAGCCAATCACCTTTGAAGCTTTTCAGATGTGTTTGGTACCACGTCTCTCCACTGGGAGTAAAAAGTGTTTGTTTTTCGAGCAGTAGAGAGAAATAAATAACTTTTATGACCCATTATTGACACAAACTACAAAAGTGTCTCATTGCGATATTAATTTAAAGCAACGAATGTTATTTATCGATATTGCACAGTTTTTTGGGGGGAGAATCTCGTGCTGTCAGTGATATAAACTGGTTTCAAAGTTGTTTATCGGGTTATTTTTTTTGCAGCAATGTATGGCAATTGTAAGTGGGACAAGTCGTGCGGTGTGGTAAGACGGACGTGATCAGTTTAGGTCATTTTCAGAAATCAACATCCCTAAAAATGAAAACTGCCGGGAGAGTTTTGGAGGAGCAAAAGGTCACGTCATACTCAGAAAGACAGGACTCTGATTTTCTCACTAATCGATATCGTTCATGTGGCACTCGTGGAACATCAGTACAAGAGGATGTTTAGAGTGTTTAGAGAATCAAAAATCTCAACTTAATGTTAGTTAATGTTAGCCTTTAGCTCAGATGCCAGTTTTCCCTTGCAAATCATCAAAATAAAACGGCAAAAGGTTTACACACTGATGAGTTGGTACCAGTTGACACGTTCTTGATTATCTGTGTTTTATTTGTTGGCTAATGCTAACGGCTGTAGGGAAAAGTACACGGGCTGGCTCCGGAGTGCTTCAGATCCTACTGGACGTGATCGATAACATGAGCGTCGAACGTAGAGGTGGGGGAGAGATAAATGGATAATATCGCAATTGTTGTTTTGAACATCTGCGAAATTTTGAATATTGAGTGTATCGTCTATCATGAAAACTTTGAATTGAATGCCCAGTTTTGGACTTTGTGTGCCTTAATTTTTGTTTTGAATTATTTTGTTCTTGTTTTGTTGTTCTTGTTGTTCAATGTTTTTCATTTTGGAAAAAAAGAAAAAAGAAAGAGACAAAAAAAAAAAAAGCAAGTGCCGAATGTGCAATCCTCCAAACAAATAAATTAAAGTGACATTTCTGCACTTTTGTGGTTTTCACAGTTCGATACTTACGAACCACAATTAATACATTTACAGGCACGTTTTTCGCACAATTTTGATGGACTGACATATTATTGTCTGGATATCGGAATTGGGGCTAAGCTGAAAAAATATCTGGATATACATTTTTGCAAATATCAAATGTGTGTATGTGTCACCCCTGATTTAAACGCAGCGGTTACAAACGTATTAGTCCATGACTGTACCCTCCGACGCAGCAGCACAACCATCAGCCTCCTTAGCCTCTCTCGCTCCTCTTCCCTAACAAATCTGTCATTCTTCCCCTTCATCCCTTGTGTTTGTTAACTGGTCCGAATGACTTTGGTGGAGTCAAAACCAAGCGATGCAAATGGGCTTTATTGCATCTCACATGACAAATGAGCTAGTTTATGCTAATGTGTAATACGGCTAGCATTTCCCAGCCGATCAATCCCACAAGCGACAGTGTTAAGAGCCTGGCGTAACGAAGGCTAAATGGAGTGTTGCGTTCAAAGGCGCAAAGCAATAAATGTAAATGTGAGAACTGTGAATAATAAAATACTAATAAGCCTAATATGAGCTCTCGCCGCTGCAGATAAATCATGTTTCTTTATTGGAAGTGCACACGCATAGGAAAAAAGGCGCATCATCATTGCAGCCTCAGCATCCTTCAGCCTTCCTTCCTCCGGTCCTCCGTTGTCATGGAAACAGAGTCGGTCCTCGGCAACCGGCGCGCGGCGACAACAAAAGAAAAGGCATGCCGAGACGAGGAGGAGGAGGAGGAGAGAGGTGAGAAGGGCTGTCTGAAGAGGAAATAATGGGCAACTTTAGCGCGATAAAAGCAGATCAAAACAGGAGAGTGAATCATTGTTGTTTTGACTGTCTTTTCAAGCAAAGTAAAAGTTCAAAAAGGCTTAGTGCGTGCATGTTTGGATTGTGTAAGTGGCGCAGTAGTTAGCACTATGGCCCCATGGCTAGGAGTTCAGGGGTTGGATTCCTGGATGGAAGTATTTCTTTGTTTACTCCCTGTGTCTGTCTGCATAGCTATTTTTTTCATTATTTTCTTATGCATTGAGTTTGATTGATTTAATTTTTTTATACAACAAAACATAAATGCAGAACAAGGAACAAAAACTAGACACAAAGAGAGCATACAAACAAATGTAGTCCGGCATATTCAGTCCATTTGGTACAAATTCTGTTAAATTTGTCAAATGTTCTAAATGTTTCGAATGTTAATTATTAATGTCAGTCCAGCCCTTGGTCGTCAGTTTTTTTTATTCTGAGAAAATATATTATGGACAAAGAACAAAAATAAATAAATGCTTGTCTTGAAAATATGAATCTTGTTTTGACAGTACAAAGAGGTGTGATCATACTTGTCATTATTTAGTCCCAAATTGACACCATTTTAGTCCACTTGGTTTGGTCCTCTTTTAATCCTTGTTTCGTCCAAGTTTAGTTTTGGGTTTAGTCCCAGCGCACCCAAATCAAATCAAAACCACAACTAAGCAAGCAAGAACTATACCAGTTCTAAAGCATGTATATAAATGATGTCTCTGAATCAAGAGAGAAAGTAAAATCAATAACAATAATAATAATAATATGTCTACGCCACTTTTCTGGTAGTTCACCACCTGCTCGTCTACATGGAAATCCCATCGCTTTGCTTAGAATGTTCCACAGTGCCACATTGAACTCGACTATCACCACGGAGACAAACAGGTGACAGTGCCAGGCCAAGTTACAAGTCAGATCTGTGGACAGGCAAGCCCGCTCACAGTTAAAATGCATTTTTCAAAGGTGATGATTTGCAATTTGAATAATATAGTAAAAGGGTTGTACTTGGCACCAATGTGGATACCATGACAGAATAAATAAATGATAATAATTCCAGTGTTATTTCATACAGAAGACTTTCAACATTTCCAATATCTGTTCAAATAAATACTTTGTTTTGATTTTCATTTCATTTTGTTGACAACCCAGCAACGTACCAACATCCCTTTCACCTAGTCAAAAAAACCCAACAACAAACCAATAATCAAACTTTTTACCTCTACTGACCTCTACTGGCTGGAGTTAGAAAATACCAAAAAACTATCAATGTTCCGTGACTTGTTTGTTTATCTAATTCCGCTCATTCTTTTTCCTAAAGATACATGAATGCCCGCTTTTTCTTAGCGACGTACCAACATCCCTTTCACCCAGTCAAAAGAACCAAAACAACGACAAACCAACAATCATACTTTTTTCCTCTACTGACCTCAACAGGCTGGAGTTAGTAAATACCAAAAACCTAACAATGTTCCATGATTTGTTTGCTTATCTAATTCCACTCATTTTATTTCCTACGGATACATGTATGTCCACTTTTTCTTAGCCAATACACTGAAATTCTCCACATAAGTTGGCTTGGATGATTGTCATTTCTGAGTCAGCGTTTTGGTGAAGCTATAATTGCAGTTCTTTTCCTCTCCAGCGTCAGCAGCCTGCAGACGGCTGATCGACAGAGCGCTATTACAGGGCCCAAAATACATGCTCTATTTCTACTGTGTGTTCAACCAGGATTAGATTGTAGCAAGGTTAGACTCAGTTTACAGGAGTTTGTCTGAGGTATTAGCAATGTCTGCACATGTTAAATGATGCATAACTAGAATCCAGACACTGTCATTGTAAGTAAACACCTGGATCACAAACTATAATGATATTAAAAGGCTCTTAAAGGTTATTTTTAAAGGTGCACTATGTAACCTTTCTGGTAGAAGGCACGCCAACTGTGGAGATGTTACTGCTTTGCCTGAAATTTTGCCGAGTGGCATTAAACTATGTTGCATTTATTCAATTACAGAAGTTTTTATTGCTCAAAAATACCTTTCTAAAATAAAAAAAATAAAGTAAACCATAAAACAACAAAAACAAACATGACAAGACCAGAGAGAACAAAAGAAAAATAAGCATACACATAAAGGAGAGGAGGCATCCAAGGAAAATAAAATGAAGGTACACAAAGACCAAAATAAAAATGTCAGCTATTTTTAATAATCTTAACAATATTATCATTTTCAAAATCATCTCCATGGACACAGGCATGTGGACCAGAATGAAAATTCAATAAATGGTCCTCATTTAATTTAATTTTGTCTCATAGTATGCTCTGACGCAAAATTAAAGTGACGCGCAACATTCAGGGTAAAACATCGAATTAACCAAATATAAATCTCACTTTGATTAGGTCAGACAGTTTGAAACAGAATTCAATTACACTGCAAAACATTTTTTACAAATGGTCAAATTAAGACGAATAAAGAAATATAAATGGTCATATGCCAAATCCTGCCACTATAGATTTATACATTTAACTGGTAAAACCGAGTTCTTTGTAGTAGGAAAAATGTCATTAATTTGAAGTGTTTTCATCCGCAGTATAAGCAGAACTGTCCACTCTATGGGTCATTTCTCCTCCTTCTCTAATAACCCCCAGAAAAAGCACTGCATGGGAACAAAGAACAAAGAGTTACATAAGCCCCAAGTGAGAGAGAGAGAGAGAGAGAGTGAGAGAAAGAGAGAGACAGAGGAAAAAAACGATAATTAGATACAAATATGTCTTTTATTCCAGATAAAACAAACATAAAATCCCTAGACAATGCCCAAAAACAAGAATATCCTTTTCCACCGCTTTCTGTGCTAATCCCGTTTTTGCCCGCATTTAAATTTCTTTCATACAAGCAATTTTTGTTTGTGAATGTTATTGTTCCATTTGGAGGTGAGGAGCGCTGGAGATAAAAGCTGCAGCAGAGTTGACAAAACCCGGGTGGAGTACAGCTCATTAGTGAAGAGTTTTGATGGAAAATCCCAGTAGTTTTCTCACCAAAACCCAGGGCTGTAACAGTGAATTAGTGTTGAGGATGAGAAACAAGATTTTAGCGAATTTTTACATAATGCCCCAAGATACTTTTGAGTCCTATGTGGTATGTTCTATTGAAAACCCCACTTGGGAGATTTCAACATTCATATGGAATCTATTTATATGTTTTTTGTGTTTTAAATCCATACACTTTCCTAAACTCTGATCACTAACTTTACAACAAAGCATTAGAGTCATGTTGCAAATAGCAGTGCCGCTAATTAGCAATCTCAACTTGCACCATACTCTCTATTACCAGCAGATGGCAGCAGTTACATACTCCAAGTATGCTGCGGGAAAGGGTATGCGTGCTCAACAACACATTTCAAAACATTCTTTGATAAATGTGACCAGTGCAAAACACAAAAAGCATTGTGAACAAAATTGTAGTTATTATTTTCACGATCCTTTTAATGCATACGGTGGGAAATGACACTAAACAATTACAAAACAAGAAATCCAGTTGACAATTTATTTCTGAATCTCGACTAAAAACCAACGCATAAACTAGTGATTGCACATTTTATGCACAACTGCTTTTCACAGCCTTGAAAATATATCGAGCCTGTTGTACAAATAACATGCGTATGAAAAAACGTGTAAGAATCACCTGCAAAAAAGGCAAACAAACCACCTTACACTTCAGATGGGATCAATACTGTGTAACACCAAACACTGTTTCTCTGTGTACCTGCGAAGCATTTAGCCCTGAGTAAACAGAAAGCTTCATTTTGATGGTCGACACTACATTTTACAACACATAAATAACATGAGATGTGATTAAAAGCTAAATATCTGTGAGAAATAACAAGGTTGAAGCAGTAATAACCTTAACATGCACTACTACTACTACTACTACTACTACTACTCACTAACAATCCATCACACACATTTGTTTATTGTAGAGTATCTTAACGGTGCATTATGTAACTTTTCTGATTAGGAGTCCACAACCTCTTTGTCACCATGGAGATGTTACTGCATCGCTCTTGTATTTTTGCCTCCCTGCCGAACCTTTGACACATTTCAAATCTTTAGCCGTTTCACTGAAAATTACAGTACAACCTCTTTTGTGTTTGCACATACAGTATTATGCTACACTATATTTTTCTCCTTTCAAGTATTTTAACTACTACGTTTCACAGCATTAATACAGATTTTAGCCTCATATATATATATATATTTTCCCCCAGCATGCTGTGTTCTTTACAGCGGATAATGGTTTAACTGATTGTAAGAGCAGTAGTATATCAGTTCATTGTATATCAATAATATAAAAATATAGATTTATATCAATTTGAAGTCTTCTCTCAGCTCTGAAGGTGTAGCTTGTATAGCCCTGGGTTTACACTCTGAAGACCAGGATTCAAACCCTGCTTGGAACATGTCCTTAAGAGCTGCAAGTTTACTCCAGCTTCACTCTGTCATGTTAATACTTTATTACACTCTGACCTGTGTTTTTACCTGTGGCTCCTGATCTGTCCAGGTTTGCACTAGTTTGGATGTTTTCCTCACAGAGCTGTCATCACAGAAGTTTATTTTCTTGTCGTTAGCTCCACATTAGCGGCACTTTAAGCACAGCTCTTACGTCCACAAAACCATCTCCTTTCTTTTCTTCCACGTGTTTCACAAAACCATACGACTCTTTCCCCACTCAGACTTCTCTGCTCAAGTCGGTAAAGTGCGCTTTGGCACTTGTCCGCCCTCGGCACTTGCGCCAGCAGCACAGCAGAGCTGAGCATCACAGGGGACTTGTCGTTCCAGAGATAAAAACGCTATATATCTATCAGAAATTAATAAATATAAATTAGAAATATTTTGCGGGCCGGATGTTTGACACCCCTGAAGTCCATCTGTGTAGGGAATACAGAAGAAAATACTTATTGGTGACCAACTTGAGAGTAACAGCTCCAACAGTTCAGAATCTTTCGTGCAGGTGGTAGAGTATTAGATACACCATTGCACTGTATCTCGTTACACCTTGCCATCTACTCTAATTTCAACACACATCAGTCTCATTGTGTCACTAAGAGCTGCTTTTACAGTCAAAAATATAATGAAGAGGAAAGAGTTTCAGTTTCATAAATCAAGGATTGATACAGCAACTCTATCTACTAAATAAAATATATAAAGCTGCTTGATATTGTTGGTTCATTTAAAGTTGATTTCCTCAAGTGCCTGGGGCAGTGGGACCCACAGGAGGCACAGAGGCTGATGGGGGATTTGGGGGAAGGGATACAGTCCCCCTATCAACAAAAGCAGCACACACACAACATGAATAATGCAAATCGATAGAGAACGGTTTCAATGGTGAAGGTCAACCTGCTGCCAGTCACAAACAACCACAACCACCTGCTTAAGACTTCCAAACAAGAACGCATCCATTTGAGGATGTAATCAGTTATTTCAACTATAGAGGTAAACATAATTTACATTTTGGAGACTTAGTGAGACAAAGATTCAACATCCAACTTTTGCAGTTCTTGAGATGGGAAATGGTCGAACAATATACTTTTTTGCATCAATAGCTAAGAGTAGTATTTTGAACTTTAAATCAGATCTGTCATACAACTTTAAAGTAATCGTCAGTCCTAGTCCAGCATAAATTTTTTGATGAGTGGACTAGTCAAACAATTAGTTTGATTTATTGAGACTTTTTAAATACATTTTGAACCAAATAAACATTGAAAGATGGTGACAGAAGGCTTCTGGACGGATCGTATGTACGAGTATGAACGTATTGAATCAGAAATAGTTTATTCCTTTTCTAGATTTTGATTTGATAATACTGCTGTCGTTGCTATAAAAGTGTATTTTGGTATATGTTTAAGAGTCTGCATAGTCCAGGTAATGATTACAATTATTAAAATACAACTACAATATTTTTTTGTAGTCGACTAGTCTCGATTAATCCAATTATAGTTGTCATTATTAACTTGGATGTCCATTATATATCAATTTATCTAACAATTTGACAATTTATCTAACAATCTGACAAAAGTGTGTTTTTGAATTTCATTTTCTGACACAGTGTCCATTTTAAACACATCCAGAAGCATCGGCATGAACTGCCAGAACTTCCACAAGAATTACATGCATTTCAGAGCATTGAAGCTGCAGGGTTAGCAAGTTTTATAAATAATAAAACCCCATTAAAACAGCATATTCTTTACAGAGGACATTCTATCACCAAAAAATAATGGCCACTTTCATATTTGTGATCATGAAATTGCAAATCCAATTCTATTGACCTTATTCCGCCCCGCCCACTTTTCCCTCTTTTCCGACGTATTGGCACTTCCAGTCCAGCGGGAACTCTGCTGGTTTAAATGGAGAACGATGGAAAAATCTCAACCCTAAAATATGCTATAAAGTAGATTGATTTGTGTAAAATATCCAAAGTTCATGTGACCAAAAAGTCAACAATGCACCGATTCCATGGGCGGCCCAAAAAAGGCTTTTTAGTCTGTGTAGAACTTATTTTCTCTGGAGCTCAGCAGCACGATGTTCACAAATACAACCAGAAGATTACGCTGTATGGCGGCGCCCAGACGGGCTTCCGGAATAAGGTGAATAGCGATAAGTCATTAAGTCCTAGCACGCAATACAACTAAACAAAGAATTTCTAAGTTCATTCACCCGCAGTCGCATGTGTAGCTCAGACCAGAGTGAACAGGAGGAGCCGGGTTCTCGCCGTCTGTCAGACTGGATCTGACATAGAGCAGTAAACACAACACTAATCCAAGTCTTTTCTAATTACCATCTGGAAATTCATACATCCCTGAATGCATCATTTTGCTTTTTTTTGCTTTTTACTTACTCTTTAGTACTCTATGCTTATAGTTATTTTACTGTAGACCATGTTTTTTTGTTTTTTTAATAGCGTTTTATAAATTAACTGTTAAAATTGCATAATTCTTTGCTTTGTAGCTTTGTTATTGAATTAAAAGTGCTAATCCTTACTAAAGTCTAATGTATCTATTAACATTTTGGTGTGGATTTACAAGCTTCAACAAAATATAATTATTATGTTTAATTCTTTCTAAAATAAATAAATCATTAAAAATGACACAATAAGTAGAAAAAAGAGACGCACGTGGTACATCAAACGATCTGGACTTTGCTGTCTTAATATTTCATTCAACCATTGCTACACTGTGTATCAGGCTCCACCCTCTTTCTCCTGCGGCACCCTCCAGACAATCGCCACGGCAACCACCGCATCAGGGTCGCCAAGGAGACATTTGAGCCGCAGTAACCGTGACTACGCTGGCAAATGATGGATGGAGTTAAACAAAGAGAGAGGAAGTGGGGAAAAGGGATGTTTATAAACCCAAGGAAATACATTTGAAAACTAACTGTTGGTTCAATACATAATACATTTGGAGCAGACCTGGGCATTTGTGGCCCTAGGGGCCGGATCAGGCCCTCGGCCTGTTTTAATCCAGCCCCCCTCAAGTTTTAAAAATAATTTCTACTCTTTCCATTTGTTTTATTGTTTTAGTGTCTGCACATGTCCTTAATAAAGATGACATGAAATGAATTAAATAATAGATCAAATATCTTATATTTTACAGAAAAGTGCTTATAATGATAAGAATTTGCTACACCTATGATCCCGGCCTGGCCCTTCGCCACATGCCTGGATTCTCCTGGAAAATAATTGCCCACCCCTGATTTAGGGCAACCAAATTGAAATAGTAAAGCAGAAAAAAAGTAAATTTTGCTTAAGGATTCAAGATCCAGGGGAAGATCAAATGAATAGTTTTCAACATGAACAGCAACACACAGCATGAACCCCAGTATGTACCTTTTTGCCCCAAAAGATTTACTAAAATAAAAGCATGTTTTTTCAGTATAGTTGCATTCTGACTGTGAGCGGGCTTACATCTCCACAAACCTGACTTGTACTTGGCCTGGAAGAGGAGCTCCTCCTGCTTGTTTCCATAGAAATGTTACTCCTTTGACTATAATATTCCACAGCATGGCATCAATCTTACCAATCTCAATGGAGGATGTTCCAAAGTATGGTTTTAACTTTCTATTTCTATGGAATCATGCAGGTGAAGTGCCACCTCCAGAAAGTTACATACTGTTGCTTTTTAATATAATTTAAATTTAATATAACCAGGTGCAGCCAGCAGTACTGGAGAGACTCAAAAAACTGGATCAAGATTGATTTGTGAATCAACCAATCAATCTTCTTTTTGACCAGTTTAAAGGCAGACCCATTTGCAACACTGGAGAGCCCCTTTAAGAGTCTCTCTCTAGCAAGTGAAGCAAGTCAGTTAATGGAAAAATAAGTTAATGACCAGGCCAGCCAGACACTAGTACCAAAATATCACCGAGCAGCTACTGTCGCTTGGAAAATAAATTAAAACTTTCAAAGATGTAATAATGTAAAAATACCACTATTTATCATCAAAGTTCGCAACTCTACAGCAGTAATCAAATGGCCGTCAGCAGAGCAAGGGAAGAAAAATGTCTAGGTTCTGAATAACAGTTCTTTTTTGGTTGGTTCTTTCTTTGTGTGCATTCGGAGGTGTGGTGGTGCAATAATTTGAATACAAAAAGATTGCAGAAGAGTCAGAACTTGATCTATGAGCCAATATCTTGCAGCGAGGAGGAAAAACATGCAAAAGTGTCTGGTGCAGAGTGTTCCTTGCACTAAAGTAAATATTAGAACAATAAAACACAAGAAAATAATGTGTGTGGGAGAATCAATGTTTGGTGAGCGAGAAACAACAAAGAGAGCAAAATAATACAAATGATTATGGATAAGTTATTGTTTTGCCTAGAATGTTTCACAGTATGGAACTCTCTCAATGCAGCAGGGCCAGGGGACGCCAATAGGACAAGTTACAGATAAGATCTGTGGAGAGGTGACCGGCTCAAAGGAATGCTTTTTTTTCAAGTTGAGCAATAAAAACATATGTAATTGAATAATAGCATGATTGACTTTTCTGAGCCTTTAAACATGTTATAACATTGTTCCCGCATGAAAAACATCTGGAATAGCATTTAGCTTAATTCAAGCTGGTTTGTTTAGTAAGCCCCTTCCCAGATTTGTGATGAGTTGTTTTCTACGCTGGTTTTTCTCCCGTCAAATAATGCGCACCTGCTGATCTCGCTCGCCTGCTGATCTCCGGAAAAATGTATCTGATTGATTGGTCTCTGAGTGCATTGGATAAACTTTTCTCCTCAAGAAAAGCTGCTCCGGGAGAAGCAACCTGTCCCAACGGTAGCGGGGTACGTACGGGACTCTTGGAATAATTGGCAGGTCTTATGCATGCAAGATGTGGAGGACCTATTTGCGTTTGAATTTATGATAGCGGGATTCCTTCTAATTGGGCTTGGAGTCGCCTTGGTCTATCGGAAAATTGGGATTTGAAAGAATAAGGAGTTTGTGGAATTGAGTGAAAGGATGAAAAGACTTGAACAGAGACTCAAGTACAGTAAAGGCACAGATCGTAGACCTGAAAAGAAACATCTTAGTCCGGACTACAGATGTGCAGAAGATTGTGGGACTTCTGAAAGATGGAATAACTCAATGAAACAAACGGACCAGAAATGATTGGACTATTTAATCTGGCACATTACTGATCAACCAAATTTATCAAAGTATTTTTACCTCGTCCTATATCCAATCTCCCTGCTCCCTGCCCCTTATCTCTCTCTCCCGGCCTTGAGACCAGCTGGATAGCCAGTCACACTGACCCACACACACACACACACACACACACACGCACACACGCACACACACGCACAAACAACATTTGTTTGGCCTTCACTTCACCATCTGTAACTTATCTTATCTATTTCTTCTCTTGTTTGTGACCCATCCCCCACATCCACTGCCAGCACGTGACCACGTGTAATGTAGTCATAATACGTTGTATATTGTGTATTATTGTTATGCTTATGGATGAAACTGTATTTCATTTTCCAAGAGTTCCAAGTTCCCCAGCAGGCGCCGTCATTTGGCTGCCCGGGTGGCTGATGCTCTTATACATGTCTCTCATGTCGCATCTGTCATCAAATCACGTTCCTATGTTGTGTATTTTGTTCACTGACAATGGCAATAAATATATCCTGATTCCTGATTCATTCAAACTGTATTTTTATATTAGTCATGGGCAAGTTAGCTTTTGTTTATTTCCTCATGGTAATTCCTTCAGTTGACAATAGATGGAGACAACTACAACGCAACAGAGGAGAGAGGGGCGTATTTTAAACTTACAGGTGTGTCTAAAGAGTATTGATGCGTGGGAGAGCAGTGAGGACCAAGTCTGCGACCAGGGGTGAAGACACAGTGGTTAAAGTAGCAGCACACGGAGCTAGTGCTGCAAAATGACCACCTCAGTGAAGAATCATCACAAGAGCTGCAGAAACAATGCTGACAGTACAACACTGGCCTCATGTAACATCATGTTTTACAAACATGTGTAAAGCTTTACTTGTATCTGAAGTAGAGGTAAGATCTTAAGCCCGAGCCCGAACCCGGTCGGGACTAAAATCACAATCATTACGTTCGGGTCGGGCCGGGCCGGGCCGGGCTTCTCTCTCGCTGACTTTTTTAATAAATAATATGTTTATAAAAATGTTACAAATAAATAATTTGGTTAAAACAGAGAAGGGGCTGTAAGGTAATTGCTATATAACGACTACTAAACAGGAAGCGCAGAGCCTGGGCACGCTTTGGGCACGAGGCACTTCCCTCCGCAAGTCCGCATCTATTTTGTTTAGGTCTCCCCGATATGGAGCAGCAAGAAGTCAAGGATAAACTTAAGACAGGGGAACTGAAAAGGATAAACACGCACCGCCTGTAAGAGTGAAGTGTGGAAAAGCTTCAAATTGATAGTGAATAATGATACAGAAACTTGTGTTGGCTTCGCTGAATGTAGTCAATGTGGCGCTTTGCTTTCATATGAGCTTTTAAGCAAATGCTTTATCTGGCCTCTTATTCTGTGTTCCAGTGTTATTTCGCTGTGCAAATGCATTTATCATGATCATAAAAATATGTAGATTATTTTAACCTTAAGAAATCTTGCGTTTTTTTTCTGCCAAAAATACTATGGGATAAATTGAAATTTCGGGTTTCCTTCGAGCTCGGGCATGCAAATCAAGTTAATTGGTCGGGCTCGGGCTGGGTTGGGCTTTAATGCCCGCGGGCCTGGGTCGGGTCGGGCTGGATTTTTTAGGCCCGATTTTACCTCTAATCTGAAGTGATGTGACGTAAAACACAAATCAGTTCCTAGCTAACTGTTGGTCAGGTTCAATCTGGCCGGTTTAATACAGTCTGTAGACATTTATAATGATTATAACAGAAACATGTGTTTGCAATGCTGTTTTTGCATTTCTTTCCTTCCTTTACAGCTGCACATGGAGACATTTCTGTGGAAGACAGAGGAATGGCTTCAACATTCACTTCAGAAACATCATTTAATATAATGATGTAAATAATATCAAAGAGACTGAAATGTGGCAGATGCACTCATCAAGGGCATTTGGACTGGCATGACTATTGAAGTGCAATAATGCTGTTTGGGGACGTCAGGGTTTGTGCAATGAAGAATATAATGTGTTATTTCAAGCAGAAACTCTAATTTGTTTATCACTATAAACTATAACTTTTATTTATCAAAAATGATTTATTTGATAAAATGTTTTACTAAATGTTAATATCTGTAAATATATAAGTAAATAATCAATAGATTACTCAAACTAAAATAATCCATAGCTGCAGCCGGATATACATTATTTTGAGTTCTAAAACATGAGATGCCGAATTAAAAGTATTCAAGAGCAGAATTTTCCATGGAAATCAATCACAAGCAGGTGGCAGACCCCCCATCAGAAAAGTTGGAAAGTGCACCTTTTAAATAAGAATTTACCCGTACCTGTGGTTGCTGTCAGCCAAAATTGAAACGGTATATCATTCAGGAGCCTCTTGTTGAACCCCTTTTTGACAGGCAGAACATGCAAACTCAACACAACAATGCCCCACACAGTTTGGAAATATAACCCTGAACCTGCTAACTATGCTAAATCTTGAATGAAGTTTGCGTTGTTCCTGTGCTAGAGTGATTCATTTTTTAAGGTATTTCTATCTTTCCGGTGACAGTTGACCAAAGCAGCTTTAAACCTGATATTTTCTCCAGCTGCCAGAATGAGGAGCATATGTGTTTCCTGTCGCCCACTCGCTGCCCATCTGCTCTCACTCCTGTAACACCACCACTATCACCTGCCGCACAAACCAGCTAAGGTCTGGACGGAAATGTTGGACAGAAACAAATGTTATATTTTCTAGTGGCTCAGTTGGTAGGGAGTTGTGAAAAATACTATGTTGTGTTAAAGGACACGTATTATGCATTATTTGTATTGTTATTGGCCTTTATACATGCTCTTGAGTACAGTGCATTCAGAATCTTTTCACTTTTTCCACGGATTAAATTCTACAAAGAATAATTCTACAAACAATACCCCGTAATGACAATTTGAAAGTAGGTTGTTAGAAATCTTGGTAAATGTATTAAAAAAAAAAAAAAAATGTATTTAAAAAAAAAAAAAAATCACTTATAGAGCATATGAGACTCTTCCTAGACCTTGCCTTCTGATCCGAAGGTCGGCGGTTCGCATCCCGCTCAACATTAACACCCTTTGGTAGAGCGGTCAGATCCACTGACCCACCCACAGGTCGGCGGTTCGATCGCAGCTACATTGGGTGAATACTGCTGTTGTGTCCTGGGGCAAGGCACTTAACCCTCAGTGTCTGTGTACTACTGGTGTATGAATGTGTGTGTGAACGTGTGACTGGTTCATTGATGTAAAGCGCTTTGAGTGCCATGAAGGTAGAAAAGCTCTATATAAATGTGACAATTTACCATTTTATCTCTGGAGAGATCTGAAAATGGCTGTGAACCGACGCTCACCTACCAAACTTATTCAGGTTGGGATGTTTTTCAAAAAGAATGGGACAAAGTGCTCATATATAGGCGTCCCAAGCATGCAGCATTATACTCAAAAAGACGAGGCAGTAAATAGTGCCAAAGGTGCTTCAAGTACTGAGGACTCCAAAACAGAACGGAAGAGCTCATCAAACCTGCATGAATGAAGCTGAATATAACTCCAGATATATTTTTGAGGAGGGAATAAAGGTTAAAAGCCTTTGAATAATGAATATGAAATGTGTTATAAAGGTCCTAAGTTCAACTCCATAAACAGTTTGCATGTTCTGCCTGTATTTGGATGGGTTTCCTCCGTGCATACTTGCATACCGCGCAACATTAACCTAAAACTTGCAAAATAGGAATAATTTGCTCAATAGGGACAAACTGTCTGCGAAGGTAATTCTAACAACGCAAACTTTGGAGAGGGTCCCTGGGTGCTGCTCAGTGGTCACTGACTGTTCCTGATCAATTTCCCCAGCGCCATTGAAAGATGGGTTTTGGAATGTGCAACAGATCCTAGTTATTTATAAAAGTTATTGCATTGGAAGATGGGTTATTTAAAAGTAGAATAAATGTACCAGTGCATTATGAGATAGCAGCATAGATGCATGAACTCAGAGCCTGATGTGTCTCTAATAAACTCCTGGTTCATAAGAGTCCCATCGATCGCCCGTGAGCTGCAATGAAAGAGCGGATTTTCACACAACCATCATTGATTTGTGTCTCAGGGTAAATGTATTCATGAGGCTGAAACTGAAACTTTCCCAGAAGCATTTGAGAAACGGAAACCTCATTAAACTCAAGTCTTCCATTTACTTTTGGTGCGACAGAGCTGAGGTTAAAGCAAATATGGACTCAACATTTGTTTTAGGAGTTTTTCTAATGTATTTCAATACGTTCGGTTGCTGCTAAATTATGCAGATGAAGTAGACCACTGTATCAGCTAGTGACGCGGTGGGAATCATTAACCCCATGCAAAGTACAGAAAATAGTCACTTTTATATTGTACTTTTCAAACTCACTGATTCACTGCCCAGCCAGACCAGGCAAGAACACACTTTTTTCCAATAGAGAGTCAGACGTGATTGACTACATTACAAATAGGGGTGTAACAAACGTTTTTTGTTTTTTTTAAATGTACGATACATTTCGATCAAATGATATAACGATAACAAAAAAACGATCTGTGACTTTTTGGGAACTATTCCGTTGATATTCCGTATTTTGATTCATTACAGTGATTTTGTGTGTGTGTGTGTGTGTGTGTGTGAATAAAACCAATATGGAGACCCTCACTGCAGAAACTCTTTAGCTTTAGTTGTCGCCTCCATTGGGACTACAACAGAGGCCTTATGCATGCGATCACATTCCTTGTAAACTCCAAAGCATATTCACATACTAATCAAAGCAATGTTATCTGTCCATATAACATGTGTTTTTCCAGTACTGAAAGATATATTAGATATTAACAAAAGTAACAAAAGAATAGCCAAAAAAGAATCAGACATCACGGGTGGTAGTTACTTTATAAAATATTCATCCAGGCCTTTTTAATATGGTTTCTTTTACAATTGAACTAGAACAAATATACATACATACATACATACATACATACATACATACATACATACATACATACATACATACATACAGGGCTTTTAAAAGAATATATGTGAGATATTTTGTATGGAATATTAAATGCGCTTTGGGCACGACAAAGATGAAATGTGGCATTATCAAACATATTTTACTGCGGCTCTGACTGTACAGAAGCCTTTGTGGATGCCCTTGTCCGGTAGGTGACTCTCTGAAGGTACACACTACAGTATACAGTATCCTGTGTATTCTATAGTGGCCCGCCTGTATAAGGTTAGGAACAGAGGATCAGAGCCGGAGGGGATTAATTCGTCACCACACAGTACAAAGCTTAAATAGTATTGTAAATCCCAATGTAAATCTGTTATAGACCTTACCTTGTGTGCAGTCACCTTGAAAGTCCTTTCAGAGTGTAGTTTCTAAGGATGTGCATTGCCAAGAACGGAACAAGACCCGTACTACTTGGAAACGAGTGGATGTAACAATATGGCTTTCAAATGTTTTAAATTAGTACAACCTACATATGAACAGTGTAGGTTAGTCAAACTTTATGCCTCTGGAGCAACGTAACACTGCGGACATTGTATTACGTAAAATACTTTGCTCAGTTCAACCATTTCAACCAGTTTTGCGATTGATCTTGGGCATAAAGGACGTGCGCTGATCGAGTCTGGGGAAGCTGTTTATCTTATCCCAGTATCTTCCCCCAAGTTATTTCAATTTATTTTAAACAGATTTATTGTTATTTTATGGTTTTATTGTTTTAAAATTAGTGAAGTCAAATTGAGCACTTTTTGTTGTTTCATCTGTGCAGCACTTTGGAAACTGTTTTGTTTAAAACTGTGCTGTATAAATAAACGATTTGGACAATAAGGCTGGTACATTTAAATCGTTTTTACGTTTTTTCAGTTTCTATTAATCATAATCTGGAATGACAAAACCGAATTATAATGTTCAGAAAAACCATGAAATATTATTTTGTGCCAACACTGCCTAGTATATAGGTTAGACCTGGGCTTTTAATGGTACCCATCCCTAAATACAGTTCCAGTGGCACAAATATGTGGATGAAGTTAGTTTCTCAGAAGGTGTGCAAAATTACAACACCTTACTCAATCACCAGATTCAAAGTTTATTTAACACAGCCGCGTGAAGTAATCCCAGTACTATCTAAAAAGTGAGATTGTGTAACCCTATCTCTCTAAAGCCTGGATTAATATCTGGTCCGAGCAGTGATCCAGAACAAGAAGCTATAGTAATTTTACTCTGTGGAAGATGCTGTAATGTGCGCTAGAGTGGCTTTTGACAAATGAGACAGTTCTCTGGTGTAGCGACAGCAGCATGGGGGGAAATGGGGGGGGGATCAGTTTTATGTAACCACTGACATTCATAATTGATTACTGAGTTCAATAGTCCAAAGAAATATCAGTAATTGTGTATACAGAATTTCAACTCCTAATATGCTAATATGTTAAATATTATACAACATTAACTTTTTTGAGCTTTTAACCGTGCTATAATGTTCCCTCATCAAAAACATTAGCTTCATTCACGGTTTCAAATTGATCAGATTTGTGAAATCATGTGAAGAGCTCTGCGCTTTTTAAGTCCACAAATAATCACCAGTGCTAACACCCATCCTGATGAGGGACTGCCTGACTGGTAGAAAGTCATGTGTGGTTTTCATTGGTTACATTATTTAAAGCAAAGTTTAAAAGGCCAATAACAAGAGTAAATAAGGACAAACAAACAGAAGATAAAAGGGTTCAATTCCATTTGTGAGGTCTTTTCAGCCTAAAAACATGGATCAGGTATTTTTTTCTTTTAATTATGTTTTTGCCCTAAATGCATATTTGATACTTAGTGATACGATAGGGATTTAAAAAAGGTATAACCACTGAACCCACTGTATACAGATTTTAAAGCTCAAGCACACAATGACATGTTTTGTCAAGCACACACAAGGCAAAACATATTTCTGAAATATGAAAACAAAAATATATCAGACCCAATAAATATGCAATATCACCATTTTCTCCCTCATAGCCCCATAAGGGTGATCTCAGACAGTAACAACACTGAAAAAACATGTGACACTGGTCCATTCATTCAAGTTTATCTACAATCAGGGATTTAACCACAGCTCAAACAAACAGCAGCCCCATACACAACATAACTAGCCTCTGTTCACTAATATAACATGCAGTACTGTCTGTATGTGTCAATAGAGGACACTGAGACACCACCAGTCACTTTAGTAGACAGAAAGTAGGCCAGAGGAGCAAGAACTGTGTCAAGAACAGATTTGATATAAACTTCGTCATAGGCCTATACCTGGTAAAATCCCTCACAAATTTTAATAACATAGCATTCATTTTGAGGTACCAGAAGAATTGTTTTATTACAATTATTATGAAATGCCTTGCATGCCTTCGCATCAGCACCTTGATTCCCTGCTATGATAATTTGCTGAATCTCTCTCACTTTTCACCCTCATTTAAAAAAAATAAAAACAAAAATGTGAAGAATCAAGGCAGACACATCTGATGACAAACTGAATTTCTGAACCACCCAAGGACAAAATTGCATTCAAGAAATCCATGTGTGGCAGATTTCTATTGAAGAATACACTTTTCCTTCTTTTGTGTTCAGGGTTAAGTGGAGTTCAGAAAAGGTGTGTTGAAGCAAAGAGAAGCTGTTTTGAAGCTGCGACATCCAGGGGTAAGACAAGGACAGTGTGCACTGAGGATAGTGTCATCCCCATACAACTGTATGTGAGATTGACCTACAGTCAAAGTGATATTGTTATTGTAGCTGTTGAATAGAGTGGGGCCGAGGATGGATCCTTGTGGAACACCTTTTTGGCAGTAAAAGATTTGAGAGTATTGCATTGGATTAAAGATATGATGGGACTTCAAGTGATCTATATGTTCTTTCTATACAAGTTACAACTATGTTTAAAACCAAAACCATGCCAAAAACAACCAAAATACCACATGTCATGAATATCTAAAAACAATTCTTAAAAGATTAAAAAGCTAGATTTGGATAAAGATAAATATTAAAAATTGCAATCGAGTTTGAATCAAGGCATATTTTATTATGCTCAGAAAACTAACTAACTACCGTAATTTTTGGGCAATACAGCCTGAAAAAAAGCCGCGCAAGAAAATAGAAATTGTACATATACGGGCTGCACCTGTCAATAAACCGCAGATGCCCACGTTGTAACATGAGATATTTACACTTACTTACTTACTTACTTACAGTCTGGTACGGTATATTTTCTTTGCATTTGACCACAGAAAAAACCTATCAAGAGATCAGATTTAAACCATAAACCTGGCAAGGAGTTCGGATTCCGAGCAATTCATTTGCAATATTATGACATTCTTCTGACAACACTTTTGATTGCGCAATGCTAGACAACATCAGTTATGGTCGGCTGTCTGTTCTGTTTCTATGACTCCTGACACACTGACTGCAATGGTGGACGTGGTTCTTGAAGCCCATTACTGCAGCTTCGGACCTGTCAGACACACTTCACTTCCGAACTCTGGTGTGAACGCTGCTCTGACACCTCTCAGCCCAATTAGAGACAACGCTTACCCACAACCCCCCTCTTTACCTACACTGCACCTGTCTAAATGGAGCCAAATGGAGGCCACATACAGCTAACAGTGATGAGCAGATGGATCCCGTCACGCAAGAAGACATTTTTATATTTACAACGTTATGTAAGATGGATGTGAGAAGATTTGAATCGAATCACATTTTTGAGCCTTTGCCTTAGCAGCTGTATTACAGTAATATATATATATATGTCTTAGCATTTGATGGTAGTGTTTTCCATCCAGGGGTACGTGGGAACCCTGGGCGTCTGATTAAATTGAATGGTATCTGAATTAAAAAACAATAAAGTATTTGAAGCATATTGTACATACGTAAGACTGTTTTGGACATGTTAGACATCAATGTCAATTAAAAAAAGAAAATATAATATGACTAACAATGTTAACTTCAGGGGTATTTAGAGTGTGAGATGAAGCTTAGGAAGTATTTAAGACAAAAAACATGGTGATTGTATCCCAATCCTGGATAAGGGGAAAGAGTACCTGTATCCTGATTTAAAATGGCCAAGTTTACACACATTTTGGTAAAAATGACTGTCTTTATTATAATTGTTATATTTATACAGTGCATTATTCATTCTCTCCATACTACAGCTGCCAGACAAGCAAGAGTGCCAATCAACGCCATCAATGGCCCCTTCGACTGCCACTAATCAGTCACGCACGCAGCACATTCATACTAGGCAATGTGGGCGAAGTATCTTGCTTAAGGACACAACAATAATAGGAGCCACTGCTGCCCCACGTGGATCCTGGTGTTCCCTCTCCCATCCAAGTACTACCCAGGGCCACGCCTGCTGGGATTTGACAATATCTACCTGCTGAACTGCACATTGTGGTATAAGATTTAAGGGTAATGTAGCCTGCGCTCTTACTGGTTTAAAAATACTACAATCACAAGAGAACCTGTGTTGCCAGAGACTTAACCTGCTGACACACACACACACACATCAGCTGCACGAGCACTGATTCATGATTGGCTGCAGGTGCTGGGCTTTGGTAGGTTTTGGATTGGATTTAGTCACTGGCAACTCAAATACCCCTCATGTGAGGCTGATTCTGCTTTTCTGATTGGAGAGTCATCATGTGAACAATAAATAATCATCATTCAAATTGTTACCTGCAAATGCTATATTTGATTTGAACATGTTTACCTCATATCTGGGGAAAAAGGCTGGTCAAGTTTCTGTCAAGTTTCTGTCAAGTTTCTGTCAAGTTTAAATCAAAATGTATACTATTCCTTTAAAATTGTTTTGGTCATAAAATGTAGACTGTAGTATTGACTCATTTAATTTGACATTGAATTTGTATATCATCTTGTATATTATTTGTTTCTGAGCAAAAAACAAATAAAATTAAAACAAACTACTATATGTAAATGTACACTTATTGATCTATAAATTTAAATGTATGTACATTTTCTATTTATTAAGAGATATGCTTTCGTGGCAAATGCAATTCCAGCTCCATGGGCAATCAAAAACAATTGCTACTGCCCTTTCCAAGCCATTTATCTCTGCAATCCCCTACCAGGCGCCTCTCCAGCCTTTATCGTAGCCAGTTACATAAGCAGCCGCTATGCAGCTCCAGCCACCCCATAATACTAACTGCCCATCCCATAATGTTCAGGGTGTGAGATTCCATTAAACTTCCCTTCAGCCTTTCTCTGTGCTTCTATTCTGCACTATTAAGCAGCAAAGCACTGTGTGAGGCTCCACGTATTAAAACACAATTAACTTTTACCTAAATCATGTCGTCAGGGAAACAGTCAGGGAAAACGAATCTAATGTAATTGGGCATTTAAAGCGTAACATCAATGTAATGCAAGAATATTTGAGTAATAAAGAAGCTGGCAACATACACTTTACAGTTATAACACTGCTATCACTGCATATTGGACCGCTTTTTTATGAATGCATTTCATTTTACATTTGATCTGGAAACTAGTGTTGCAAATAGCCCAGTGATAATGGCATTTACAGTATATAAAGTGAATTTTTTTATGAACTCATCCTTCTATGTTGACTATGATATTGATTTCGACACCACAATTATAAGACGAACAAAAAAAAAAAAAAGGAAAGATCAGATTTGGTGGTGTTTATGGGAATTTTCCGACACCAGTTTTAGTTTTGAGGAGTATCTGATTTTTGATACTTTTGACAACCTCTAGTATCAAGCAATATATCTGCGTCAGAATCAGAAACGGGGAAAGCGCACACAGGCATATGAAGAACATGCAAACTCCACACAGTCTGAGAATTGAACCCAGAACCCTCTTGCTTTAGCTAAACCCCTTTCCCATCACGCTAAGACTACGACAGACCAATCAAGCCACTGATCAGAAAGCTCAAGTTCATTCAAGAGTAAAAAGTGATGACACGTCCATACGCAGTACAAACCGTAATTACCAGTTGCCATAGTTATCTGCAGGGGAACTCGTACAATACAGTGTAAGTGATCTGAGTTTGCACTGGTCCAATTGTTCCAAGCAAACAGAATGAAGAAGAAGAAAAAAATCAATACGTTTCCTATGAGAATGATGAAATATAAAGAGATTGTAGTCAATATTAAACAGGCAGTGAAAGAGGTTTTTCGTTTATTTATAACGAGAGGGTGTGATCGGAATTGGAGACTGAACCGACTGGAATTGTGTTTTCCGCTGACAAAACCGTCAAAGGTGCTCTCTAACTTTTTCACACTTGATATTCCAAAGAATTCAGACATAAAAGTGCTTAAAAACTGTTGATTCTTCACGTTGTCTGCACTAAAACAGCGCAAAGGATCGTGGTCGGCGCATTTAAGTAACTAAATCAATATAGTGTGAGACTTATGGCTATTGTTGTGACATAATAAAAGTACTATTTGTTGAAAATTATCATAGTGGTTTAGAAACTGGTACCAAGTAACGAGCCTCGAAATCCAGTTCGATGTTTTAGTCAGCTCAGTTATCGCTTCCCACACAGAGAAAACATTGAAAACTTGCCGTACACTGTAGAAGGGACTGACAGCGGTTACGCAACAAAACTGCATTAAGTCACAACTCTGATCACTGGTGAACTGAAAACGGATTGACCCTAATCCCAAAGACGACATCTTAGCTATCTCAGACGGTATTACACAACAGAAAAGGCAGTGTAACTTCAGAGACTTTAGTTCAAGCAGTTATGATCTCAAAATTAGCGATTAAAACACTATCAGTGCCTCAGCTCCAGGGGATGTTCTCTCAGGTTAGGCTTTAGCAGGTCTATTAAAAGGATAATATCAGAGTAAATGTATTGCCTAATAAAGTGATTTGACAGTTGGTATAAGATATGAGGACTGAACAAGACTCTGGGTACAAGCCGAGGAGAATTTTAAATACTTTTGGAAGTTTTTGGAAGGTTAAGAAGCGCTGGATTTGAGTTCACGGTTGAGTTCATCATCATTCAGAATCAACTAAATAATGAATTGTTGTTGCACTTTCAATTCAAAACGCCTTTTTTAGAAATAAGACAAAAGGCAATTTATTTTAGCTCAAGATGTAATTTGTATCCTTTTTTCAGCGATATCCAATTTATTTTTAACGAATATGTTGAGCAAACTTGAGGGGTTTGAACCGACAACCTTCCCGTCATTTGCCAATCTGCCTTTTCAGAGTTGCAGATGAATTATAATGTTTTTTTAATCCATGTCACAATTGTGGATGTGTTCCAGGGCCGCACAGTCTATCGTGAAAATATCAATATCGCATCGATATATAAGGGAATAAATGTATTGCAACAACACAAAGTTCTTCATCTGACAGAAATGTACTGTAAAATGTAATGAATAGAAAGATTTTAGTCACGATTTGCCTTATACTTAAATGAGTTTACATTTGTTTTGGTCTTGGATTAGGCTCTGTTAGATTTTTTGTCACAGTGAACTAATAAATGATCTTTTTTGTTTAATTTTAACTAAACTTATTCTATCAAAAAGCCATACATATAAATTAAATAAATAAATAAATAGACAAATAAAACATATTAAATGTTGCATCTTTTCCTCATATTCTGCAGCCTTTATATATATATTTTTAAGTCCAAAAGTGACTAAAACTATGGCAAATCCTGCCTAGTTTTTTGTTCCCACGCCCGCCTCTCCCTCCTTCTCTCCGGTCCAACTGCAGCTGCTTTCGGGGGCCCCGGACCGTAACCATAACAACGGGACGGGAGCAGAGGCCAGAGCCAGATTCGACACACACACACGTCTCAGCTTCCACATCACGCCGCGGAACGGGCGCGCGCTGATGATGTCATAGAGCAAAACAAGGAAGTGCAATGTAGAAAGGGGGAGGGCCGAGGGAGGAAATGCAGTACGAGGAGACGGCCTGAGAGTTAATGAGGTTTACAAATGACACGGGGAAAGGAATGGAGCAAGACTAAAGAATGGGACTAGCATTAGTTTGGAAAAAGGGTGGGCAATAATCTATCTATCTATCTACAAAAATCTATATCACAAAATCTTTGGATCTTAAATTTAACCACAAAAGTGCAGCAAAATTGCATCTCTGTTTCTTTGAGGTCATTTTTAATAGTTTTGATTATAGATTTGCAATATTATCAGATTTTTGATATATTTCCCACTTCTTTTCACTATTCTTTTTATCGTACCATATTTCTATTCAATTGTATAATAACTTCTAATCTAACAAACAATTTGAAACAGTCTGGACATTGTTGTTGCATTCATACATTTCTAATTATTCTATATCAATTTTTGAGAGTGAATTTTGGCTTTTGTTGTCGTTAGCTCTGCGTAGTCGTTAGCAACATTAGCATAACGGCAGATTTATAAGTGCAGAGGCTCAACGGCTTGTAGAGGGAAACTAAAGGGAAAATAACACAGGGACTATCAATATGTCAACAACTTTTTGACTGTCACCAAACGACAGGCGCAGCCGAGTTTCCACGTAGGAATTCCCAGTTGAAAGTTTAAATTTACTTGTCGGAACTTGGAAAATCTGACTTCCGAGGACAAATGGGACGCACCTTGAGATATCGCAACGCATCATGATCGCCATCATGAACTGCCACGCATGCCACGTAACTGAACTTAACACTTTATTACGTACTTCCTGAATCCTTTGCGATCTCTTCTTCTCTTTTGAACTAACGACATCCCGAAGTCCCTTTTGGCCTTCATCCCCTCCACGCCCAAATCAGACCTGACACGCTAAAACCTCCAGTATCTCTCTTATTTAGATTCCGCGAGCTGCTCCAGTCCACTCCTCCTCATCTCTCTAATGTAGTCGGATAGAGCTGTGTATGTGGAGAATACCAATGAGTGTGGGCCAGTTCATTTATCATCTACACACCTCCGTTTCATAAATCAAACCAATACGTCTGCTGTCGGTGCTCATATAAGGAGTTAGGGTCAACGGAAGAGTTAAAAGAGGAATCACGGAGGGGCATTTAAGGGGCCTATATTGAGCAAAATGTATGTTGTAGCCTTGTCAAAACTTACCTTGTACCCAAACATGCTCCGATATGGATTCTTTTTTTTTTTTTGAGCCATTAGTCGATATTTGTCTTGCTGCTGTGGCCGATAAACAATATTTGCAGATACGGAAAATTTTATATTTTAACATACATAGCAAGGCCCACAGCTCTATGAACATGATTGCTCTTCTGTTTCTATTTTCACTCATTGGTTTCTTCCAAAAGTCCGATTTGATGCACTGAGAACAAACTGGGTAAATCCCAAACAGATTGGGGCACCACTGGGAAACTATCTGCGCCAAATATCGGCAGATACTTGAACCGATATATCACCGATCCCAACAGGAAATGTGTTAGGTATTATTCTCACATCTTTGACGCTAGCTGATGTAGTTTTTAGCTTCGCCCCGCAGTTGCAGGTCTTTTATGGAAGAGGATATAATCATGAGTGCAGGGCCCTGGCCTTGTACGCACTGTCGGATAGTGGTTGGGATTTTTTCCACGCAGCAAGAAGGTGACTGATTCAATTCCCCACAACTGTGTGAGCGCTTTCTCTCTGGAGTTTGAATGTTCTGCCTGTGTTTGAGAGGTATTTTGGCCATTCAACTCAATGTTTAACATGCACACAAGACCAAACCCATAGACTTCTAACAATAATTACTACTTGTTCAATAACTGATGGATGTAACTATTTTTGGAGCTCTTTAAATCATTATAGATGCTATTTTCTTATCATATCGCACTTCAAAATAGATTCTTGTGTCAAGCCCAGTGGCCCACAGCTACTGACAACCTGAATTGAGGTCTGAAATACATAAGACATTTTTACTTTGCTTATATCTTGCAAGAACGAGTGAACTTTCGGACGCAACTTTACAGTTTTGACGTAACTCAAGTTGATTTGGACTGTTAACACACTTACAAACAAACAATAAATCATATTCCTCAGCACTGATTTGCTATTTTGGAGTTCAGACATGACATTTGAACAGATTGGAGCGACGACAGTGAAATATAAAGTGTCGCTAAAGTGCGTCTCCCTGTGTGGTCGTTCAAGTGCTTTAGTCTGAGTAATAGGCCACCTCTTTCCCTCTGTGTGTGTGTGTGTGTGTGTGTGTGTATGTGTGTGTGTGTGTGTGTGTGTGTGCGGGCCCATCGATTTGAACTCTTACATTTTTAAAGAGGACCAGAGACAGACTTAACAGCTACGCGCTCTGCTTGGCTCTGCTGCTCGGTTTGGTGTGTGGAATACGCAGCAATTTGCACCTAAATTTGCAGCCCAAGTGTTTTTGAGACAATTATATAGTATATCATTGATTGAAACGTTATAAAAATCCAAAAAGGTAAAGCTTTTTGCCAGTTTAACACTGAAATATCGGATTTCTGACACCCTGCCCTTTAATTAAGCGTCTGTTCTAATTTACTGTGTCAATTCAGTGTGTTAGTTGCAACAGTGCAGGGAAAACCAAAATGGAGCCGTGCAGTCAGGTTTGTTTATTTCATTGGAAACAGATTAACTCATTGATCATCTACCACTTAAAGCAAATCAGACTTCTCTCACCTCAGATTAACAAGGCTTCACTTATTGATTTGACGGAAATCCACAATATTTTTAATTCCTCTGTGCTATTTTTTCCCCCTTTTTTCCCCCCTTGCAAGCAGACATGTTTGTTTCTATACTACTTTTGAACTAGGGCAAGGATATTAAATCAAATTTAATCGAAATCAAGATTCAGTTATTTCTACTCGTCAATGATCAGTTTAGGTCTTTTTTATGATCAACAGTCGATCCTCTGTCAATAAAAACAGGTGGTTTGGAACAAAAGTCACATTTTGGAGGTAGAAATCTGACTATTTTTAGAGTTCTTTATTGTCTGTGTTGTTTATGTTAAGGAAATTCATATTGAAACCCATTTCTTTTAGTTTTTAATTGGCCAAAATAGTATCAAATTGAATATATGAGGGGAAAATTGTGATATGTGTATATATATATATATTATTTTTGTCATATTGCCCAGCCCTAGATACAACTGTTTCCCAATGATTATACGTCAAATATCAGTCTGAAAATTGTCAATGACCTTCTCTTCACCTTTAGAAGCCGGGTCCTCTATTATCTTGATTTAACTTGCAGCATTCAACACAGGTACTACTACTCTGTGACCTTGCCCTGGATATACCGGTCTCACCACAATATTTTTGTAGTGCCTGGAGGAAGTGAAATCCTGGATGTCAAAAAAACGCTTTACAACTCAACGCGAGCGAGATAAACAGAAGTTATTCTGTTTGGCAGAGGTTTGGCCCGCGCTCCGACCTCATCAAACCATCTCTGGGTCAACTATCTGCCAATACGCACACCTCAGTCAGAAATCTTGATATTTTTAAGTTTTGTTGATTCAAAAAAATCAACAACAACAACAAAAAAACACATCAGTAATGTTAAATCCTACTTTCAACTTAGGCCCATTGCTAAACTCAAGCCATAAAATTGTCATCCACATTGCCATCCCTCTCGATTTTAGAACTACGTACTTGGGCCTCAAAACTCCTGACATGGACACAATAAATGGATACCTTTTGGAACATACTTTGGCGGCAGGGAAAAAAGCAATCACAAGGAAATGAATGACACAAACCTCACCGATGACCAAGGACTGGACTGACATTGTATTAAAAATTACATTCAGACTTCATTTGGAAATAGACAAACTTGACAGTTGGACTTGTGCCTTCATTTTACTTAAGTTTGTCATATTTTATTTTCTCTATTATTATTATTATTATTATTATTATTATTATTATTATTATTATTATTATTATTATTATTATTATTATTATTATTATTATTATTATTATTATTATTATTATTATTGTCTTGCTCTCTGGTCATGTTTTTTTAAATTATTATTACTATACTTTTTTTCTTTTTTTTTAAACAAGAAAAAAATAAGTTGTCATCCACATAACACTCATAACAAGCAGCTTTGATTACAAAACTACAGTTAGTTAAAAGTGCAGCAGCCGGGTGTTTAAAAGGCCCAAAAAAAGAATGAACGCATAATCCCAATATTAACCAATACTATATCATTTGTTTTTTAAGCACTAAATGGCTCTGCACCTCATTATATTGCTGATCTGTTAACACCAGACAACTATATGGCACAAATCCAGTTCAGTAAACTTCCAAACTGACTTCTAATCAACTTGTAGCTTTTAGCCAATAAGCAATTCAATCCATCTCGTAAATGCACTCTCAATATGCTTTAAAATACATGATGTCGGTCCACCAAAACAATCAGATGCCTGGCAGAAAATCCTTTAATGTTACAAGGTGTCAAAACCTTTTAAACATGTGTTCTCCCTTTCCCAGCGGGGCCCATAAAGACACCATTATACTAAAATCCATTCAGTCCCAGGTGAGAAATTGCAGTATTATAGCCGCAGTAAACCTCTTAATGTGCTCTGCAAGTAACTCCTCCCACGTCTTATCGCGTCTGTGTCCGCACCACGCAGAAGTATTAACAATAATTAAATGAAATGTCTTTTATACTTCAAGAGTTTGTTTTATTTGTTGATTGTCTCCCTGTATCTTATTGCTAGACTTTTACATAATAATGCAAACTTTTGTGGGAATGTTTTTATCTATTTTCAATCTTCAATAAATCTAGAAACTGAAGACTGCTGACTCCTAGTTTTTCAGCAAATCCATCTCCGTTCTATTGTATGTAATCAATCATATCCACACATGTCCTTTTTGCTGAGTTTGGTTAGAGAATAAAAGCAGTTAAAAGAAGCTTTTCTCCTACAAATACATGCTTTGGGCCATGTATTTCGATAGTATATGTATCTATATTACTGAGAGCAACTTCATATGGGCACCGGTATATTTGTTCATTCTCAAGCCAAAATCTTAGTAGTGGTAGTAAAAAACCAAATACTTTATCGCAAACAAACTGATTTCAACTTCACTTTTACAAGTTTGAAACAAGCTATTGCTCATAAAAAAAAAAAGTTTTACTTTTGAAAAAAAAAAACATTATGCCACTTCGTTTTGTGTGCGAGATTGTTAAAAACGGCTTATACAGTTTAGCAAATGCGACAAGGCCTTTTCAAGATGACACATGCAAATCTAAAAGCATAAATTGGTTTTGCATTGTCACCAAAACTGCAGGGTTCGATCTTTGTGACTGTTTCTGAAAATCTTAACACGCAATAATAATTTTGAAAGGAAGGCTCTGACAAAAGTTCTCCTTTCTGAATAAAAATGCAATACAGTGTAAGAAGGAAGAAAGAGTATTTGAGTAAGTGTTAAAATGTCAGTCTAGGTGGAGCAGGTGTTGTTTTGGTGCAGCTCAGGACACTTGAGATTTAAACCCAGAAAAAGAATGGGACCATATGTTGCCCACGAAATCTACAATCTGTCTCCACACGTCAGCAAACAAAACAGGCCCCAACAAAACACAAAGGGAAGTAATTGTTTTGTATTATGTGCAATTATATGGTATTAGGAATGTAATTAAAACAACATATATGGAAAATTACTCGCTGCTCAATGCTTCTTTTTCTTTTGGGTGAAATCATTATTGTCATATATGTTTACTCATTATTAATAAAACTGTAATACGAACTGTAATTTTCGAGTTGGCTGAACTGAAGAGGAGCAAGAATCTTGGTCTATGTAGTTCCTGCTCTACACTCGAAGATATGCTTAAAAGGCGCAATATAGAAATATACTTTTAAGGTTATAAAGATTAGATGTTTATATCTTTAAATCCATGTAATCCATGACTGACATACGGGAAATGGAAAACAAAATCACATACGGACGCAACTTACAAATAGAGAAATATGACAGAAACTGGACTAAATGGGGCCTCTATTTTGGAACCTGTGCGCCCTAAACTTTAGATTTATTTTCATGCATTATTTTCCTAAATTATTTTCTTTTCAATTTTACCCAACTTGTTTTCTCTGGTCAAGTCTTATTTGTTTCTGTTTGTTTTTGTCGGTGTAATCCCTCATTCATCCAGGAGTGTTCCATTATAGAAAAAGATTCAGTTGTAGTCATCTGGACTCAAACATTTCGACTCTCATCCAAGAGTCATTCTCAATCTGTGAAACAAGTCTGAGAACTCAGGTTTATATCCTCTGTGTAAACCCTGCCCTGTGGGCCCACAGGGCCCACAGGGCAGGGTTTACAGGGGCAGAGGGCAGAGTTCCCAGACTCAATCCGCGGATTGAGAATGACTTTTGGATGAGAGTCGAAATGTTTTGTTTATATAAAAAAAAAAAAAGAGTCCCGATGACTACAACTGAATCTGTTTGTTTTGTGTTTAATTAAAATACATCCATGTAATCTTTTCCAAAGAACAGAAGCCGTCCAGACTTCCATCCAACATTCATTTTCAATTGAATCAAGGTGAAAGATCACTACAATAAACAAATTATACCGTAATCCACCATTTCTGTCCAAAGAGGGGTTCTTTTTTTCACAAAAATGGCCTCCTTCACAACGCTTTCACACCAGCTCTTCTCTCTGCTGAAAATCTGCACCACACTATCTTGAAACGAGTGGTTTGTGGCTTTACGATGAAGGTGCACGATCGATAGTAATCCAGAATTCGAATGCCTTCTGTGTTAATACTGGTTCAAGTGAGAAAACAAGCCAATCAAATGCTAATCGGGTATTTAACGGTGGAGAAGAAAAGGCAGGCGGATTACAATAGGACTGTCTGTCCCAAAACAGGTTTTAGCAAGTAAACAAAGGCAGGTTAGATTCAGGGGGAACTCCTCCCTAAGGACAGGGCTTAGTCAGCTTAGAGCAGTAAAAAGACAAGTTTCTCAGACCAGCTCCTCAGATTAAAAATGACATTTGAATGGAAGTCGAAATGTCTTTATTTTGTTTTGACTTTTTCTACAATATAAAAGGAATTTATTTAGCAGTTTACATTTTCTAGTAAGCAGTTTACGTTTAAGGACATTTTTATCATCTTAATTGACATTGCTGGTCATGAGAAACGTATGTGTAATACTATTAAGTGTAAGTATTCACATCACGGTATTGTCAATGCATCTTTCCATAAATAAATAAAAAAAACATGATTATCCTTCCTTCTTATCAGAAGTTTGTCCTCTATCTCTCACTGTCATGTCATGTTCCTGTTACTGAGCCATGAAATTACCTCTGCAGCTTCCAGAACCCCCCTTCAACCGCCCCACGCCATCTAGTCTGTACCCGCCACTCCCAGTGCTCCTCCGCGAGGCTCCGGAACCACTAAAATACTAATATCAGCCCCAAGGACGAAAGAGGACGTGTACATGTAGTGTTTATCGTTGAGGGAAAAGCATAAAATTGAACTGGGAGGATTCAGGAATACAAGAATACTGCCTGTAAATAAACTGGTGTAAAGAGCGGTAGTGAAGTTAAAGCTTATTTGAAGATTTCGAGATGATGTCAAGAAATATTTCATCATTTACAGCAGCATTGAAATTGTGTCAAATTCAGATCTCAATGAAGGACCACAAAATCACTGTATTTAATCACAATATGTCAAAATGCACACTATTCACAGGGAAATACTTGTTGTTGGAGATATTGTGGTTGCCAGGTCGCCCACTAAATACAGTATCACGTGTTTTGGGATTGTACAAGTGCAAAGTACAATACTGCACTAAGATGAATAAACCTCTATGAATCATAATCAATGTTAACATCACACTTAATTACCGTACAAGACGTATCTGGGACATAAAACTCCTGAAATGAAAACAAGTGATGGATATCTTTGAACTGTTCTTTTGGAAACTGCGAAAAAGGCAATCACAAAAAATGGATGACACAGAAGGACTGGGAAACAATTATCTATGCAAAAATGGAAGAAAATACTTTTACTGTCAACATATTTCGTGGCCAATGGGACAAATATGCCAAATTTGATGATGGCGAATCATTTATTTGTTTCGCTCTCTGTTTCCTGCTGTTTGTATTTCTTGTTTATGGATTATATTGATCCTCATTGATTCAAAATATCTATAAGTAAGGGCAGAAATTCAAAAACCTTTTCTCCCATTCGTCCTGGAGCCGCCGCAGTAACCCTACACCTAAGCATTGTTACCTCATACAAAAGAGAAACCTGCATCGCTCTGGATATGCAAGCCTGGATCATGCCCGAGCACAGGAGACCTATCCCGGTGTCAGGCAAGTCTCGGGTGAGTTAAAGCCATGCGCACGAGTCAATATAAAGCTTTCAGAACTGCCCTTGTTGTGAAGGCTCTGACCATGACCATACTGTATGTACTGGATATGAGAGCGCAGTGCAAGGGAATGTCATGCCGCTCATGATACAGTATACTTTTGTCTTGCTTTGGGGCAGTAGGAAATTTGGAATACTGTGGTATTTGTCGTGGGTTTTTTTCTTCTCAATTATGCCATGACAGAATCGCCGCTAATTGCAACAGCTAACATCTAGAGTAGCTTAAAGACTGTCTGTGGAGGTTCTTCAGGGGCTAAAAACATTGACGATGAGAGAGAAAGGACATGTGGTGTGGAAGCCTTGTTTCATTATTTCAGTTTACACAGAGCGCAGAAATCCCTCCATTTCAATTTCCCCAAATACGTCACATGTAGACAGCCAGACTTGTATGCAACATAAATATGCTGGCTACATTGAAAATGCTAAAAAATGTCTATCTTTTGTTTGTTTTCTTCCACAGTAATTCCTGCCGTTGCTAATAGACTGATGCAGCTTAATGTATATTTTCTATACATATTAGGCAATGTCGGTGTAATCCCTTATTCGTCCAGGAGTGTTCCATTGTAGTAGACAATATTTTAAATATTTCTAAAATGTGAATTGCCAAAGTAAAGAGAGCAGGTTTAAAGATCAATAAAAATGAAAATATTTCACAATATGTGTCATTTAGAGGTGGGTTTAGTAGTATTATGTACTCTTGAGAGTACAAAATACTCACCTCTTGGTTACATTCATTCAATCATTAATTCTACCACTTCTACCACAAATTAGGGGTCGCGGGTGACTGGAGCCTCTCCCAGTGACTTTGGGCCTTAGGCGGGGTACACCTTGGACAGGGGCCAGCTCGTCCCAGGGTTGGTTACATTTTGTGCAATTTTATTCTATGAAGCTCCTCAGTGTTTTTAAAATCCATACACATTCACAACTTTCTGTCCATTTCAGTTATGTAATATTTTTTTTAAAAAAACAATGCTAAAAGGTTAAAAAGTAATTAACCAAGCATGAATAACACAACATTGTTGCTCTTCCTGGATTTGTATAACCAAATAAAGTAAATGGACAGGGATTGGCAATACACCCAAACTACAATTTTTACTTCAACTAAGGTTCCCTTGTGTGTGAGTAGAATGTAATTCTATATTCAATTTATTATAAACTAAAATCATTTTCTACTCAAAAGGGATGGTTAGCTGCAAGCTGGTTACTTGTTAATGGTTGTTAAATAGGTCACTATGAAGAGGAAAGACCCCACTTTGTACCTCGGTAGAATTTGGGTCACAGAAGGAACACTGCAGACACGGAAATGGAAGAAAGAAAAAAACTCAAGAAGAAGCATCAGGAATTTGACATCGACCAGATTTACACCAGAGACACAGCGAACGGCCAAAAAAGAAAAGAGAAGCAGGTGGTGTTTTATGTACTTCAAATCTGGCCAGAAGTACCTTAGTAAGAACCTTGTGCATTGGATACAAGGCAATTGAAAATTAAAAAATGTGTTTCTCGGATTGCATGCCAATCTATAAAAGATAATAATTGTAGAAAAGTTATTAACAACTATTTGACCAATCACAGCCTTAAATATCTTCCAGAGTAGTTAAATTCCAACTTATTCTAGTTATGTCTCTAACTGGAAAGTGAAAGTTTGTAGAACCATGAAAACAGCAGTAATCTGGACATTTGGACACTGTTCAATCTGATGGAAATGGTTTGAGCAGCTAACATAAACTCTCCTGAGCTCAAATTAGTCCTGCCCAAAGAGAGTTATAACTGCCACTTGCCCTTGTTTACAAGTCTGACAATATTGACGTCTGGCCTAGGTCTTATGAGGCTATTGTAGACTGGGGGGCTGTTGTTTCCCAGACTACAATTCCTATTTAAAGAAGGGTTCTCTTTCTTAACAAAAATTGCTTCCTTTACTCCTTTTTCAAACGATCTCTTCTCCTTTTTTAAAAGTTTTTTGTTTTAGTTTTGACTCCTCCATTTGGGCAGGACCAATTGGAGCTCAGGACAGTTTAAATGCAAGCTGTTCAAATGACTACTTTTGAAACCTTTTCTACCATGGACCACTCCTGGGGGAATGAGCGATTACATCAACTTGATTTCAATATTACTGTATTCTATAATCATGGTATATTCATTGCAATATTGTGTAAAGGTTCATTTAGCTTTTTCTCAAAAATATACCTTGACAAGCCTTTACACAAGCCTTATGAGTTGGATCCTCATCTTTTTGGTAGCTTGCTGCGACAAAACAAATTAGAACTCATAGCATTACATAACTGTTTCAACTACTATTGGTATAATGTAGCGATTACCTAGGACAATAGCTAGTTAGTTAGACAAGAAAACCGGACAACCCTATTGTGCATTGTATTGTCTTGAATGTGTGTTTCTTGTCTATTTGTACAATGTAAACTGCTTGGACGAAGACCATTGCTCACCACTCCATTGACCTCTCTGTCCCTTTAAAACCTATTCAAAACTTTGCCCTGGCGCCATGCTTTGAACCTGAGTTTTTTTCCTGGCAGGAGTCAACAACACATAATAAAAAATTGCGAGGAGACGCCCAATAACTGCTCATGTTACGCATTCCATCCACAAGACAGCTGCAACAATGGCAGGAAGCGCGGCCCGGCTTCCTATAGAAATAACAAGTTAAGTGCATTTGAACTGTACTGAGAAAAAAAACAACTGCCATGCTCAGTCAATTCTATTTAAACTGTGAAATGGACACACTGAATGTATTACCGTATGTTTATGCATGAGTGCGAACTGTTCTAGTTATGCTGCTAATGAATTGCCCTTTGGGATCAATAACGTTTTCTTAATCTGAAATTATGGCAAGGTTTTCAAGTGGGTTTATTGTGATTATTTTGCACATGGGGTAAAGATGTATAGTTAGATATTGTTACTGAGCAGATTCAAGATTCCAACAATGTAATCAAGACAAAGTGTGTAGGCCTAAACTGATTTATCACATTCTGATTTACAAAATAAGGCGTTTAAAAATACAGCATTCAATAACAAATCAGAAAAGGGGTTGTAATATAATCAAATAAAATGTGTGTCATGTCTGCATCTGATTAATGAGCATTTATTCTCCTCAAAGCAGGAAGCGCACTGTTAGCGTGCTAATGTTTGTTAGCTTTACTGTGACGTAGGGATGTCGAGATTAACCGGTTAATCGATATTCGTGATTATTCAGGTCACAATATAATCGTTTTTATCGTTTTTTAATCGGGTTTTATGTAGTCCTTAATATCACCATAACTTTTTTATACAGCTGGTCAAGTATTAATGGAACTGTGAAGATGCATTAGAATGAAAGACAATTAAGGATTTAATTTTGTCATGTTCCAATAATCGTGAATAATCGTTAAATTGTGATGTTTCTTCTCCCAATAATCGTAACAGTAAAATTTGATATTGGGACGGTGAACTGAGAGTTGTGAAAAGCGCTTATAAACTCACTGTGGTGAATAATTGGATAGTAGAAATGCATTAGACAAGTGAGCAAAAACATTGGACCGCTGCAAATCAACAACAACAAATTAAAATGAACTAGTTCTGTTTTTCACGTTTTTAAGACAACAAAAGTCAAGTACAAAACCTTTAAGCATAAATAGATTGAAGGGAAAGACTTGGAGCCGTATTTTGCCCCCGGCGGTAGCGTTGACGTGAGCCTTTTCCAGGGGGCGGAGTCAGGGCGCAATTTTGCTATCTTGCCGACCTTAGCGCTGGCATAAAGAGGCTGGACTTGGCCGCAGGAGGCAGGCGTGGGATGGTGCAAGTCCAAATATGGTGATAGTGTTTGAACCAATGACTGAGAACTGTGACATTCAAAAGCACCACCTGTGTGGGAGATGTTTGTCATGGCAATGAAAGAAGTGAGCAATAAAACAGGTTGATTTCCCGTTTTTCAATGAATTCCCCCCCCAAAAAATCAGCTCTGTCTGATTGTATGTGCAGATCTCGTGTTGGGCTGTCAGTCTGTGCCAGTTTTACGCAGACTGAGACAAAGATTGTGGGTGAATGTGATGTGACAGTGAGGATTTATTCAAAATTTTCCAATAGACATTCCTCTCGAAGCTGAACACATGAGTCTGTAGGTCCAGTCTGGCCCAGATCGCGCAGTAACAGGTCCAACGCAGCGCAAAGAGCTTTAAAGGCCAATTCATACTTCATAAGAAGCAAGACGTTTGTTCGTTTACCTACAGGGCTGTGAGAACAAGAACAAAGTTGGTTTCGGCTCTGGCATTCAAACTTCAACAGAAGCACCGCAGCTAGACCCCGCCCCCCGTGATCCCCAACTGCTGTTTCCACGCCGTTACTATGGAGATTATTATCACAAACAGCCCAGTTGAGAGATTGTGGAGAGGAGTGTAGTAAGATACTTAAAGCTTCGTATTTTTTTACAATCAGTCACATCTTCACCGAGAAACGAGCCAAACCAGGAAGTGACGCATCAAAACGCAATGTTACATGCGGAGCGTGGACGTACGAGACGCGGCCAGCCGTTTAGAACTGTCCAAACCTGCCCCGCAATGAAATGATAATGTCTTGGCCCAACCCGACCTGTGCGTCAAAACACAACCAGCGCATCATTAGTGCGCGGTTTGTGCGTGCGTGTGCGCCGTGTGCGCCATGTGTGAGTGAAGTTTCCCCTCATCTGCAAAGCTCTCTTCTTAAATATAAAACCCACTCAGGTTAATATTGGTCATTTATGCTTGAGGCAAATATCTAAAACTCATAAACATCCCCAATCTATGAGTAGTTTTGAAGTTTATTAGTTACGATTCTGGCCATTCCCAGAATGCACCAGACCACGCCCTCAGTTTGCTTTACTCCACCTCATGTTTTGGCATAATCACACCTCTTGTCTAGAAGTCCACGCCCTGCGCGGTCATCAATTGCGCCGAATGCGAAGTGTGACGCAATGAGCTCTGCTGCGCCCACGTTAACGCTACCACCGGGGGCAAAATATGGCCCTTGGAGTTTGTAGCTTGTTTGTAACTTGTTTTTTCTATTTCACAAAAAGAAAAGCAGATCTTTTGCATTTTTATTTCTAGAGGGGGAAAAAACAAACAAAAACAAAAAAACTTGGTAAAAGATTGTAAAAATTTGCTTATTTTGTTTCATTTGTTAGTTAATTCTGCTCAAACCTTAGCGCTGGCACTAGCAGTAGCATTAGCCACAACGCTAGTGTAGCACACTGAGGAAAGTAACTCAGTCAAAACAATAACTTACAGAAAATTTAAGAACCTCCAACAACAACGTAAAAAGTATGAATTTGCTCAAACTTATGTCCAAACACATCACTTTTAAAAGCTGTTTGCGCTCTTGCATTATTACATGGACCTACAATGTCTTCGCTATTTCCACATTTTCCCCCTCTTTCCAGGACTCTTGCTTACACTTTGCACCATGGAGGTAGCTGCACGTCTCAATCCCACTTTTAGCTGCATATATGTCACCTCAGACAGTTTGACCTTATCCTTATCGCCCCATAGGAAACGAGGACAGCGCACACCTCAGGAGCAACCTTCAACAAGAATTAGACCCACACCGAGAACACAGTGGAGCGTAGAGGAGACATATTTTGCTAAATAAAAATGTTTGACCGTTTTAACCATGTTAACATCTTTGCACGTCAAAAGCCCACCTGGAGCTTCATTCACATGCATTTAAGTAATCCAGTTTGGTTTCAGCTGGTCTCGTTCTGTGCAGGAATGTAAATGCTTTGATGTGTTTTGGTAATGAATCTTTGCTTTAAAGTTGTGACCACGTATTTTAGCTGTTAGCCTAGCTGATATTTCTTTACTGAATAAACTTACCTCCCCACGCTACAACGGTAAACAATAAATTGGTATGACAAAACAAATACGTCAAAAAATTAATACTAATGTGTATTTCTTTCCAATAAAGTTCACCTGTGCCTCAGTCTCAATTAAAAATACAGTATGGGTTTTTCCATGCCAAAACCAAAATTTTTTAATCCAGAGATATTTTTGGGCCATATATTGATCATATTCCAGAAAATGTATGATTTTAAAATGTCTGCAATCTGAATTGTTGTCTATATTATGCACTGTTCTGCATAATAAAGCAATGATGAGGAAAAAAGTATACAGAAAATACATTCACAACCCAGTTTTATTAGCTCATAAGGGAGCAGTGTAATCACATTTTGAGCAGCTCCCTTTTTACACTTAATTGTTAAAACAAATCTTTGTATCATTAAAGAAAATAGCAGCCTATGTTTGAGACTTAATGCCTACAGCCAATACGCTAAAAAGATCTCTAGTCTCAACAGAATATATGCATATCTGAAAGCTAAAGGATTCCACCTGAATTCAAACTGGTTTTATAATGGCCTTGTCTGTGATCCATTATCACCCCATTAAAGCTGCTATCTGCTGCCCTCCTGCTAAGAGGCGCGTGCTGCAGCCCTTACAAACGTCCTCTACACGTGGCTTTCTCCCCCGTTGCTAAATCACTGCTCGTCCAAATGCATCTCTCTCCTTTATGCCTCTGTAGTATTCCAGTTCATCAGAGCATTGCGGTCCTCCTTGTTCTAACCGTATATATAATGTATTTGGGTTCCCGTCGGGTTGGACAGGGCTGCAGGCGATGTGGCCACAGCTGCTGCGAAAACCTGAACAAAAGAACGAACGAACAAAGGTGTGGAGAGGAGGAGGAGGAGGAGGAGGAGGAGGAGGAGGAGGAGGTGAGGTGAGCCTGGAGTAGGACAGGATTTTGTGTGGTTGGAAAACATTAGAGGACATGTTTAAATAGGCATGTTTGAAATGATGTACTTTATATATATTGTTAAAGGAGACATGTTATGCAAAATCCATATTAATAATATCTATAGTGGAGTTTTCTGAACAGCTCCGTTTTGATTACAAATGGCGAAATATATTGCTATAATAACTCGTGCTGCTTTTTGTCTTTTCAACATTGTTCACTCCCCACTGTTGCCAGCAGGGGGCATCGGAAGCAGCGTGCTGTGCTGTGAGATGGCATGCAAATTGCTGAAATAGAACACCATGCCCACATCATTACAATGTGCAGCGGGACTCAAAAAGCCAGAATATAGTGGTTATGTCTATTGTTACGTGGACTGGCTGTGCTCTGTCGGTATCAAATAAGATATATCAAATAAGGCATGCATTAAATAAAACTATTTAAAATGACTAATAAGATAAAAAATATACTTCAGAGTAATATTTACAGATGTAGTGCAGAAGTGAACAGTGCAATGAGATGTTGTTGATTAAATTATAGTTAAAGTGACAGGCGTTAAGAAGTGTTCATGAGAGTACGGCGGTTGTACGGCGGTTGTACGGCGGTTGTACGGCGGTTGTGCGATGGCGGTTCACCCTTGCTTAACTTTGTCATCTGAAAAGTTGTTCTAATAGATTTAAATACCCTCTGCATAATGCAATGTCAAGTATTATATTTCAGGGGGGGTTTTTTCGGTTTTGTTTTTGGAGCTCTAAACACAATGTTAGCTCCTCAAAATGCAGTTTTACATTCAAAGCTCATAAATCATCCCTCAAAAGCAAGTTTTACTATCAAAACTGATAGGAATTTCATTAATTTGGTATTGCAGCACAGAAAACTTAATCCTCCTATGAATTTGGGGCTGTGTTTTTTAATCTAAAGCCAATATGTTTATATAAAATGTACTAACTTTAACAAAACGTAATATATTTTCTTGAACATTAGGCAAGCCATGTCTCTTTATACAATCTTTACTCTCTGCTTTGGTGCGAAACCCTTTGTTGTTTGATTTTGGCTGCTCGCAAATTGTTGTTTTTTATGCTATGAGTTTGGGCCAAAATCCTTTCGCAGCTGTGAACAGGCCTGTAGTATTAGAAAAAAAAAACAAGATGAAGAGCAAAGAGAGTGTTTTGAGAAGTAAACTGTGTGTTCAGATAAATGTTTCAACCAAATGAACAAACTAAACTTTAAAAATGCCCTAAAGCGATTGAAAACAAAACTGTGATATAACATCGAAATCTCCAAACAGTTCCGTATACTTTCCCTGCACTATAAATGTTCTAAAAGCGTTTCATACTCACTCAATCCCATCAAATAGAATACATCAATTTCAATGCAGCAGTCGATGTGATTTTAACATCAATCACACATATGAGATACTATCTGACCACCATTCAAACCCCCCTCTGCAGGTCAAGGTCTCTGTCTCATTCTGTGGGACGTCCCTGGAGAAACAGCTCCAGGTTTTCATTTCCTCTGACGTCCATCAACTCACGCCTCCATATTAGAGACATCGCTCCACGTCTATTATACAACTGTTTGGTTCCAATTTACCCACTGTCTGCTTGATCGTTCAGCTGCTCTTGTGCGGTCAACGGAATTGCATTGTAATATCTGTACGGGGAGAGCAGTCGGGTGCTTATCTCTGTACTGTATTTCGATTAGAAGATGGTATATTTGCAACACGTCAGATATTTACTGCAATCGGCCTGTAAATGTCTTGGTTGAGAGCCAACAATTGCAACAACAATAAAAGATAATGGACAGAAACTTTGCTTATTACCACCCTTGTTTGGAAGATGACGGGTTTTTTTTACCCTCTCTTTCTTATGTATTTGTTTGATTTAGAGACAAAACTATAAACATTTTGGTCCTCCTTTTGGTTCAATCCCTCTACATTATCCGTGGTTTAGTCTCATTGTAGTCAATGTTTAGCCTTGTACCTCTTGTAGGGTATTATAGATGATTGATATTCAAAGGTGGCATTTATATATCACCCACTTATTAACTTTCACCAAACAAAAAACCCACACATTTTAACCATGACAACAAATACTCTTATGTTACTTGTGGATTTTTCTTTTTTTCTGCTGTGTCTCGCTCTCTCTCTCTGTTGTCTTTTGTATCTCCACTGCGCTACTGACCTTGTATAGCATTGACACGAATATAACTTCCAAAGCCAACTACCGCCAGCAATATATCATCAACAGTAATTCAAACACAATTTTCATATCAAAAACTGCATCGATGCCTCATCTACATCAAACATCTAGAATAAACAATCACTTTTAGAAGACAGAACAACATGAACACGAATGAGCGTGGTCACAATAAAAGATAACAAACTGTAAATTATATGGGCACTTTGTCTCAAAATAAACCACATTATGGACATCAAATTGCAGTAATAATACAACACGGAAGAAAAGACCTGTCAACTTCAGCGTTAATTACTTGTCTTAATTGTGTGGTTCAAGACATTATCCACAGCTTAAACAATACATATCTGTGTGTGTGTGTGTGTGTGTGTGTGTGTGTGTGTGCGTGTGTGTGTGGCTCTATGGGGAAATGAATGGATTTAAAAACTGCAAGCACATAATGTAAACAGAGTCTGAAGTACCACTGAGAATTGGAACGGCGAATGTTGTGGAAGAATTGTGTGAAAATAGGCCTGTATAATAAGGCCGCTCGAAGGGAGATGTCTGTGGTGACAGCGCAAACGACTACAGCAGAGTTTGAATTTAATAAACAAAGTCATAGTTGGGTGACACTGAAAGGATGGTGGTTCCAATCCAATTTTAGCAAGATCCTACCCTTGTTGTGTCCTTGGATCGGATGCTTTTCTTTAGTTTGTGATTGTGTGGTAGAGCGGGGCCGTAGCGTAGCGTATATCAAAATAAAGGTGTAATTGTTGTGGTATAAATTCTGATTAGCGTGATATAATTTGCATGCGCACAGCAGCTGGTTTTCATCTCCGAGGTGAGGGGGGTTAGACGAGTGCTACAGCTAAATGCTACAGCAAAATGCTACAGCTAAATACTACAGCTAAATGCTACCGCTAAATGCTACCGCTAAATGCTACAGCTAACGCCAATCGGTTCATGCCAACGTACGTCACATATCAAGAATAGTTCAATTACGCAACGGACGCAACGAGTGTTTACTTTTTTACTTTGCCTTTTTTAGTAATGCAAAATTGCTTCACAGATGTTTCCTGAAAGGTGTCGGTTTTTGCTAACAGTCTCTCAGGGCCTTCAGCGCAGATATCAGGGTTCTTGAACAGCTTTTGCACAACTTTACACTGACTTTTAACTGGCAAAGACCTTCATCAAAGTAAGCACTAAAAGCTCAAAATCACACAAAAACGTAATTAATATTCACTGCAGCACAAATCAGCTATGATAATCATTTATTAGCATTTTCGACATAACTCGCAACAACAAAGCCACATTTGCACTTAAAAATGCAGCTGTACTCTTGAGCAATGTATACGATGTTGTATAAATTTCAGAACCACATTTGACAGTAGAGATTATGACTAATATTAAAACCATGACTAATATTGACAGAGACAGTTTGACTGAATCTTGGCTGAATTGAGCACCGTTTTCTGGCGGGCTGACAAAGCTCTGTTATGCAGCTAATTTACGGAGCTAACGTATGGGCTAACTTGCAGGCCGATGCTACATTCCATTTATCAGAACTCAGACGTCAGAAAGATGTTCCAATTGTCAAGTCAGAAAAACTATGAGAAATACATTAAAGTTTATGTACTGCAACGACTCCAATCAAAGCGTATTCAACATTTGAAAGGGAATTTCTGCTTTTGTTGTCATTAACTCTGTTAATGTTAGCAACATTAGCATAATAACGCATTTCTAACTGCAGGGACTCGGCAGCTGCACAGACAGCACGAGGCAGTAGAGAGCAACTGAATAGAAAATAACACAAGTACGATAAATGTTTGAACTGTCGGATGTTAAACCGTATCCAAACGCAGAGCAGGCATGTTGAATTGTCTAACTCAGATAATTTTGGGTTCTGAAATTTTCCGTGTAGGAATTCCGAGATGTAAGAGTGTTTCCAATGTGAATTTACATGTCGGAACTGGGAAAATCCAACCTCCGAGGACAACTTGAATGCAGCATTACTTACGGAGATAATTTATGGGCTAGCATATGGCGCTCATTTACGGAGCTCATTTAAAGACATTGCTTATTTTGCATATTAGCCATGTGAGCCGCTCTTAGATTATTTCAGTAAAGCAACTAGTTTCGTTTTAACTAGTTTAGTTCTCATGAGAGTAAAGGTCGTGATTGTGAGGTATTAAGTTTAATGACAATTTTATCATTTCGGTCTAGTGACTTATTTGTTGTCACCGCCGTGTTGAAGACACCGCATGCTGTTCCCTCTCCGCTGTTAGATAGTCATGAAAAAAAGTGAAAATGAAAAGGTGTGGATACTTCAAGAAGACAGAAGTTCCAGTCGCTGACACTTAAAAGCAGCGACAACTTGCCACAACAAACATTTGCAGACATTTACATCTAAGCTTCCCCGTCCACAAGCCCTCTGTGCAGTAGAGATGCAGTAGCTTATTACTAATTAGAAAAGGAATAATAAGAAGTAGAAATGAGAAATGTCCTTACTTATTTTATGAATTTGTAAAAAATAAGAATAATGTGCTGTTTTTTTCTTTTCCATATGATATTCATGCCATTTGTCCTTACGGTAAAAACAAATGACAAGAAACAGTCATTTTATGCTTGTTTATGTTCCAAAATCTTCTCGCGCTGTGATTGTTTAACATTGACAGACATTTGTAGTCAGCAGGAGGATCATTTTTTTGTTTATCACCGTCAGAGGGCAAATTAACTTAACTAATTCCCCTTCAGGAGCGCTTGCCTTTGTTTTGGAAAATATGCCTTGAGCAATTACACTACGTGCTGTCATGTTTTGGTCACGTATAGTTGGCTAGATAATGAGTACACATAATCTCTACTCAAGTAAAACCACAATCACTTCAAATTGAATTAAAAAAAAAAACATAAAAATATAACTTGTAAGTAAATATATATTCCCATTGCAAGCATACAATAACTACTACTTTTCCTAAAAACCCAAACCAGATCTTGAATGTCACAAATTCTGAAAAATGCCTTATTTATTTACTTAAAAATAATAATCATAATAATAAATGATCAAAAACACAACAATATGTGGAATCAGTGAATAGCGTTGAGTGCACATTCTCCTTTTGTCTAGCTTTAAACATCAATAGATTTCAGTATTCAGATATCGCCAATAGCAAAGCATTACAACACATATACAACCACGTATGTTATATTAAATCACATATTTTGAGTTACTGTTTTTCAATTTTCATTCTCAAAATTTGACCTGACTTGAGAGTTAAAGAGCAGGGCAGGTTGATTTGTGTGTCCTTAAAGACTATCGATGTAGCCAGACTGAAGCTGGCTGTGTGGACTCGATCAATAAACCACTATCTGTGCTTTAAAAACGCATGAATCCAAGAGGCCAGAAAACTCAAATTAGCGGCCAATCCGATCCTTTATAATCGCCTAATTTTCTAGAATATAGTGGTACGTTTTATGGCTACAATTCTAATTACATACCTCTAAAATCATGATACAAAAAAAGCTCCTACTTCAACCCTTAGAATAACTCCTGAATATGAAGATGTACATTTGAAGCGCTTTTTGTGTCATTCTGAATTTGTAGATTTATGTAAAAATATGTCAATGCGAAGGCTTAAAAACAAAAATCAATCAACTAAACATGGGCTGGGAGAATTGCAAAACAATTACCAAAAATTCACCAAAGCGTGAAGCATAACTAGAAGAATTTGTAAAAACATTTGCACACCCATTTATAATAAGACCAATGCCAATTAATTTACCCACCTGTCAGTCAAAATAATGCAAATTGTTATCGCTATCTATTTCCCTCATCCATAAAAAGAAACCTCCTGCCAAAGATCCAGTCATCCATCCAAGACCGTGCCACTTTTTGAGTCTGTTTTTGGGCCAAGGGCGAGACCGGCTTTCCATGTGGTGACAATGGAAAAAAACAAAAACGATTCCGTCAGGAGACCAAAATATCACTGACAATCTGTTCCTCTTTCAATTTCTGAAGTGTAAAGTCATTTCCCTTTATCATGTATTGCTTTATTGGCACCGACTACAGCTTAAGAGTCCCACGGTGAAGCTAAAGTGGCAGAATATATCCACAAAGAGATGGGAGGACAGGAAATGCCCACAGACAAACAATGATTTTCTAACAGGACCGCGAGGACCATATGGTAAACAGGTACAGCACAATGGCAGCAAAACGGCTAAAGAATACTAGGGAGTACAACAGTCATTTTCGGAATAAATGTGACAGTGAACGTTACGATGCAAATAGCAATGGTGAAAAGAAAAGACAAATAATATAAAAAAGTAAAATTTGTTATGTTTGCACAGCCAGTGTATATACTGTACAGCCATTTCAAAACAGAAAATGAAGGGACTTATTCTATTGTAACCATGTCATTTTAGAGCGTTTTTTTCTCGGCGAAATATACTCTTAGCATGCTAATGTTTGTTAGCTTTACAGTGTCAACTTGGCTCTGGCCTCTAAAAGTTGTGACACACTAATAAACTCATCGAGGTGAATAATTTGGATGCTATTTTAAGTGAGCAATACATGTCAACCGCTGCAAAGAGTTGAAAATTATAGTTATGTTTTTCATGGTTTTAACACAATAAAAAAAAAATTAGGCACAGCACTTTTAATAAAACACAATATGACTAGCCCAAAAGTAGAGGCTGTTTACTTTGCTACTTATAAGTGTAGTACAGCACAATCTGACAAAGCTGCACTTCTTGATCAACTATATTTTAAGGAAAAAAACACCTTGTCTTATAACGGTTTATGCGATTGTGTACCACTAGATGGAGTCAAGAGCTAAAGCAGTCTGATGGCTACTGACTACAATTCATATTTTCAAATACAATGCTCGACAACAAACATCTACGGGCCAGATTCTGCATCCACACTCCACACATTTAACCCAGCATTATATTATTAGCGTAGCATTTGTCCGTACCTTGTCGATCTCCTGCTGCAGCACCTGTTTGGCCACCTCTAAATCCTGCAGTTTGTTCCTCAGCTCCTCGTTCTCCTCCTCCAGGCGAGTGCGTTTCTTCTCTCCACCCTCCAGCTGGCTGTGTAAGCGGATAGAAACGTCCTTCGCCACCTGAAACGAGAAGATAGTAAAAACGTGCGTTAGAACTCAAATCAAGCGCGCTTTAGCTTTGAGTATGTAATCCCGACCAAGGAGACAATGACATGTCGCTTTGCGTGTGGTTTATTTGTAAACGCTTAAGCCACACTGTAATAAGTCAAGTTAAGCTAGTAAAAGCTTTATGTAAAGTTTCTCTTCAGGGTTTGTTGAGATAATATATTAATGATTTGCTGCAGTAACTATGGGCCATAGGTTGGGTGCATTGTAGTTCGTGTCCACTTTCCCGTGAATTTTACATGAATTTACTACAATACTGACTTTCAGATTTTGGCTGGTTGTAGGGATGTCACAATCTAAAATTTTAGAGCTACGATAACTGTGAAGAAAGCCTGACATTTTAAGATTTTCACGATTATTGACACCATGGCAAGTGTGAAAGTAAAGTTAATGTATGACATATTAGAGTCTGATTTACAGAAAATAAAGCGTTGTTGGAATTGAAGTGACTTATTTTGGCTTCTACAAATACCTCACAATTATAATGTTTTTGTACATATAATTATATTCTAACAAAAAGAAAGGGTTCGATACTTGATACTGATTTTGATACCAAAGTGATCATTTTTAAGAATGTTTTTTATTTGTTTTTATTATTTATCAATTTTAACAACAAAAAAGTCTGGTTCATTCTGAAACTTTTCTGGAACTGTGAAATTTAAACCTATTTATGTGACTTTTTTTTTTTTATCGATACTTGCTCAAATGAGTATCTGGTTTCGATACTAGTTTGAGTATTGATTAGTAGCCGATTTTTTTATACTTTTGACACATTATAGTCAATTTAAATACCACAATGATAATAAATAACAGCTTTTGTTGACAACAGAATGAAATTTACAACATAATAGTACATAATTGTATTTGATTCAATACTAGTTTTAGTATTAGCTTTGATACTTTCACAACGTTTTGATGTTGTGACCAGAATAACCAAAATTATCTATAAACCAAACATCCATGACACCCCTGTTTCCTTGTCTTGCACAGTAATAATAATCAAAGTGAAAGAATTGCGCAACTGTCTGCGATTGTTACTGCTAATACATTGCGTCATCTTAATCCTTGTACACACATCTTAAATGGAGTTATGAGAATCTGGCTCAGAAATAATCTTTTTTTAAACCCGCGCTGACAGGAGCATACTTCGAGCTGTCTTCAGGGTTTTAGAACTCGCAACGTCTGTTCAGGTAAGGCTGGGATAAAGATGAGATGAAAATGACTGCCAATTTACAAACTCTAAAATATAATACGTTTGGCAGCAGGATTCCTCAGCTAGGAGCAAAACACTCACTGGGAGCTGGATCTAATATTGCTGGAACATAATTAAGATGCAAAATGAGCTTTCTGTGAGTCACCTTGAATGATAGCGTTCAACTTTATCATAATGAATGCAGTGATGCAATGAATATGCACCTTCACACTAACTTCTACTGTCTTAAACTGTTTTGTCGTCACACCTTTCCAGATGAGAGTCATTATTGTTAGATAGGGCTTTGGCAAAAAATGAAAAAGAGTCTCAACTCAAGGTCGATACAGTTTTCTTTATTTTGGTTACACTTTAATTTAGGTACTACATAGAAATCGCTAAATAAGTGGTCATTTGTATGGTAAAAGTGGTTATTCAGCTTTAGTTAGTATTTACAAACCATGCTTATTAAGATTTTAGTTTATGCACAATAGCATCTATAGCAAATAACGCTAACGCACATTGGATAGTAGAGTATTTCAGGACACATCTTAAGTATCATCGACTTGAGATTTTACCATTTAAAATGTTATATTTTTGTTCCCTCATGAAAACGTTTTGCTTCATTCACATTTGTTTCATTAATCCTGTTTACAAGATCATCTTCTCTGAGCGCACAGAAATCCCTCTGTTTGAATTGTCCCTGGATTGTTGCTTAACAGGTCGTAGAGGTTGTAAGTCCTTAAACCATCACTGGACTCGGCTGTCAAACTGTGTTCACAATGAACCATGGCTCTATTAGCATAACATTCACATTTTATCTTATTGTTTTCATTGTTCATTCACCCTGCAAACAGCAGAGAGCGCTTCAACGCCGAAATACCTCATAGAAAAAGAAGTGAAGTTTAAGTGTGTTTTCCAAATGCAGACATTATTTTAACTTTAAATTGTAAATACTAATCCTAAAGTAATGTGGGGGAAAAGCATGTTTAAAAGCCAATTAAAGCCACAAGATTACATATGTTCACTTTAAAGGGAAATCATTAGTTGAGTACATATATTATTATTATTATTATTATTATTATTATTATTATTATTATTATTGTTGTTGTTGTTGTTGTTGTTGTTGTTGTTGTTGTTGTTGTTTTTGGTCAAATCTATTTTTTTAATTTTGCCATACAGAAAAAAAGCATTACTTAATAACAAAGACATAATGAACCACTTAGTCTATGCCTTTCAATACTCGTCAGCCATTAATACGTGGTCCCTAAACAAAAAACAATAGCTTTTTTTAAACCAATGAAATTATCAATTCACTTTAAAGGCTATGTTACGTTTCTTCAATAAATAAAGATTAAAGTGTCTTATTCCTGTTTTTTGTTGTTGTTTCTTTTAAATAGGAAATAATTGCAAACCCAAATAATGAAACATAATTTAGTTCCACATTAGTTTTGACCCCGCCTTATTTTGATCTAAGAAAGTGCATTCATAACTTTGAGTAACTAATCCTTGTGTGAGTATTCAGAGCCTGATTGTCTTCCGTGGTTAAGCTTTAGAGTTAGAATTGTCCATTTGTGTCCTGTGTAACGAGTGTTGCTGAATCTAACTATGCATGCTGTTGTCCGAGTCTGAAGTCATGCCAGTTTGCAGGCAGTTGCCCACAATGCACCAGTGTCCGGCCCACGCGCCCCTCGCTCCCATTCATCTCTAAACTATTTCTCTGTGTGGAGTCCTTTTAATCCAACGTGCGACGAACTCAAATTGCCTTGAAATGTTTAGTTCTTCAAACATATTTTCAAAGATCCTATATTACCGTACGCGGAATCAACTTTTTAAAAACTGTTAGAACGAATAGCTTCCTCACCAAACATACCCGGAGTGCAGTTTTACTTCCCTCGCACATCTTGTCCTGCATCATTTGGTCCTCTTTCTCCTCTGTTCTTAAAACCCTTTGTTCCACCTTGTGACATCATAAGTTGGTAAATTCTCCTCAATGTTTGCGTTTGAGATTGAATAATGCAACCGAAACAGTACTGCTTTTGGATTCCGGTGTGATTTATCCGTTCGCTCTAAAGTACAGGGGCCTCAAAGGGTCACACGTACTTCCTCCCCTCACACGGCAGACTGCGCGTCGTATTCTGCCCCACACTGTTCTTTGGTGTTGATTGTTGACACTCTCTTTGTCTGGCGCATGTATTTTGGGCACCGCTATGTTAGAATACTAATTAAACCCTATAGTTTCTGGGCAGACTTCCAACGGGCTTAAATTCCGTCATGTGAGACAAATGAATCGTCTATTTTCTCACTGACAGAGAAGGATGGATGAGTTTAAAATGACCACAACGAACACAAAATAGATGGGGCACTGCGGTGAATAAATTGTTTAAAATAAAAAAGGGTTTGGTGTTGTATGTCTATTTTGGGATTTTGGGATTTTAATGAGTTTTTTTTTCCTGTTGTGTGAAGTACTTTGCCTTGTGTACGAATTGTGCTCTACAAATAAACTTGCCTCTATTAAGTTTTTAATAATTTCCCTTGGTCTATTGTCTATTGTTTGATTTGTAGTAGCTTAGGTGGATGAGCTTGTAAACAACCTAGCTCTACTTCAGTTTATGAAAGCGTTGTGTTCTTGGGAATCATTTTATGTACCTGGCGATATATCTCCATATAGTGCAGCTCTGATACAATTTAATATAATTTGCTATTATTCAATGCGATACGATAAGAAAAAATACACATGTTCCATAGCTCATAGTGGATGATCTTGGTAATGAATTGAAATGATATAATTTGGGGAGGAAACTGGGTCAAAATTGGCCAAAAGTGTGACAGTTATTGTGGGAAGAAACAGCATGATACAACAATTATTCACGATTATTGACACATAACAAAAGCAAAGTGAACTTTTCTTTCACGCTAATACATAACTGTCCCTCTAGAATAGAACCAGCTTTAAGAAATCAAACGCTCTTAAAGCAATAGTCAAGTTACTGTGCTATAAACAGCCGCTTAAACAGCACTACACATTTAGGTGGTATGAATTGAATTGAAAAAGACAAAATGTTGCTTCTAAAATAGCCAAGATTATTAGTTTTTAGGATTGCATTAAGACTTGAATAATCACCATCGAATCGAATATATACACCGGATTAGGGCTGGGAATCACAGGGTCCCTCACGATTCGGCACGATTTTTGCGACGCATACGATAATCGATATATTGCTCGTGATATTCTACGATACATCCCTATTTTTTTTGAAGAAAAACCCAATACATTTTAACTACATTTTTCTTTGTTAAACCACGACCTGCGCAAACTCAAAATGAAATACACCCATTTTAATCATCAGAACAGTGAAAATGTCAAATGTTTTGCGTTAACAAGTTTCCTTTCTTTAAACAAGCGACAAAATTGTAGCGCGGTCGGGAAATGTTACCAAAAATGACTCATTGCGAACCCATAACCCTGTATCACCAAATTTAGTTTTTAAAATTAAGACTGTCGAAATACGTACGAAAATGTGGAATAACTTTAGACTGACGCAAACTGTTTAAAATGAACTAGTTGTGTTTTTTACTTTTCTGAAGACGGTAAAAATCAGGCCTGGACACAAGCTAGTACAAATTATATCATAAATGTCACACAGAAGTATTTGTGTAGCATCAGTTGCTTTATATCATCTACTTCACATTATGTTATTGAACTTATCTATTGCTATTGTTATGCCACTAGGCCAAGTTACAGGTCAGATCTGTGGAGGGGGATCCTGCTTAACGTCACAATGCATGTATTTTCCGAGGTACATTAAAGATATATAACGCTTGCACACACGCCTGAACAAAACTGGAAAAAAAATCCAGAACGAAACCTGGAGTGGAACGGGATCAAACCAAGTCCACATTCAAACTAAATGTGCGTCAAACCAGGACAAGTGTGAACCAGGCAGAAGTTCTAAAAATGTTTTCACTTTGACTGTCTTAACACTCACTCATGCACAAATCCTCTCTGTGCCACAATCTGCACTTTGTTGTTGTTATTTTAAGCAATGGCCGTTACTTATCTCCTGTTAGATCAAACGCACTTCTCTCTCTGACTTGGAGTTCCTGTTTTCCTTACAAATGGTTCCTGATCTAAGGTCCTGTTTGCACCACGGACAGGTTTAGGGCAGGGAAAAGGTTGTGTTGATTTAGGAGGCTCCCAGGGGCTGAGGGGTAATTCTCCATGTGGATAGTTAGGGTGGATTTATGACAGGGAGGCGGCGGTTTACAAAAGAGAACAGCAAACACGCACATAAAGGGTATTGGGGACTTAAAATATACGTTTTGAAGTTACAAGTCAGTCTTCCGGAATTATGAAGATGGACTGCAATGAGAACGATACCAAAACATTGAACCTTTTACAGCGTAATTAATGGAAAGCAAAGCAACTGACGATGCAAACCTGACCATTAATGTTGGTTCAATTGTTCCGTCCCAACACATAAACAGAAGCGAATGATAAAAAGTGTCCATGAAAAAGCTGTTTACATAAAAGTAAATTTTATTGTCCTTTGCCTGTGCCAAACAAGCAATGTGCATGTTGTCCTGAGGCTCTTTATTCCATCAGCTGACATATTGCATTTGCTGTCGCCTTCATGTCATATTGAACAACAAAAACCTTTGAATAAATGATCTATATCAGGGGTATCCAAGCTTTTTTCATTTCTATGCGGATATTGAAACGCAGATCAAGGTTCAGAGGTCAATGCAGTGAATCATACACCACTACAGAACACAACACGACCAGAGAGTGAAAACGACTTTACTTTATTTAGTGGAAAGCCCCTTGAGATGTGTCATCTGCTTTTCGAGGGGGTCCAAAACACATAGCACAAAGACATCGTTATACATACAATACAATAGACAGTATACCGTACTTACACAGTTTACAATACACACACAGGACACACTTGCTCCCATTAATCTCCTCTCCCGTCAGAGTACTTTTATAACAGTTTATGAGACAGTGTTACATATGAATGTAAGTTGGTGTAGTAGACCTTCAATAGTCCATGAGTGATCCAGAACAGAAAAAAGCCAAAAAAAAAGGTAATTATCAGGGCAAACTGAAAGTTAATTTAAACATGATTTTTAAAACATTGTCCAGATGAAATGTTTAGAACGCCCCCATTGCACACATAACGGGATGGGGAAAACACTTACACATATACACACTGCAGAGAGCTATTTTCTATTTGAGTTACTTCCCAGCATTGTCCAGGTTTAAGGTATGAAAGCAAAGAAGACTTAAATAAGATGAAAGATGTTAAGGATTTTCAGGATATAAGGCCACATATTCCAATCAGAAGGGGCTTTGTACTAAAATACATTCTGAAATCAAATCTAAATAAGAAGAACACAAGTAGACATCAACTAAGCATCAACAGAAACAAAATCACGGCACGTTTGAATTAAAATAAAAGTCTAATTTAGTCCAAAGTGTATCAAATGTGTCCATTTCCAAATTAAGTTTGAATGTCATTTTTTTCCATTTGTCTGAAGTCCGTTACTATGTCAGTCCAGTCCTTGATCGTTGGTGTGGTTTGTGTCATCCATTTCTTTGTGATGGTCAAGTATGCTCCAAAGGTATCCATTTGCTGTGTCCATGGAAGTAGTTTTGAGGTCCAATTATATAGTTGAAAAATTGAGTGAATAATTAAAATTAGTGCGTTTAGTTCAGATTGGACAGCCACCACAGCTTTATTCAGGCTTACAACCTCAACACAACATACTAAAATGTTGATCTTGGGTTTATGAAAATAGAGTTAATGAACTTGCAGTAAAAAAAATAAAAATCATAATAATAATATTTGTTCATAAGGCCATGGACATGTCCAATCTATAGAAAAGGTATTTCCATTCTGCCTCTAAAAGTTGTCCAGCTTTAGTAAATGACGTATTTGAAGTGTGCTGTAGTCATGTTAAAAGCCCACTTAGTCACTTCTCTCACTGTGATGTTGAACAATAACAGATGAGAGCCATTTGGTTACTTTGTGTCCAAATGGCTCTCATCCAACAACACATCTGATTGGATAAAATTCTCTGTGCGCTTGTTCTCGTCCAACAAAATTCCTTTTCAAAAGTGTCAAGGCAAAATGAGTATATCTCTCTCTATTTGTTCCTCCACAAAAGCTGCATTTACAGTACACTGTCTGGAGTCGAAGGCGATCTCCTGAACTAGAAGAAATAAAACCTTTTCTGCAGTTGATGTTATTGTTTCGAAAACCTATCCAATGATAGTGTTCCTGTATTGGACCTGGTGACTCTTCCCTGCCTGTGCATTAGCCCTGATCCCTGCCCTGTTACGTCACTCTAATCCAGGCTATATTTAAAACTATTAAAAGCTGAGAGGCCAGTGGTGAGACAGCTGTCCCATCACAACTCCTTAGACTCTCTTTGGACTCTAATAAAAGCAAGCTGTATTTCCCACAAGGATTAGCAAATTGTAGATCTGACAAACCATTGCAAAGAGAATGTGCAGTAAACTTCTTTCCTTGGACTCCTTTAGATTTAAACATGCTAATAAGTTATGTCAAGATAATAACCTGTACTACTAAAAAAGGCAATGCGTGCGTTTTGTGGTGGGAAAAGTAGACACACGTTGAAGAGTTCAGATGCTATTTGAAACCAATAAAGAAATGTATAATGATGAAAAATCTGAATCTTGAATAATAATAACGGTAATAAAATGATTAAAACTATTAATTTTGTCAGTGTTATACAATAGAGTCGTAAACATTATTCAAAGTGATAAAAGTAGTGTTTAATTTTTTTATGTAGATTAGTGTGAACACCCCTGGTTTAAAAGGTCATGCGAAATACCACTATGAAGAGGCCGGATCTGTCAATTCTGCCATTTTGAACAAGAAGTCAATACACCTGTTTTTATTGCTAAGCCATTTTAGATCAATATAGTCGTTTACAATTAGCAAAATGTGAAATAATTATCCATGCATGTCATAGTTTAATAGCCAATACCTGAAGAAAGCACAAAGTGTCTTCATTAACTTACTTCAATTGTAATATTGTGATCTTGTCTCGTGTCCTGTACAGTAAACGCATCATTAATATAACTTGCTTACACCAGTACTCAGCATACTACAGCAGCACATAAAACTGTGTAGTGTACAGAACATGTGGAAATGTTGCTCAGATCAATGGACCAGACTTTCTGCTGCTTCAAGCTTTAATCGTATAGTGCTTAACGCTAGCATTTTAGATTTGATATGGCGACATGCATATTCAGAGCTTTGGAACTCATCTACATCTACACATTTACATCTATGATCTAATGTATTCACCATGAAATATGGACCAATGTTCAAAGCACGTACAGAAAAAAAATTTAATTACTGGTGCCAAAAGAAAAAGGTATATAAGGAATATTTCTCTCTTAATAACAAGTTTTGAAAAAAGTACAGTTCAGGTTTCGGTGCAGAAAACCATGTTTCGTTACAGTAAAAATTTAAAAATGTATCCACCTTAGTCTTCAGCCAAGAAGGTTCCATAAACTCACAACAGCACAAGGAACAAAAAGAACTGGAAACCTTTTCTTCAGTCACTGCGTTTGCATGAACACCAGGAAAATCGGATACGTTGCCTCGTCCAATTTAAATCGATAGTCCTAAGTGTATGTCGATTGAGGTGCTGTGGATCGAATCACCCAAATACACTAGGCGCAAATGGTCCCGAACTCTTCTAGTCAGATGTCATGTAAACGATAAATGGAGCTGGACAAGCGTACCTGGGCATGCTCGCACTGCCCCTGCAACTTGTGTATTTCCAAGGACAACATGCCATTACAGAACACACACGCGCTCGAGAGCTTTAGAATTCTCCACCCATTCCAATCTTTGAACTACTCCTGCGGGTCAGGTTGGAGCGGGCCATGAAATTGTCATTTTATTGCGGGGCGGGTTGGGGCGGCTTGGTTATAAAAGGCTCAACGCAGCTCCACGTGTATCTTGTGCATTTAGTCGCATCTAAATTCAGTTCCTCATTAGGCACATTTCCCTGTGAATGAGTGGGATGGTAATAAAACAGATTTACCCGTGTCTGTGTTTGGTCCACACATCAGCAATTATCATTATCATTATTATTATTATTATTATTATTATTATCATTATCATTATCATTATCATTATTATTATTATTATTATTATTATTATTATTATTATTATTGTTGTTATTATTGTTATTATTATTACTATTATCTGTTCTTCCAGGAGCGCCATTGAGTCAATCGGTCCTATATATCAAGATCAAGATCAAGTTGTGAAGATCTGGCTGTCTCACTATGACTGCATGTGTGGTGTATCCTCTCACAGACGTCTCCATAAGCGGTGGCATAAATCACATAAATCAGCATATTCATAAAAGCACCTCTGCCCCGGCCGTGTGAGCAGCTCCTTATTTGGCGACGCGCTTCACTCACTCACTCACTCACTCACTGTTTTCAGGATGTCAAACAAAATGGAGGTGTGTGGCATTCAACAACAGCTAATAAAATTTGACTTTAACACTGACGAGCAAAGAAGAAAGTCAGCCTTATTATTACAGGAGGTTCAGCTATATAAAATCATATGACTGTATATCTACTAAGATGGTCGAACATTTAAACTCAACAGACCTGCCTGCAACGGTAGTAAAATGATTATGGCACCATTATTAAGTGGTACTGCCCAAGGTACTGTTAAACTTATCATGGATGAATGCTGTAATCATTACTGACTTTATTAAACCTAGACACAAATTGGTGCTAAAACTAATAGCGAAACTCATTTGAGCAAGGATTGATTCAAAAATACATAAATAAATGTAATAAAAATGGGCTTTTCCTGAAAATAGCTTTAGAATTGGCTTGATCTGTAGCAGTAGTATAAAAGCACATGCTAATATATAACCTAAAACGATATTATTTAGTTTTTCATCCTAACAACAAACTATCATTGTATCATTGTGTATTTAAATCTGGATCAAGTATTAAACCTTTTCCTCAGTACTAAAATTGAGTTTGAAATTGTGTGACACAATAATTGTATTTATCAATTCTAAAGCACATTTAAACTTTAAAAGCCCGAAATGATGTACAACAAAGTGCAATAAAATAAATTAAGCCACTCATAAAACTCAATCAACTACAACATGAATAATGGTTTTACTGATAACAGCTAGTGTCTTAAGTTTGTAGTTATATTTACAAAGGTTGATTTGGGACGACCAGAAGGAAACACACTCATGAAACCATGCAAACACCCCACTCGGCCCAGGAGAGCGGTACCATCTTGCTGTGAGGCGGGAGTGCTAGCTGCTTGCATAAGTATATTGTACTGCTGGCCCTTTAAGACCAAATACATCATCTGTCAGTGCTGAAGCCTGTGAGAATTCTCCACATCTACTTCCTGCCCCTGCCCAGATGTGTCCAAATGTGTGAACCGGGCCATGGTGTGAGTGGGACAGGAAGTGACGTCGTTGCCCCTGTGACCTCTGACCGTTGAGTCTAAACAGACAGTCACATGAGTGCGAGAACGCTTGAAGTTTCCGAACTGACTCCAAGAACAGCATGTGATGCGGCTGGAGAAGCCACAGATGTCCATGTGACGTGATGGTCAAAATCTGTCACTAAATCAGTTCACTGTACCACTGGAAATAACAGACTTCATTCAGTCAAAAAGAATGACAAGACTTCATTTGTGGAGGAAGTGTGTCGGTTTGTCACATCTGAGCGTAACGGGCGCTCTACTTTTAGTCTGCAGGGTGTATGAAAACAGCCTTGTGAGATTGGTTCACGGCTCCAACAACGTGCTGAATGTCCTCCATGCTCTTTTTCCCAAGGTTTCATGCTACATTGTCCTATAAAGCAGTGATTCTTAACCGTAGGACCGGGGCCGGTTCTAGGGCCGCGAACAAGTCCTTGAGGGCCGCACAATCAGTAAAATACAATGCATTTGATATGAGATTGGGAACAAAAGTCGGCCCTAGTTAGTTAGTTAGTTAGTTAGTTATTCTATTAAAGTATAGTTGACTAATTCTAAAAGTTAAGTAAAGTTTTTTTTTTAAATATAGACACATAAAACAAGGAACACGACCAGAGAGTAAAACAATTAAAAAACAATAATAATAATAATAATAATAATAATAATAATAAAATTAAAATTAAAATTAAAATTAAAATTAAAATTAAAATTAAAATTAAAATTAAAATTAAAATTAAAATTAAAATAATGACAAAACATAAATATTATATATATATACGGCAAGTTCAACATTTAATAAGTTGACCAATTCTGTTAGAGTTGAAAATTGACAAGTGATAAAATGGTACTTAAAACCAATTTCGGAAGATTCTGGAGATAAGATAAATTAATGCCATACCATGGAATATTATAGCCAAAGAAACTAAATTTCCATTGAGACAAGCAAGGGGAAAGCTCCTTCTCCAGGCCTGAGTGAGAGTCAGATAACCTAATCCAAAATGAAAAAACAAACAAACACGCTTTTAGTCTAGTTTTTTGCTAAAAGTTACGTGATGGGGCTTTAATGAGTTGGATTACAAACTTAAAGCAAAGTGGCAGTCGTTCTTAAGCTTTTCACACCACGTAACTATAGAAGAAAATGTTTGGCTTTCCAAGTTACCACCAGATCTAACCCACCACAGAACCATGAGTTAAAGTGGTTCCAAACACTGCATGTATCTCTATAATAACTCCAAACCTGCAGAGAGAAGAACATGCCAGAACCATTATAATGTATTATCATTTTGACATTTTACTATCCAGCCTTCCAACCAAAGTGTATGGAAACTCCTTGTGTCCTTTTAAAAGTGTTGCCTCATGTTTCCTGTCAGAGGAAGTGCTCTCAGCTGAGTCACACTGACCAGACCGTGATAGAGACGTTACACCACGCTTGGCAGGGGAGCACGGCGAGGCATGATGGGATACGCACATGGAAGTAACTGAACACCGCGGAGAGGTCAGGAGGTTAGAGGTCAAGAAGCCAGTCTTGCAGTGAGTGTTACGGCTCGACAAAACAAGCCTCTGTCGTCTCAGATCTCGCTTTGTTAAGCTTTCAAATCCACCACTCGGCACTTAAATTCTCGTGGCGTTTGCATTGTTTATGGAGTCATCTGTAAAGCAATTTGCCACAACTCTGCGGCATTTAAATGTCCAGCGAACATTACAAACTTAATCAAATCAAATAAACAATATCTATCTTGATTTAGGTCACTTTTAACGTGTGAATTTAAAGTGTATTTCTCTGGAATAAGACACCAAATTTGACATTGCCAAGTAAAAAGCAACTCAAAGCAAAAAAATGTATGAACTATTAACCTTCGTAAATTCAAAGTTGTATTTGATTGATTCACCCACCCCTTATCTCCACCCACATCCCGTGTCATAAATTCAGATCATGTCCCGCCTAAAGCCATTGCTCGGATTGGCTCATTTAAATTTAAACTATCGCTATGCTCTTTTTTTTCCCTCTATTTTAAACCAAACACAGGAAGTCCTCTGTCTCCTCCTCTCTTCTCCTCTTGTCTTTTCCACATCCACACACACAACAGCTGCAGCAGTCCGTTCCAGGGCTACGTCACTGTCTTCTCACCCCATAAAGAGCTCTTTGTGTCGGGGAGAAATGTTGGACGGACGCGGCACATTTGGCACAGGCGTCTGGGGTCCCTCTGTGTGCTCTGCTGTTTGGGTTTTCAAAGGGATTTCAGTGATAGGTCGGACCAAGATAGCAATGTCTGAACAAGGGTTATTTTAACAGAAGTGAATTGGTGAATGGAGGGATCACAGAAGAGCAGGAGAGGCGAGTTTGAGGGCAAAATGGAATGAATTAAGAAGTTCTGCTGTTTCTTTTGATCACTCTCAAGACTCACAGAGTACTGGTTTAGTCCTGGTTTAGTCCTGGTTCAGCCCTGGTAAAAGTCCTGGTTCAGTCCTGGTAACAGTCCTTGTTTAATCCTGGTTCAGCCCTGGTTGAGCCCGGGTAACAGTCCTGGTTCAGCACTGGTAACAGTCCTGGTTCAGTCCTGGTTCAGTCCTGGTTCAGTCCTGGTTCAGTCCTGGTTCAGCACTGGTAACAGTCCTGGTAACAGTCCTGGTTCAGGTCCTGGTTCAGTCCTGGTAGTCCGTTAGTCCTGGTTCAGTCCTGGTTCAGCCCTGTTCAGCCCTGGTTCAGCCCTGGTAAAAGTCCTGGTTCAGTCCTGGTAACAGTCCTTGTTTAATCCTGGTTCAGCCCTGGTTGAGCCCGGGTAACAGTCCTGGTTCAGCACTGGTTACAGTCCTGGTTCAGTCCTGGTTCAGTCCTGTCAGTCCTGGTTCAGCACTGGTAACAGTCCTGGTAACAGTCCTGGTTCAGTCCTGGTTCAGTCCTGTTCAGCCCTGGTTCAGTCCTGGTTCAGTCCTGGTTCAGTCCTGGTAACAGTCCTTGTTTTAATCCTGGTTCAGTCCTGGCTCAGTCCTGGTTCAGCCCTGGTTCAGTCCTGGTTCAGTCCTGGTTCAGCCCTGGTTCAGTCCTGGTTCAGCCCTGGTAACAGTCCTAGTAATAGTCCTGGTTCAGCCCTGGTTCAGTCCTGGTTCAGCCTTGGAAACAGTCCTGGTTAGTCCTGGTTCAGCCCTGGTTCAGCACTGGTAACAGCCCTGGTAATAGTCCTGGTTCAGCCCTGGTTCAGTCCTGGTTCAGCCTTGGAAACAGTCCTGGTTTAGTCCTGGTTCAGTCCTGGTTGAGCCCTGGTAACAGTCCTGGTTCAGCACTGGTAACAGTCCTGGTTCAGCCTGGTTCAGTCCTGGTTCAGTCTGGTTCAGTCCTGGTTCAGCCCTGGTTCAGTCCTGGTTCAGTCCTGGTTCAGCCCTGGTAACAAGTCCTAGTTAATAGTCCTGGTTCAGCCCTGGTTCAGTCCTGGTTCAGCCTTGGAAACAGTCCTGGTTTAGTCCTGGTTCAGCCCTGGTTGCAGCACTGGTAACAGCCCTGGTAATAGTCCTGGTTCAGCCCTGGTTCAGTCCTGGTTCAGCCTTGGAAACAGTCCTGGTTTAGTCCTGGTTTCAGTCCTGGTTCAGTCCTGGTTCAGCCCTGGTTCAGTCCTGGTTTCAGTCCTGTTCAGCCCTGGTTCAGCCCTGATAACAGTCCTGGTTTAGTCCTGGTTCAGCCCTGGTTCAGCCCTAGTAACAGTCCTGGTTCAGCCCTGGTAACAGCCCTGGTAACAGTCCTGGTTCAGTCCTGGTTCAGTCCTGGTTCAGCCCTGGTTCAGCCCTGACAACAGTCGTGGTTTAGTCCTGGTTCAGCCCTGGTTCAGCTCTGGTAACAGTCCTGGTTCAGTCCTGGTAACAGTCCTGGTTCAGTCCTGGTTCAGTCCTGGTTCAGCCCTGGTTCAGCCCTGACAACAGTCCTGGTTTAGTCCTGGTTCAGTCCTGGTTCAGTCCTGTTTAGTCCTGTATTAGCGAGGTGAGAGCGGGAGGCAGAGAAAAAAAGCCCGGCGTGTGGACCGGAGCGGGGCTCATTCTTCCAGGTTTTTTGACTGATACACAAAATAATGAAACTCAATTAAGCGATTGATGTGACGTTGACGTGCACTAATTACAATATAAATGGCACTTAAGATAAAGACTACTGTACTTAGTGACAAGATAATGTGCTTAATCTGGGGCCCAATCACTTGTTTTTGAGCCTTATAATTAAAAACCTTTTCATTTGTAATTATAGCTAGCAAAAGTCAAAATTTCAAGATTAAAATGTCTGTATTCCCAATTTCCCTGCATTGAGACGAGGGATTCCACATACTGATGGGCAGATCGATACAAAATTATTAATATATTGATAGTTACTGAAGTCTCTTGAAAAAAAAATCTAAATTTGAAATTTCAACAAAAAAAATTTGGTTTACATTTTAGTTGATCTAATTCCAAATATAATTGATATGATATTATTAAATTTGATAAAGACTTAAAATTGAAGTCAAATATAATGAAAATGAATGTCCCTATATTGCACAGTAAATACAGTAATAACTTTCTGAGAACTAGTGATACTCATATTGCTTTCAAAAGCAAAAGTACTCTTAACAAAGACTATGACAACAACAGGCTGACACACATTTGCTTTCTGTTTGTGCGTCTGTGTGTCAGGGTGTCTGTGAGGTAAACTGAGAATGTGGGACTGTGAGGGGCGGGGCTTAAACAGGCAAATTCATTTAAACAAATTAGATAAGTCTGACCTCGGCCTGTCCCGTGACACAGGAACAACAGCAGCCGCACACGCCATAAACCGATACAGTATGCAAAAGCGCTGGTAAAAACCAGTGCTTTACGGTGCGTTTAAATCTGGGGTTAGTGCGGAAGCTCAACAATGAAACGAAACTATTCTTAGGTCAGCACAACTGTTTGACCAATAAGAAAATATGTACTTCCTCAAATTTTGAAAAATCACTTTTCTTGTCTTTTTGAGCATTTAACCATGTAATATTGCAGTCAGGAGAAACTGCAAAATTGTCTTTATGACTTAATTTGTCTTTATTCCAGCATTGTGTGAAGTACTGTAAATCTTACTTTGAGGTCCTGCTCCAGAGTCCGGATTAGTTCACCATCGACCTGTCCGGTTTGAGCCACTCGTAAAGATCGCCGCTCTGCCTTTCGGAGGCGGTACTGCAGAATACGACACGTCTTGTTTGCCTAAAAATAGAATACATATATTATAATACAGTTTACTTTATTTGGGTTTTCAGAGGTAAAAATGCATACCTGCTCTAGTTGCTGTCTCAGGTCCTGGAGTTGGTACACATCTTCTTCCATGTACATGTCCCTCATTTCCAGCATCTCCGACCTCAACTCCTCCATCTCATCCTAAAAAATATCACATTTTTGATGAGTTACCATACAATATTTTGTTGATTTGACTGGCCTCTATTTAAAGCTCCATTACATTTTTTTTTCTCTTGTAAATAGGTACATTTTGTTTTTCCCTTCATAACATGTATTGTAAAAGTATTACTTTGTGTAAACCTCAGACTACTGCACCCAGTCACAAACGTAAGAAAAGAAAGAGTCATGGGGATAAAGGCTGATTCAATTATCCATCTGAAAAAGCAGTTCTAAAGCTGTGCTAGCGGCCAAAAAATGCATGAACTGAATGTGCTATTAAAACATAAATTGCCATGCTTATCAGAAAGTCCCAAATAGATATTTTTCTTGTTGAGTCAGTGTTGTCTTGAAATTGCTTGATTTAGGCAAGAGAAAATTGTGAAAAAAAGATCTTTCCATGTGTTTACTGGCTGCTTTGACATAAAAGGTTTAAGAGCTGCAGAGTTACAGTTGAGAAATAAAGGAATGAAAAATAAATCTAAATATGAATAAATGCAAATATAATTCAAAAATATATAATAATAATAATAATAATAATAATAATAATAATAATAATAATAATAATAATATATTTTTTAAAATATTAGAATATTAGAAAAAATTAGAGATAATAATAATAAAATAAGGGATTCTCAATGTTCCCAGACTAGGTCCGAAGATTGAGAATGACTTTTGGATGAGAGTTGAAACGTCTTGTTTTTTCAACATAAATACAAAAATGAATACAATTATAAAATGTAATAAAATTGGAATAAATAAAGTAAATAAAAATGGTGGAGCCAAAATTGTTCAATTCAATTCAATTTATTTCAATTCATTTCAAACGCCCAAAATCACAACAGTAGTTGCCTCGAGGGGCTACAGTGGAAAAACACAAAATAAACAATGTTCATAGGGACTTGGAAATGTCCCAGCATCCTGTGTCCTTAGACAGATGTCCCAAGCTCCCCTGTCCTTAGACCCTCCTTCTCGGCCAGGAAAAACTACCAAACCTCTTTGGGAAAAAGTAGAAACCTGTAGGAGTTCCACAGTGAAGGAAATATCCGACTCCCTTGGACGGACAGGCGGACACACCTCAATTTGCAGATACACGGTGGAGCTAGACCCACTCAGGAGGAGAACCAATTCTTCAAAATTGTAAACTAAACCTCACAATATTTACTATAAATTATGCTAAAATATCGTTGTGTCTTGTTCTGGTGTATCCAATCTTGTATCTCATCTCATTTTGTGGGAATTGTGTCTCTTCCCATCCTTCGCTTGATTGCATGAGAGTATTTTGACCCTCAAGGGCCACAGTAGCTGCTGTAAGTGATGATCTGTCATTATAAAGACATGCTGGTCGTTAGAATAATATGGAGATGGCAGTGTCATTAATTTTTCATCACTTCATCAGAATTCCTTGATAATCCCTTGATAGGAATGTGTCTCATCCATCATTGCTCTGCCGGGGAACATAATGCTTTTAGATTCCATTAGCTGAATTACCAGCATCTGCATTTTTAACTGTGTGGTCAACCATATAACAGTCAATATATTTTCACATCAAGTCAGGTAAAGCAGTGTATGTTACTCTGTATTCTGAGCTAATGGTAAATTTAGCTAAATTTCAAATGGCCATACTAATATCAATCAAAGTTGTATCTTGAAATCATTATTCATGATTAACATTTCAGTCATGTTGTCACAATACTAACATTCGCAACTTGATTTGATACTAAGAATTCACAATACCAAATTTGATGCCACAATAAAAATAGAATCTTCAACACAAAAATAAAAGTAGTTTCTTTAATATTAGCAAGACATTATATACTAGTTCTGATACAGATGAGGGAAAGGTCAAATTTTGTCCTATGTACCCGGTATGTCTATTTATTTATTTATTATTTTTATATCTATACTTCAAATGAGAAACTGGTTTTGATACCAGTTTCATTATTGACTTCCATCTGAGTATTGATTGTTTCAGGTGAGCGTTGATGTTTTGAAGATTTGTAAACATTTGTAAATTAGAGTGTAATGCCTATAATGAGGAAAATATCATAAAGATCTGAATAAAAAAGAGAAGAGAAAAAGGTTATTTAATCTCCAAAAAATAAGGGGTCTTACAGTCTTTTACAGTCACTTTTTGTGATATTTAAACCTCATAAACTGTTTTGCTATTTAAATTTTGCATATCTTCAAAACAATATTCACTATATTATTGATATTTTGCACTTCTGCTCACCTCTATGTACAACAAAGTGTTTGTTTTAGTTTTTTTATATTATAAATACAATCTGCTATATAACATTTACTACAACGCTACACCATATAAACCCTATTGTGTGACCGAGTCTGTGACCTGATTTCCTCCAATCCCTGTAGAAGAGTAGTAGTAGTCAGCCCCTCTCTCCTCCACTCTCGCCAAAATATGTAACATTAATATTTCATCTCCATATGACAAAACAGATTACGTCATATTTTGACTAACCTCGTATTGTGAAAAGGAGAGAGCAGTGTGATGATGGTTTTTTAGTTAGTACACATTGCATCATTTCAAAAATTGATCCACACACCCTCCAGTTAGTGGGCAACCTTCCTCTAAACACTGCACCATTACATCACCCACTGAAAGCAATGCAACTAAACTCACCACGCCTCAGTTGACAAAATACTGGGTTGCTAAGTGTATTCATTTTTAGAGCCAATTTTTTTTTTTATATAATCAGTGAGTCAGTGTGTAATCCCTCAGTCGTCCAGGTCGGTTCCAGAGGAAACGAAAATGTAACTCTACATATGGACAGTACATTTCGCTACTCATCCAAGTAGCTTCTTCATGCAGAGATCTGGTAAGCCACTGTTTTATATCTGAAAGGATAATCATATTGCTAAAAAAAAGGAATCATAAAAATTGGTTTGTACAGTCTACCCAAATAGTTCAAAAATATTTAGTAAATAATAATAATAATAATAATAATAATAATAATTATTATTATTATTATTATTATTATTATTATTATTATTATTATTGATATTGATATTGATATTGACCTTTATTTAACCAAAATCTAGGGCTCAAAAGAAATAATCTAAGGTCACAATAAGCACGTTTCCCCACTGAATGTTCTTTTTACTATATTACAAATCTTATTCTTAAAGGTGCACTGTGTAACTTTGAACGGTCCATTTTTTTCATTTCCCTGTAAGACCTGAATTTCAAAGACATTTTTCCCCATGACTAGAAAGCAACTAGTCTGTTTAATATGCATGGACTGTGCCGCGTATCCTGCCGATCTGACAGCAGTGAGTAACAAGCGGAGGAGGAGTGTCACTGCTTCTGTAGTAAGTGGGTGTAGTAATAGTGGGTTTGTTGTAGTATTCATAGAGTTGGAAAATAACTAAATACATATAGCAAAAATATACATTCAAAATACTACTGGTACGGTTACTCTTTTGTTAGAATTCAGAATAGAGTTACTTTTCTAAATGGAATACATTGCGGCATTTGTTTCCCACAATTTAGTGAGAAAAATAGACAACACTGCTCTTGTGGTGAGTGCAAGTGTGATTTTTCCTGTTTTAATTAATGTCCTGTATTTACTATAATAAAATGCATCTCTGGGAACGTATTTGGAGTAATCCGATTGAACCATAAAGGTGAATATGTTACAAATACATTTTAATACAGGTATTCAGTGATTAAATACATGTTGAGGCGACGTGCTAACAAAGCTAGCGCAAGTTAGCATCACTGGTTTCCTGTTTAATGAAGCATGACGCTCATGTCAAGATCGAAATCACCCAAACCCAATATATTTAATAAAGAAATGTTAATGAGCGGTGTAGAGGCATAGAAAAGTTAAATAAATGCAAAGAAAATTGGACGCTAAACCGAAGTAGTTTTGCGTTTACCCTAGCTTTAGCCACGTCTCACAGCGCCTCACACTCATTTGGTGAAATGCTGAAATCGGCCTTGTGATTAAAAAGTAGAATTCAGTACACTTTAGATTCGAATCATTAACAAAAGGTTATGCTTGGGCGACGTCAGCTGTCGAATGCATTCCGCCATTAAAAGTACCAAAACGTGGCTATTGGTGCAGTGCGTTAGCGTAGTATGTCGTTAATAGCAGTAGTATTAATTGTTGTAGAAGTAGTAGTAATAGTAGACAGAGTGATGCAGTGGTTTTCTCTTGCTGTGGATGTGGGTCAGTTGGAGCTGCTGCTGCTCAAACACAAAGGGCTCTGGGGACAGGGCTGGGGGGATGAGGAATATGATACAGCCTGGAGACATGGGGTCTGCAGGGGTTTGCTCATACTACCAGCTCTGCAATTACTGTATTTCTATATGTTAATATACTTCACACTTTTGTAGGACTTCAGATGACAGCATTTTCAAAGTCAGGTCAGTGGATTTTATCAAATTACTACACTACAAAATTTGAATAGATAGTTTGCCTGTCTTACTACAATACTACGGGCTTGTCTCTTCTACTCTACTTTAAGGATGTCAAGATTATTCATTTAATCGATGATCATTATTTATAATTATTAAGGACACAAACTAATAGTTACTTTATCATTGAAAAAGCTTGATTTCAAAGCTGGTGTAGGATTTGTAATGTATTGAACAGGTAATGAAAGAAATGTTATTGTTGTTATCATAGTACAAATTATCGTGAAAACATGACATTCCTACACTACTGTCTATAACATCACATTTATATTGACTTAATTAAAATTTATATTGACTTAACAACATCTTTTACAGTCTGACAACTTAGCTCAAGAAGAATGTCTCTTGGTTTTATGATTGTTATGTTGCTTTGATGTATATTTTTGTGTTTCTTTGTCTTTGGTTTATTTTTATTTTTTGTAATGCTGTGTTGTCTTTTATCTGTCCTGTCCTGTCTTGTTTCTTGTCTTCTGAGGTAAATTGTCCTGTTGTTGTTGTTGTTGTTGTTGTTGTTGTTGTTGTTGTTGTTGTTGTTGTTGTTGTTGTTGTTGTTGTTGCTGTTGTTAAGATCAATAGGAATTTGCATATTTGGTTAAATATCAGTAAATATATATATATACACACACACACACACACACATATATATATATATATGTGTGTGTGTGTGTGTGTGTGTGTCTGAATGTTGTTTTGAAGATGCAACATTTTATCGTTTTATACAACATTTTATATATTGTTTATATTAAAAAATCCAACAAAAAGAGCTGATTACAAATACAAATGCTAAACGTTATGTTGTAAGCTTTCAAAAAAGGGAATAAAGTGATATTTCTGCCCTTTTGTGATTTTGTTCATTCATTTGGCTGACAATTAAACCTCAACTAATACATTTAAATACATGAATACATTTTAACACATTTCTGGATTGACATATCGTATGCCTATCATTAACAGGATAATGATAGGCAGACATTAATTTTTGTATTCTACTCTCATATCTCCTACCATGGCAAGGCAAGGCAAGTTTATTTGTAGAGCACAATTCGTACACAAGGCAATTCAAAGTGCTTCACACAACAGGATAAAAATGCATTAAAATCACAAAGACATGACAGAAATCACAAAATAATAGTTCAAGACATAAAAGAGAAGCGTGAAAAGAAAAGCATTTCAGTCATATGCACAGCCAAACAAAACAGTTTTTAGTTTAGATTTGCACATTGCCAGAGTAGCGGCCTGTCTCACATCCTCAGGAAGACTGTTCCAGATTTTAGCTGCTAGGCCATGGAGAGACTTGTATACAAGCACAGCTGCTTTGAAGTCTATTCTCTGAGCCACAAGGAGCCAGTGCAGAGACCTGAGCACAGGACTAATGTGATCGTACTTCCTGGTTCTAGTCAGGACCCGAGCAGCGGCGTTCTGGATGTAAATGCAGCTGTTTTACAGCTCGTTTGGAGAGGCCAGTGAGCAGGCCGTTACAGTAGTCTAATCTACTAGAGACAGACGCATGGATAAGTCTCTCACAGGTCTGGTTTGGACACTATACTTTTGATTTGGCTATGTTTTTTAGATGGTAAAAAAGCTGCTGATGTTATTGATCTGATGTGGCTGTTTAAAATTCAAATCTGAGTCCATTATTACCCCCAGATTCCTAACTTGATTGTAGGTTTTAGAGCGAGACTCTGGAGGTGACTGTAACACTTTCTCTTTGTTTCTGTAGGCAAAGACAAGGATTTCAGTCTTGTCTGAGTTCAGCTGGAGAAAGTTGTTTTGCATCCCACACACTGATCTGTTGGATGCAGTGACAGAGTGAATCCACTGGTCCATATTCCTGCCGTCAGTGAAACACAGATTTGAGTGTCGTCTGCGTAATTGTGATAGGACACATTCTCGCTGCGTATCAACTGACCTAACGGCAGCATGTAGAGGTTGAACAGAAGGGGTCCCAGGATTGACCCTTGGGGCACCCCACAGGTCAGGGGCATCTGGTCTGAGACACAGTTACCAATTTCGATAAAGAATTTCCTGTCTTCCAGATAGGACTTTAGGATGATGAAGAGAGAAGTTATACAGTTAGTCATATAATCATAATGTTATGCTTTATCCCTGTATATTACACCAAAACAGCCCATAATATGTCGGCAGGCTATGATTGGTCGAGCAGAATCACAACACTAACCCTATGGCTCAGAGTGAGTTGGATGTGAGGACAGTGAACAGGGGACTGGTGCTGTAAAATGACCCCGATCCACTGACCTGTTTCACACTGCGCTAACTACAGCAACTGCCGCGAATCAGGAGACTCCAGCGACCAATCACAGCTCATCTTTCATAATTATAGTTGGCACCGGCCAATCAGATCGCGGTTCTGAAGCAGCCTGATAATTACACAGCACATCTGCCATAGCATTAGGCTCCTGTGTTGACGATACAGGGGAATGGATGGGTTCTCCGGTAACAGTGCGATGTCAGGACGGCCTGCAGCGGTCAAACAATTAAAACTAGGACAGAGGATAATATATCACGCCATAATATGAGGCTTATTGCGCATTAACAAGTATAAATTATTAGAAACAGTGGATATCAAAATTACACAGCCAATTATTGTTGCACTGTTCATTAAGAAACGTCCTCTGGAGCTTAGACGTTATTAAAAAGAATAAAATAAATACAAAATGCATTTAAAAAATGTCAAATTAGAACAAAATACAAATCAGTTTTCAGTAATTGCTAGATATTCAGCATCCTCAGACGTTTATACAGGGAAATAGAAAGTAGTTTCTCCGTTGTTGCTGCAACTGTGCAGAGCTTAGATAGCTTGCATCCCGACTGTAGGGGGTGATAAAGAACACTTCAACTCACCTCACAACAATCAATTTCCTCAACATGTGGACTCAGACAAATCTTATTTAAAGGAGATAAAGTTCAACTGCCTGTGTGTGTGATAAAATGTGAGCGTGGCCTGCAGTGTTCCTGTTGTTTATCTGGTTTTCTACAACTGTTCACTGTTTCTTCTTTTATAGATGTCAGGTATTTACCCGAGTTGTAGACTTTTATATTTTTCATTAGACAGTAAAAGCACTTTCACATTTTAGTTGTGTTTTGAGCTCTTACAGAAGAAAGTTTTATTACTCACGCAATTTTGCCACTCACTGCTAAAATCCCAAATGCTGCATAATCTCTACACATGGGAAATACCATTTTAAAAATCTGCACATTACAATTTCTATCTGTAATTATTATAGCTATAGTTAGTTAGTCCATCGGTGTTGGACTGAGGGGTGAAGGGTTCTCGTTTACCCAGAACTCAGGGGCTCTCACTCTGTAATGTGTATTTTTCATAGAGAACATAGTGTGGGCCCAGAATTTCGTCCTACGCCTCTGTTTATATCCACACTGGAGTGATAAAAGGCTGAATACAACTACAATTTTCACTATATTAAATTAATATTCATCACAAGACAGGAACCAGGAATACAGTGAGCTAGTTGTACTTAATCTAGAACTGCTGCTTCAGGATACTTGTCTTTTCGAGATGAATTGGCAAATGGTCAACTATCAGCAAATTCTCAATTACAGTCACAAGACATTCCTCCAAATTAAGGCCAAAAAGACCCTCTATGTCCCACTCTGCCCCTGAAGCAGCCAATAACATAGGGCTGTGTAGTAAGCAAAATACAGAGCAGGGTTTAGTTACAACTTTGTGCAACAGGTTGTAAACCATGTTTTTGCCAAGCAGGGGTGTTTTTCCATCTGTTGACAGACATGGTACATAATGATAGGTGAATCTTCACATCATGTTTTTGTTTTGCATTTCTGATCCCCGTCCAGGTGTTGCTGCAGCTGCTGGTTTCCCATGAGGCTTTGGGGCTGGCCAATCTGATTTCTCTGTTACACACTGCCCTACATTCAGTACAGGTTTCACGCTGGGATGCGTTAACTGCAGAGGCCCCAAACTATTATTCACGTTAATTAGGCCTGCATGTTTTAATGACATGTCTATCAGTGTTCAAACTATAGTCCAGGTGTTTCACATTGGGTGGCTTTGGGATTTGTAATGAATTAGCCCATACTAGATTGTGAGGTTTACCTCATGGAACTTTTTACTCTAAGGAGTTAAAGGTAGAATTTTTTTTCAAAGGTAGTCATTTGGACAATGTTTTGATTAGCCAAACCCTAAAGTCTGGTGTCCACAGCACGTCTTTTATCCATCTTATAGGATTTATGGATGTGACACTAAACATGAGACGAAAATGAGACTTGGCTATGACCAAGGTTTGTGTTGGTTCCATGTGATAAAGTCACCATTATATTGGTGAGTTGATTCTATCACTAAGCTGACACATGCAGGTGGTATTTTTGCGCTTGTACAAGTTTATAAATGGAGAAATAGGATCTCAGTTCACAGGTGAATTTTTCTGCCGTGCGTCTGCGCTTCCTTTGGGTCAAATGTTTGCAAAGATCATTGACGCAGTGAGAGAAGGGCTCACTCTGCGACCAAGATTCCAAAATATCATTGAGTCGCAGCTCATCCCATTAGTCGTTGTGCCAGTCCCACTGTGACAATCGTGCAGTGCACACCTGGTTTAAGGGAGGAGTTATCATTTGAAACTGCTCTGACTTTGTTACCCGATGGCCCAATTTTGAATCGTTCTACACCCGTTGTTCTCTGATCACTTTTAAATATGGCTATACCTGCACCATGTATTTCATCATATAATTTCTCCAAAGTTAAAGCCAAACTAACCACAACATCACTAAAGAGGTACAGTGGACAGTGTGTTCTTTCCGGTAGAACCAGCTCCTGCAAATCCATCATCCTGGATCGATATCCGACAGCCCTGGTCTTGTTTAGTCATTGAGGTGGTTCTAACGGTATATCGACCCGCTCATCAATCAATCACAGCGAACGAGAACAGACAGGTTGATTGGTCAAAGCACATGTATTAGCAGAAAACAGGTGGGATAATGTGGCTGTGAAAGGAAGGAGACGTACCCAGCTACTATGGTGTCTTAGGTGGAGAGAGCATGGATGCCATGCCAATTTAAATAAGGCCTATATGCTTTTTCAATTTTCAATTAATATAGGAATGAATGGATGAGTGAATGTACACCCACATGGACATTTCACACGTCTCTTCTTTCTGTAACCTGACTTTCATGGTCGGGCAATCACAACCACTCAAGCTGTTCATGGAAATGCAGTCTCTCACTCCTCTGTCACTAATACTACTGTACAGGGAATAATATTAATAAACTCCATTTGGGTAATGTTTTCTTTATCTTTTTTCTACATGTCTTTGATCAAATTCAACTGCTCAAATACAGACATTAAATGAAACTATTTTTGTCATAATTAGGTATTCTTTGATATGGATATTCTCACCTGATACCCATATCCGATATTTGGATTACTGCTGTTTGAGGACCAAAACTTGCTGATATTGCTTTCAATATATTAAAATCTATGGCAAGGCCCACAGATTGCAAAAGAGTTCAAGTTAACTTTTAACAAAAAAAAGAAAACAAAACAAAGTATATTTTCTCATAGCATTATTTTTGCATGATGATTGAGTAAACACGCTCGTCATGTTACATTATCCATCCATAATCATACCAGCACACATACAAGTGAAATAATAATAATGATTTAATAGTGTTAAAACAAATCTTTGCAGCATTATTACCTCCAAGCAGCACCGTACTGTAGTTTAGTCTAGTCTCTGCTTTCTTCAACAAACTGGTAATCAGCAGACAATTACCAAGGACGAGGAACGCTTTGACCTAAATCATGTGTCACAAACAAGCATTTGGTCCCACTGAGTCACTATCAGTCTGGGAATACTACAACCACACATGCACTATCTCAGACTGCATTTGCACAGCCCACTCTCAAACACGGAGAGCTGCCGGAGTATTCAAAACATCATCCTCGCTCGCGTCGTAGTGAGTTCCTTTGGCTGCTGTCCAAATCTATGTAGACACGCTGAGGAGAGAGTCTGCCAAATAAAGGCAACATTTACTGAACTGAACAACTGCTACAGCGCCAGACGTACTCGGGCAAGCTAGGCCAAGAGAGCCAGGAGCATAATATAGGGAAGTAGTCTACATACATTTTTGATTCTCGAGCAAATGTACTCTCCTTTATGTTCTTTTTAAAGCGGCACTGATTTAGCAATGCATGTCCTGGTTGGCGTGGGTGACATTGACAGAAGATTTTTCTGTAGTTTCAATACTAGTTTTAGTATTGATTAGTATCTGGGTACTAAAATTTTATACCAAAACACAAGAAAAGTAAAACGCTTACCATAAAATTTTCCCTATTATTCTACTATTTTCGTTCTACCCTATTGTTCTCTGGTATCTTGAAGTATGTCTATAAAAACAGCATACTTCCGCATCAAATTTCACCAACTTTACAGTCAAACTACTATTTTTCCATAACTTAACACAAAATTTGCTACTGGTACTTTATTCCATACCAAAAACCTCTACACGTAACCATTTGCATACATCGGGACCAGTACTACAACAAGAAAGTCTTAACCTAAACACGGAGAATTTTTTTTTTTAAATGGCCATTGGCATTTTCTGCACTTCTAATACGAGAAATGGTACTAAAAGAGCCTGTTACTAGGGCTGTAACTAAGGTGGTATATGGCAATGGCTTTATCTAATCTACAAAATAAAACAATACGCCAAGTTCTAATGGCTCAGAGGCTGAATCTGGAAAACTGCAACACGGTTTCCAACACTAATAATAATGTAACTTTAATTAGCCCTTTAGGTTAGCGACAGTAAGGAGACTGCAGAACAATAGAGGGAAGTGAGTTCATTCTGTAGCAGCAGCACATGTAGGTCACAGCGGAGTAAACATTAGCAAAGAGAGCCATTCCAGCTGTTTTAGGCAAATTGTTTATCCAGACGTTTTAGCTTTGAGTAACTAAGCTAGCAAAACCATGTAATGCTGTATTGATGTTGTGTTGTGTTACAATTTTGTACACAAAAATTAGAAAAATAATCAAAAAGAGTGATGACAAAATGATGATGAATGATGGGATGCTACATTTGTTAGCGGTTAGCTTCTTATTAGCTTGTTTTGGACTTTATTTTTTTACTCTAAACGGTTAAATGGAGCAGTGGATATCAATTAGCATTAGCACATGAACTTGCTATAACTAAAAGCATGGCAAATGAACATTTGAACAAAAGGTTTTGGACACTATGTAAAAAGACCAGTGAAAAGGCCTATAGTAGAGCGCAACACATTACTTGGTATGTTGGTAGAGGTGGCAGATAGTATATTGAAAAATGGCATGAAATCACAATGGTTGTTCTGGAGAAGACTATTGAGTACATAAATGACCCCAAAATGAGCAGATAAACAAAAGAAAAGAACTGTAGAGCATAATCTTCTAAAAGAGTATATAAAGTGATTATTTCTTCACTTAATTTTATGTTCATTTTATGGTCCCTTCAAGTTGTGTGGGACTGAAAAAAAACTGCATGCAGACTCTGTGGGGTGATAAAGAACAATTCAACTCACTCCATAAGAATCAATTTCCTCAACATGTGGACTCAGAAAAATCTTATTTAAAGGAGACAAAGTTCAACTGTCTGTGTATGTGATAGATGTGAGCGTGGCCTGCAGACTCAAGATATTAATTTACTCTATTATTTGGGCTCTGAAATTGTCGCCTAATCAACAAGCTTGCAATATGTAGGACCCAGATGATACTATGTCTGTTACACAGTTACGTCATTGATTCAAACATTACATTACTGATAACCTTGGATCCCCCAGGCCATTGCCCTTGGTCCTAATGCATCAAGCAGTCAATATACAATAGGTCTCCAGCAGGACTAATGGACAGAGAGATGGCAAACATAATTGTAGACCTTGGACTTGTGTGAAAGAGGGCAGGGGCTTTGCATGTTTCCACAATGTAAACTGACGGCATTTAGTGGAATTTTCTGTTATTGTCTGTCCCACAAGTAACCTGGTTGTTATCGCGCTGTTGTCACAAAGTTATAAGTTATAAACGAGCTTTCAAATGGTAGCCCACAGTCTTTGCAAGTTTATATTGGTTTTTGAAGAACGATAATCTTCTTGGACAGATGTTTGCCCAAGGGTTCAACTTGGTGAAATTTCTGGTTCTTTGTGGAATATCTTTGCGAAATAAAGTCAAACAATAAATGCAAGACTGACAGTAAAACATCTAAAACTTTGGCATAAGCCCTTCCTAGCTCCAAAAATACTCCAATATTTATATATTGGGCACCAGAACTAAACAGTTACTGTGGCAGAGAGTGTTTATCCTTTCTCCTGCCCCTCAGTGAGGAGGTTCTAGGTTAGGTTCCTGAGTGGAGGCATTAGAGGTAGCAGATATAGAAAAATGTAGTGTATGGAGATATGCAAAATTAGAAAATCAAGTATATTGTCTGTAGTTAAAATAGGTTGTTTTTTTGTTTTTTTAAAGAGGCAAAAATGTGTAGTATAAACAAGGGTAAAGTGAAATTTCTGCCCTTTTGTGGTTCATTTTACGGCCAATTGACATTTTGAACCTCAACCACAGGCACATTTGAGCACATTCTTGATGCATTGTTAAAATATTGTTAAAATATTGTTATTGAGATCATGGGAAAATATATGTATCGAGATATTACTCTTTAAAGGGGACACATTATGCAAAATCAACCTTCATGAGCTTTTAGTCATGTTGTAACAGTGTTCTCTTATGATTAGTTTACTCGGAGTTGTATTTAGCAATGGTTTAAACATGTTTTATTCTGCTACATTTGGGACATGAGAGCTCAGAAAATGCCTCTTTTCACCTACCCGCTATCCCTGCCCACATACTAATTTGCATTTATTCAAAAAATTCAGGCTCCAGGTCATACGCATACGGGTCAGGGATGTCGTGTAGCTTTTTTAGTACAAGTCACTGAGAATTCACTGCTTTCTACGAGCTTATCAATTCTGCATTTTTTCAACAGGAAGTTACCGGTCCCATTTCTATTACTAAGCAGTTTTATTTGCATTTTGCCCGTTTACAATGAAGAAAAATGTCAAATAATTATCTACGCATGTTATAAATTATTACAAAGTTCCAGAAAAAAAAAGCATAATATGTAACCTTTAATATGGTCCAGGGATTAGCTTGTTTCATACCTTTTAGTGAGGAGTATGTTGTTATTCTTTATATGAGTGTTTTGTATTAATTAATATTGGTTAAACTCCAACACCCATGGCATGTCCTCCTAGTAGTTTCCTCTCTCACCTTTCATCCTACTCCCTAAGTTGTCTAATGCCATGTGGTGTTGTTGTTGTTGTTGTTGTTGTTGTTGTTGTTGCTGCTGTTGTGTCCATACTCACTTTGAGGTAGTCGTTTTCAGACCGAAGCTCCTCGATCTCCCGTGCGTACTCCTCATGCACGCTGTCCATGAGCTCCTCGGTGAGGTCAGAGAAGGCCAGGGACGTGGAGGCAGGGACCCGGCTATCGAACGAGGTCAGGGACTTCTCATCACCGGGGGAAATGCTTCCTTCCCCGGCCTCAACCCCCAGTAGCAAGAGTCGATCCTTATCACCCACCGCCTCCCCCGTGATTGAGACGGGGATGTTTCTCATGTTACCGGCGGACGTAACGGACCGGTGGCTGCTGCTGTTGTTTCTATCCGCCAATGCCGCATCCCTGAGCGGCTTGTGCTCTCCCTCCGCCCCGCCGCGACTGCTCCGGGACTCGGTGTCGCTGCTGAACGCGTCCGTGGAGAGTTTGTTTTCGTCCGAGGGGCAGTCAGAGAGCTCCGAACTGCTATCGGTCGGAGAAAGCTTTTCGGGAGCACAGCCAGAGTCCTTCGACAAGTCTTCTGAGCCGGTGCTGGCGTCCGACACCTTCCTCCGGGTGTTTTTAGCGCCCTTCCCCGCGGAGCTCTTCGCCGCGGACGATTGCTTTCCCGTCGCTTTGCCAGCTCCGTCCTTCCCGCTACTGCCAAGGCTTCCCACGGGGCTTCGCCGGGAAACGCGGCTCCCCAAGTGAATCCCCCCCGGTTTGACGCTCAAAGTGGGGGTCCCTATCCCTCCTCGTATCTTCGTGAACGACCAGCCGGGGACGTCCTTGGGGCGAGCCGGCGAAGGAGCGCGGTTCGCCCCCTTTCCTTTCTTCCCCGCGGCGTCGGTCTTCGCCTGGCCGCCGTCCGAGCCCTCCGTCCCGCCGCCGCTGTCCATCTTCACCCGCTGTTGCTGGAGCCTCCGTTCCTTTGGCGAGGCGAAGACGAGATGCGCGGGGGAGTTGTGCACCTCCTTTGTCTTGGTCATTCATTCATTTTAAACTGAGCAAAAAATGAGATGAAATATTCCCCCTTACGTGGAGATAAACAAGCGCAACAAAAGAGGAAGAACAGGCGACTGCTGCTCCACGATGTGTTGCTGCAATTTAGCTCCAGGAAGCGGCCAAACACGGTGAAAATCCGAACGAAAACGCAAAATACGTTGAAGTATTCCGCTTTGTTTTGGTAAATCCCGTGTGTTTTTGTTCCAGGTTTGCAGGTTGCAGAAGTAAGCTGCCGGTGTCTGTGGAGCTCTCTGTGGGGAGGAGGAGAGGTGGCGAGCGGGTTTGGGTTGCGCTCTCTCTCCGCCCTGATAACGGATCATCTCTGGAGCGGAGCCCGGGCTGAAGGAGAGAGAGAGCGGGGAGAGGAACAGGTTTGTGTGGTTCTCCAGCGCCCCCGGTGGTTGAAGGAAGTGCAGGTGGCAAAACAAAGACATGCTGCGAGCAAAGGAGTAAGTGTAGTAGTGGGTCATTCCTTTCGGTGGGCAAGACGGCACATTTGTGTTTTCACGATGTGCAGACTTTTCTAAAACGATTTCAGTACTAAGGAAGAGGTTCAATGCTTAGTGTCGATTTGTATGTTTTGGAACAATAGACTGTACTGCACAAAAATATTACAGTCATATTTTGTAAGGCTGCAACCAACACTTATTTTAGTGTTTGACAAGTCAGCAGTATATTTGTCGAAGGCTTAAGGTTTCAAGAAAATTTAAATGTACAAATAAAGTGTATTGGTGATGAAAATGTTAAATACATCTATATCGATTTTTTGTTCTTTCAATATAAAATCAATATATATATATGACAAGTTTTTCGGCATAGAGTCTGTTTAGAGTTACAATGATCAAAACATAATTACAGTTGTCGACTATAGTGATTATTCAGATTAATAGTTGCATCCCTAGTTTTTGTCTTACATTGCGGTCTTATTAGTTCTGATATAGCAAAAATATCCTAAAATAAAGATTTCAAGATTGATATGGATTTTTTCAGGTATTGATTTTTGTTCAAATGAGTAATAAATTGCATATAAATATTGCATGTTATAGAACAATTGGTGGTTTTCAGATTTTAAAATGTGATGATGGGGGCAAGAGCCAGATTTGCCAATAAATTACATTGTACTTTGCTATGAAATATTCAAAAGGTAAATGTTGACATTGCTCATTTCGTAGTCATTTCATAGTGACTAGATCCAATAAGTGACTATATCATAACAAAAATCAGCATTTTAACAATATTAGATTTAGCTGGCGCTCATCATGTATCAGAATCAGAATCAGAATCAGACGGAGTTTATTGACATTGTCAATGAACAAAATTCACAAACATAGGAACTTGTCTCGGCCTTAAGGTGCAACATAAAACACTGAGCAATAATAAAACAACATATATTCAATCAAAAAGGGCATGCATTAAGAAACAATTTAAAGATTACTATAAAATAAAAATAGGCATTACTATGTACACAAGTTTATAGTTAGATTTACAGTTTTGAGTGCCGAAAGTGACAGTGCAGTGAGTGGTTGAATATTGCAGTTAAAGTGACACACAATGCGCTGTAGTCTCTGTTTGTCCCTGGCTGTGGCTCCAGCGTACCACACGGTGATGGAGGAGGTGAGGATGGACTCAATGATGGCGTGTAGAACTGCACCATCATCTGCACTGGCAGCTTGGCTTTCCTTGCTGCCGCAGGAAGTACATCCTCTGCTGGGCCTTCTTGATGAGGGAGCTGATGGAGGGCTCCCACTTGAGGTCCTGGGTGATGGTGGTGCCCAGGAAGCGGAAGGAGTCCACGGTGGTGATGGGGGAGTTCTGTCATGAACGAGGGGGGCTGGGGGGCTGTGACTTTCCTGAAGTCCCAGGAAGTCCACGATCATCTCCACTGTCTTCTGGGCGTTGAACTCCAGGTTGTTACCGCTGCACCAGGACACCAGCCGGTCCACCTCCCTCCTGTAGACAGACTCATCCCCGTCCGAGATGAGGGTGACGTTGTCTGCAAACTTGATGAGTTTTACGGAGTCATGGCTGGAGGTGCAGCAGTTTGTGTACAGGGAGAAGAGCAGAGGAGAAAGTACACAGCCCTGTGGAACTCCTGTGCTGATAGTCCGAATGTCTGAGACATTCTTCCCCGCCGCACGCACTATTATTATCGCGTATTAAATATCATTGGCCAATGGAATGTTGTGATGTCATCTGAAACCGAGCAATAAGAGACTAGAAGTATAGGTGAGAAATTTAAATTAAAGGAGAACATTAAAATATGAGAATTAGTCCTATAACCACACAGCATATTGCATAATAATATAATAATTGACTTAATCACAATGTTGTTGTTTTGGGGTTTTTTGCTTTCATTTGTGACATTTGGTTGGATCCTTGATGCTGTTTTGATCCTATATTCAGCTATGTGGTTGGGCCGCGTAATAACAATAACATTTCAATCGTAATTAAGAATTTGCCCTTTGTGGATGAATAAATTCTAATAGATTCTGAATTCTAATCTTCAGTTACAAACATAACTATGAAATTATTATCACTCTAAACATCATCTACAGGTGTATAAGTAATTGAAAAAACAGCTCAAAAACTCAAAATTGAACTGTACTGAGCTGAAAAAGTGGTGGATTGAAGTTATGCCTAATGTTTGTAGGTGAAGTGTCTTTCTCGATGCATTCTTTGGCTTGTTATCTGGTTTGCAGCTGACTTATGTGCAGTATCCTTTACACGGCTGTCCCCATCATCTTTTATTCACAGTTTTTCAGGCTGGGGAGGACACGGATCACATGACTCGCTGTGGGGGACACTCTGGAGGCATATCAGGTGACATCCAACTCACATTTTATTCCATATCATTACTCTGTAGGCTGCAATGCTTAATTGACTAATCGTGACTTGACTAGATTATAAAAAAGACTCTAAAACACCTAAGATGATGGCTTTATTAAATGTGGGTTTTGGTTTGTGTTTGGAAGGTTGAAGAGAATTTTATAAACACTGAAGGTAAATGTGTCATCCTTGTTTAGCCACCATAGTTTTACCCATTTAGGCAAACCAGATAAAAGGCGCCTCATTCAATTCGTTTGGAGAAGAAGCTGCTTCCTGACCTCCATTTTGCACGATGCACTTAGTAAATATTTTGAAGAAAAATAAATGGACCACATGCTTTGGGTTTGAGTTTTTTACTATTTTCACTGCACTACTTCACACACACACACACACACACACACACACACACACACACACACACACAAAAGTTGGGTTTCCATGATTTCTAACTTTAAAATGATTACTATTTGCTAACCCAACTTGAACCTAAGTGCACTCATATCGTAGCTTAACACCATTTTTTTTAATCTAATATTGAAGGATTTACCTCCTGTAGCCCACACACGCGCAGATACAGTAGTCATGTGATATGCAGATCATGTGACAATGAGGACAGAGGGAACCCCCAGGGAGCTTCACTGGTGTTTTAATGTTCTCACGCTGAGAAAAGAGCTGCAATTGTTCTACTGTTGGTAGTTCTGTGGTAACAAAATTGGACTTTAGTCTCGATAGCTAACCTGTTGAAATCATTTGGGAAGAGGAGGGGCACTCAGCAGAGCCAATCACAGCAGCTCTTTTTTTTTTGGCTGTGTAGCGTCCTGTCAGTTCCGGCTGCACTTTTATCGTACAATAGTGATAGAAAGAAAGGGATTCGGAGCTTCCTATTTGCCAATTCCTGTGAGATACATTCATAAATGAACATGTATATGTAAAAATAATGTTATTTCTGCTAGCACATGTGTAGTTGAGTTACGGTGCGAAAAGAGCACTGACAATACAAATTCTAACACTTTCTCCTCAAATGGAAGATCAGACTAAATCCCTTCACAGCTAGGCAAAAAACAGAGGTTAACTTGACCTTGCAGACAAGATTACCTACAAAAATAGCTCATTCTAAAACATGTCAAGAAATTAACCTCTCATCTTAAACATGTATTTCCATATACTCTTCTAGTTCTAGTTAAATGGTTAGATAAGAAAATGCAAAAAATCTAAATGAAAATTATATATTCCTTTTGAAATAATCCCCCCAAATTCAACATCAACAATGCCCAACTCTTGTAAGCGATTTGCCAAACTGAACACGCTCTGGTAAATAATAAAACTATGATTTGTTTCCCCTACCGTTATAAGTAATAAGCATTTCTCTTGTCTTCCTGACCTAGCCATACGCAGCAGTAGTGTTTACTCCCGTGTCCCAGCAAGCTTTGCAGTGGTGAGTAGAATAAAATGGTGACCAGGGGCTCAGACTGGACTGATGTGTCGATACGCTTCAGAGATACTCTGCATTATTTATGAGAGAAACTGAGCAGCTCTGGATTACACGAGCGTCAATACATTTCACCACAGTAGGGTTAAAGACAGTCGGGTTTACAGGTGATTAGAAAGTGAGCGCTTTGCTGGAGGTCAACACATTATTAGTTCAGTCAGTTAGTTCAGAGATTTTCAATAGTTTGATCCTGTTGGCATATCCTTAGACGCTGTGGAGAATTGACGGAACTTGTTGGTCATGAAATACGTCTGTGGAAAATGCATATTTCTTTCAATTTTAGTAAAGGCAACATTCACATGATTCATGATTTTTCAGAAATAAAAAAAATATAAAGAACTCTATTGTGACTGAGATTTACCCGTTTTAACAATTCAAACATAATATATTATTTGGTTGGAATTTCAACATGTTTACATAATTTTTTTCTATGATTGGTGGATCTCTAACAAATTGTCTAATTACTATTTTTGCCTCGATTTCATTCAACATAGGCCTGTCTTGTCTGTTTTTATTGCTTGAGTTTAATGCCATTTCTCCGTTAGCGTGACGGTAAACTCTGTTCTGGCCTCTGAAACCTGTGAAACAATCTCATAAACTCATGGTGATGAATAATTAAAATGCTCAGAATGCAACTTTCGCAAGTTAACAGCAACACTTCCTGGTTCACAAAGAATAAACTACTCTATAATTAGCTCTGCAGATCTTACATTATTACATCTTACAATCTTGTCCTTGCCTATAGTGATAATAATCCAATATTACTCTAAAACCTTGCCTGGCAGAATCTAATCCAATGTAACAGCTTGTACGTTGTCATCAAAAGATAAAGATCAGACCACACAGGAGAATAGTTTCCCCACCTTACACCCTAATTTTACTGCCTTTTAAAGCCTATGGAAGCCTCACAGGGACATAAGACTTTTCTGGATCTGCATGACCCACGCTGCAGGTTTATTTTTACCTACATGACTGGGGACATCCTGTACACTGAACGTAGCTTTATGCAAAACCAGACCCATGAATGATTCAGGAGCGGACATGTTTAAGTGTACACCCACATGTTACAGGCTGGACGGAGGAAGCCTTGGTGTTCTAGTACATGCATGCATACTGTGGTGAGCCTGTCTCCTGGCTCTCAGTACGGAGGTTCTGTCTTAGACCAATGGTTCTCAGCATTTTTTTGTCTTGAGAATAAATAAATCTGTTAATGTCAGTTATCATTATTATTCTGTCCGTAGTTCAGACTCAATCACTTGGCTAAGCAATGCAAACTGGTCATGTCAAATATAACATTCGCGAGCGTTTAGTGAGTTCTGACCAGAGTTTGCTTCAGTTCACTCTAAAACAAGTTAGCTTATATCTAAATACTGCATAGCACCTAGAAAAGGGGTAATTAGGTATAAATAATACAATAGATAATAATCTAAAATGCTACAGAAAGCAGGAAATGACATGTGATTTATTTTAATTGTTTTGAGGAAAGACCCCCAAGCCCCCTTGGACATGTGCCTGTTTCTACTTTTTAAAAATGCATTTTTATAATGGGCCACAAACCAATCTTGTTTAGGGCCTCCAAATGCCTGGAACTGGCCCTGATTCATAATTAGCATTTTTGCTAATGGCGATAAGAAAAGACTTGCTCCAGAGTCCTTCGAATCCTCCCCGACTAGCTGTGTTGCTAAATGATCGATAGCATGAGCAACTACTGTTATTCATTAAATATGATATTTACAGCAACAAACATTTCTTTCTTTAAAAAAGCATACAGAGAGAATCGGAATACAAATGTAACTGGGAAGCGAACCCACGACCTCAAAGTCATAACAATCACATATGTCCAACACCTTGACCCAATGCACCACCGGGAGCACACAATGTACATTTCCTGTAAATTACTATTCAGTTTGTTGTTGTTTTTTACCTGAAAGTAAGAGACCACGTGCCTTTGGTTGGGAAAGACCCTGTCAATTGCTTGAAAAGTTGCATAAAAAAACAAAACAAAAAAGTCCTCAAAGTTTTGCTTATAAAAGGAATCTGAAAAAACTGTTATTGGAGGAATACTTTGATAATGTATTAAGTTACAAACCTGCATTCAACTTTCACTTTAAGTTAATTTTAGTGTAAAACAAAATGTCCCACAATGTTTTTTTTCCACAGTTTCTTCTGTATTTATTTATCATTGCGAAGAGAAGGAAAAAAAATCACACATGCACAACAAGAGCGGCGTTTTCTATTTTTCTCACTAATGCCGTGACGTTTGAAGCTTAGGATAAAAGTTCCGTGAGAATGACCATATGGCGGAACATCCCAAAGCCCTCCACAGAAAAGTTGCACAGTGCACCTTTAATCAAACTTGTTTCATTGGATTTGTGGCACCCCAGGCGACAAGCTCCTGTGTTTGTAAAGGAAACTAATTATAAAAGTCTGGTGACATTTTAGACAATGAAAGTATATTGATCATCTGATACCTATTGGCTAGTTCTCATTCACATCATGTACGCGGTCCTTACATGTTTTTCTAAATCTTTAATGAGAAATGTTTCTGCTGTCGACCATAAGACTGTGAATAATTAAGCATAAACAACAGCCCACACTATGGCAATAAATAATCTTCGGTGAAATTCACAAATGGAGGAAAAAGAAAGCACAGAGGAGACATATAAATATGAATAAAAGACTGTATATTCTATTTCTGCATTTCTGCACCCATTGCAACGCACCCAAAATAAATCAATCCATGCTAAAATGTTGTCCAGCAGCTATATAAAACACAAAAGCAAGTTGTTATTATTACATTATATGAAACAAACCAAATATGAACAGTGTGAGACCAGGAGTGGAACTACTTAAAGTGCGCTTGACGTCTAATTTTGACTTTATTTGGTGTATTCATACCTGTTGTAAATATAAATTATAGTTTTACACCAATCGAGTAGGTATTTGTGGAAGAAACATTTGTAGAAAATGACAGGAAGTGACATCAAACTAGGGATACGTTTCAGCCAATAATTGTGCACAAAAGAATATATTTTTTTGACCCTCTAAACATCAATTCAACAAACATCAATTCAACAAAATAAAGGTGTATTTCTATTTGTCAAACAAGGTTGTTGTTGTTGTTGTTGTTGTTGTTGTTGTTGTTGTTGTTGTTGTTGTTTTTTTTTTTTTACATTAGATGAGTTTTTGACCAGTGTTTGTTGGGTAATTTCCAAGTGTGACATCATCAATTACAAACAGGAAGTGAATAATAAACCTTAAAAATGTTCTATTCTGTGATAACATTTTTTATCATTTTTTAGCAAAATTCTTAATATATTTATCTTAACTGCATTTTAGTTCAATGAGTCGTTCGACCTGTCAGAGGCACTTTTTTTTTTTTTTGGGGTGATAAGTCCCCCAAATGCACGGTTAGCTAACTGTTGTCGCTGCTCCTTTCGACACTGACGAAAACACATTTCAACACTGCATCGCCCGCTCTGATTGGCAAAAGCTCAGAGAATATGTGGTGTGTGTTTTTCTCAGTTTAACGAATCAAGTGTTGCTTAAAAGACTGCTGCTAACCTTGCGTTAAGAAGTAGTACGTTTGTTAGCGGACAGCACTTGAGCGGAGTTCTCCCCACTTCCTGAGCCAGCGGAAGTCGGATTTACTTAGCTGCCCGGTTTCGCCCTTGGCTGTGGGAGGATGTTGTCGAGAGTGACGGAAATACTGTCGGGGCGGGAATCCGAGTCGTTTGGTGGCGAGTTTGAAATTTCCCAAAGAGATGGAGCACCAAAAAGAAGAGAAACGAAAAGATAGTTTGTCGAGTGATCCGAGTGTTCCTAAAAGTAGAGAAAAGCTTGTTGGAATGTTGGCCGTCACTAGGGATGCTGGGCGTCTTCGGTCACCAGGAAGTAGGGAATGTGAGATCAATAAAAGTGAATGAAACCACTGTGCCTCAAATGAGCAACAAAGGAAAGCGTTGGAAATCAAATTAAAAAAAATCAAATGGCAGTGTGTCAAGTGTTTCCACCTTGACGCTGCGGGAAGGAAGAAAGGCCTGATTTCTTGGGTGCCATTTTCAATCGATGCAAGGGATTTTATGAATGTTGTTTTTCGTGATGTTAGGAGGATGATGAAGTTTAGCGAAGGAAATGGTGACGAGAGCACTTCGCTTTGTCTGACCTTTCGAGGTGACTTCCCCGAGAGGCTGCCAAGAATATGGACATGTAGCTTCGGCCTGCACCAGAGTGAAGAAGTGTGTTAGCTGTGGGGCGGAAGGTTGTGAGGAAGAGTGTGTGGAAGAGGGAGTAGTGCCAAAGTGCCTGCACCGTGGAGGGTGAAGGAGAGAATCACGTATGCTGAGGCGGTTAAACGTGTTGAGAAGAACGCATGGCGAGTCGGACACGATCTCAATAATTTTGGAAGCTGCAAAAAGATTTCCAAAAGTGGGCAGTATTTCAAAGGAGGACCTGGCTCTTGCAACGACAGGAGAGTGTGATCAAGCATCAAACTGTTGTGGTGCTGTGAGACTGTAAATAGAGCGCTTTTTCCTTTTTTGGTTATATTGTAAGTAATCAACTGCGATGTATCCCCCTCAACGAGAAGGCAGCAATGCACCAAGATGTGCCCAGCCTGCTGTAAATCAAAAGAAGAAGAAGATTCCCTGTCTCGATTTCTGCTGGCTGGTGACAGAGCTGCAAGTACTGTGTAAGCAAATGTCCTGGTTTTAGCAAAGTGTTTTAAGGGTCGCCTGCTATTGTTTGGTTTGGTTCAGTTTCTTTAGTTACTTGTTAGCTCTTATTGGACCATCAAATTAAACAAGGTTTTTAGCAGTTGCGGTCCTTGGGCTTTTAGCTTTCACCAAATATTTAGCGTTTGTGTTTGGAGAGGTTTAGTCATCTTTGAGTTTTGTACTTTGGGATTTTAAGTTATTTTATTGTGATTGTGTGGTAGACCCCTCTCAGGTCGTCCTTGTTGGTTATTTTTTCTAATATCTTACTTTGATAGTAACTTTGTGCTTTCTCAACCCAGGGGCTGCAAAGTTGTATCCTAATTAACATGCATTGTATTTGAATAAACTTGGCCATTTTTATAGTTTAATTCCAAGCCTGTTTTTATAGTAATAAATATCTGAAATTATACTTGCTCCTTTTTAGTCTTTTAACAACATTTGTATTGCCTATTTTAAAGTCATGTCTCTTATTTTTACAAACTTACTTTGGAATTTTATTTGGTGTTTAAAAAAAAGTTACTTTAGGTCACACATTGATTTTTCTTGTGTACTTTTTACTTTTACAATTGTACAATGTTGGTAACAGTACTTGTGCTTGTTATTGAGTAAATTTTTAGCCATGTGACTGTACGTTTTACTTGAGTACAAATGTCAACGCTTCCCACAAACCCCTCATTGAACATCATGGAAAGTCATCCACCCACTTCACTATTCACATTTGCATTTTGTCCACCATTTTGTCTTGTTGAATATTTCATGTGACACAAAGTGCAACTGCTCACTGACTGACAAGGACTGCGTGGGCTTTAGGTGAAAAGATCTGAAGTAACACAGTGTTTGTAAAGTATTTAGATTACTCAGATGAGCAAAGGTTTCTCTAGATCTTCCCATTATAATATAAGAGAAAGCAGATTTCAAATATTGTTTCATGGATAGGCGGGGTATGAGACAGCTGGTGTGGTTGTGTTGTAAGTGTGTTAGATTATATGTTTATTGGTGTAATATAATAAATAACCCTCCACATATATTTCAGTCAAGTACCTGAGTCTCTTTCCCAGAGGCGACTGGAGAATGTAGAAGTTGCTGTTATTGACTACTACGCCGCGCTGCCAACATTTGCCTGTAAATTCTCCTTTCCAACCAAAACCGTGAGGGATGAGTAAACACAGAAAAACAGACCCTCTCGCGAGCTAATGATGCTACTGCTGTAGTATTACGACGAGCCGGAGGGTTTCTCTTCAGGCAACGCCTTGAATATTGGCACAAAGCTCACCAACCCATCCACCAATAAGACACATGCTTGTGTGTGAGTCAGCTGACAGAGGCAGTTAAATGAACAAGTTGAACAACATTAACATTATGCACAGTAAATTCATCATGTGGACAAAGTCTTCAAGCAGAGGATTGTTTAATAAAACAGCATAGTCTTGTAGAGTTTTAGCTTTCATTTTGGGAGAGGAGAGGGTTCTTGAGAGTTCATTTTGATCCAGTTTCAACTTGAAAGCAGTCATTTTAGTACAAGTTTATTCCAACTTCCGGTATTCCTGTAACCATGGCAAAGCTCAAGAAAAGACAACTAAGGCATGTCTTTTCATTTCCAGCAGTCCATCTTGTGATGTTTGAAGGTAAAAAACAAACAAAAAACATGCTCAAAACACCAGCAGAGGCAGAAATGCTCCTCAAAAATATGCAAAACAGTGTGTAACATTCCTCTTTGATTATATGTTCGGCCATTCGCTGATTACTCTTGACAATGTGTGCTGATGTGATGAGAGTTTGTACCGTGTTGTGGAGTGCAGGCATTTAGGTAATACAACACCACGTATCCTTTTGCATTTTTCGGACCATTTGAAGTGTGTTTGTGTGTGTGTGTGTGTGTGTGTGTGTGTGACTGTGAACAAGGAGAATGCAGACGATCAATATCATCTTTCTATCAAGTTTTCCAATCGTGTTTTCTGTATTCTTTCTGTATGTTTAAATTGTAATTGTTCATATGATTAGTTTGTGGAGCCAAAACCAAACAAATAAAGAGAAGGTTAAACATTTGTGGATCAGAATTTTGGGAGATTTACTGTTAATGACAGAAATATCTGTGGTTAAAGAGGCCCAGACTCAATCCGAAAATATGTCAATGCAACCTGGATTTAAATGAGCATTTCTTCAAAACAGTCTTCACCATACAGTATTATCAATATTTCTATAAGCTGCCAATCTTTTATTCAGTTTGAATGTTTCCTGATTGTGTATACATTATTTACTAACTTCTTACGCCACAGCTAAAACATTATTATCATTGTTATTATTAAATAAAGGATCACATAATGTAAAAAATAAAAATCACGTAATAGGAGGAAGCGTCGGTAGTTTCATTTTAGCGCAGCGCCTCAAAACCGCAGGTGCCAGTCCACGGCGGGGGGTCTGTAGTTTGTCATTTCTGCTGAAAAGTGTGAGTACATGTCAAAAGCATGTCTAATATTGGGGTGGTTGTGTCTTACCTGGTGCAGTTGACTCGTCTGCCCCCAGTCTTTATCGGACTGCACTGTTACACGCAGCAGCAAGACGACGACTACTCCTAACAAACTACAAAATGGACTCCTACAACACGGACTACAACTACTTAAACTACATGTGTTATTGGGGTGTTGGGATAAGGCCTAATGTAAATGCTTTATTGCTTTATCACATTTACAAGTTTGTATTATCATCAACACTTTTTTTGAAAGGGCTTTGTGTAATAGCCACAAGGTGTCCCCAAAACCGGAGTTACAATTCCAGTTAGTTGAAAAGCATCACGCACATCATATGCCGTGAAAGATTGGTAAAAAGTCAAATTAATTTGCTAAACAATGGTTAAAAGTGTCCCTTAGCTCCTGGTTGATAAGGGAACGAGGTTGGTACAATGTTATGCTGTGAAATGTATTTTTTCTGCATTTTACGTGTTTTATAAGTTGCTAATGCATTATATTTTCACCCAGTAAATGGCGGCAATTAGCCAATGTTGCACGCTAATGTTAAGGTTAACGCAATGGAATTTAGAAGGTTTATTTAATGTTTAGCAGAGACAAAAGACATATTTCACGATTAAAAGGTTAAAAGGCAACGTGAACCCTCATGAAACAGCAAAGCATTTGAACCAAATGTTTCAAGGCTTCGAAACCCTAACCCTTTTAATAAAAGTAGTTTATTAAGATACATATAAACATTTAGGACTTATAGGTAAAGGCTTAAAAAAATGGTAAAGGTCACAAAGGTAACTGTTACTGCTGTAAGATCTAATTGTATTATTTGTATTTCTTGTAACTCTTACGATGTGTTCACATTCAAGGCATTCAATAAAAGTTGTGAACCATCAGTTTAAGAGACCCTCATTTCAACCGGGGAAAAGCTACAGATTCCACTGCTTCCACAACTTATACCAAGCTACTACAACAAAATTATACTGTGGAATCCGTGCTTGTTTTTGTGTTCCTTCCAGAGGCTAGCAAGCACACTGTCCTACTAGTGAGCGCAAAACCTGGTGAAGATCTGTCATAAATATATGGAGAAAGGCAAAGATTTTAGGTATTTATCTAACCATAATCTATAGTTATGTTGCTATTTTATTGTTATGAATGACAACAATAACAACAACACACTTGAATAAATAGAGTTTTCACCACACCACTGGGAGGAAACTGTGTATTTCCCCCCATGTGAGACTCATAGCAGAGGTGGATATTATAATGAGAACATTAGCCGCTGCCCGTACCCTTTAGAGCGGGTTTTACATAAGCGTTAACAGTCGCACATGTACTCTTTCATGTGTACATGTTTGTTGCTCTTTCCAATATAGTGTTTCATGGAATACCTGCAAGTGTAATTTACTATTCTCCATTTGCCTGTTTTTTTTTTTTTTTTTAAATAGACCATCAAAAAATTAAATGTTGACATGTTTTAATCTATGTTTTAATTTATATCAATATATCTGAGTGAAATTAGATAAAACAAGACAACAAACTACTCAAATGAATGCAATTAAAGCTGATTTTAATTAGACTGAAATGAGTATGTGACCTAGGGTTGGTGATTAAACAGGCTACACAATCTCAAAACTACCCACAACTGCTAAAATTAGACCAACTTTGTTCGGGATTGAGGTGGTTCCCTCCAATATTTCATTGACCAACAATCTACTAAAACTGAGTCCCTCCTTATTAAAAACTCACCCCTGTTTTATATTATTACTATGTATCTACTATTTATTTTTAATTGAAAGAGTTTAAATATTTAGTCAAAATAAATATATTCACATCTCAGTGGAGAGCAAAATCGCAATTCTGTTGGAAAAGAAACTGTGCCCATTATTCACAAGGAAAGACACCATCAATGGATGTCTTTGGAGTTTAGTGATACTCATATATATATATATATATTATATTATAATATATATAATATATATATATATATATATATATATATATATATATATATATATATATATATGTATAACACAAATGTATATATGTTTAGTAGAATCAAATGACCTTTTCTAAAGCCATTCCTGGTCACCCAGCGATCTAATCGAACACTTTTTTTTCCAAAATGTAATTCATGTTTCAAGCATGTTTTTTGCTTCTGTAAATGGTCTTGGAGATTGTGCTTGTGTATTTTTTATTGCAAAATGTGCCGCTTTGGGTTTGTCCCCTGACTCGACAGTCGGTGGGATACTCCCTGAGTCTCCTGTTCTTGTGTTTTTAGAAGTACGATGTAGGAGTAGTGTACAAATTAACATATGTATGTGTACTTTAATGTAACTGTGCTCGTTTCTCTCTGGAGATTGTACTTTGATTTGTAATGACTTATGTGAAGATTTGGGTTTGTCCACTGACTTATCGGCTGGTGGGACACTCCCTATTTCCCTTGGTAATGTTGTAATTTAGTATATTTTATCTACATAATAACAAGTGTACTTTAAGGCTGGAGTCAGAACAGATCCTACATGTTCCGGTGAGTAGTCTTACTTTAAAACACCTTTCGAATAAATGAAAGGCTCTTTCTTAACTTGAATAATTAATCATTTCCACAGAGAGGTGTGTCTGTTATGAGGAGCTGTCCATGGTATCACCTACACACTACACTGAAGCACCACTAGAGGGAGCTCTGATCCTGAGGTCAGCAGGAATCGCCACAGGTATTCTCATTTTAGTTTGGAACAAATATTTTGGATTATACATTTTTGGTAAAATTCCTGTTGAGTCTAGTTTAATCCCCCTCAGGCATGTCCTGAAATCAAACACAGTCTTTAGTTTTTATATTTGTACTTTTCTTTTGGTTTCATTAACGCCATTCCACGCCACCACCGAGGGGCAAAAGATAAAGAACAGTTCCCAAGTAATGTTTTTCTCAAATATATTGACTAATGTAGAATATCAAAGTATCTTTGAACAAACCCCTGAACAATGTTTCCTGCTCCTGTCAGCTGCAGTCAGGAGAACACAGATCCAGTGGAACCAGTTGAGTGGGAGGTGTCATGTTCTGTGATTGTGACCTGTGGATGCGCTGGTCCACATCAAAGAAGAGCTGAACAAGTCCTGGTCCAAAAGGAGACTTCACTCATCACAAGTGAGAAGGCCTTCAGTCTGTGAGATCTGATGTTGCTCTGAAGTTCTGTCTAATCACACACTGACTTTCTTTAGGAAGGAAGCCTGGAGCAGCATTCCTGATGAAGCTCTCCAGGGGAACCCAGGCCCACAGGAACAATGAGAACCTTCAACAGTGGAGACAAAAGAGAACTTTGACCAAAGCACTATGAGGCGCACTTTGGACCTGTGGATCTAATGGAGGAACTCTGACATAAAGTAAACTGCCTCCAGAGAACTCAAGAACAAGTGATGGAGGATGAAGAAACTCATCAGAAGACAACACTGAAGATTTCACTGATTTGAGTAAATATCAGTTCTCATTTGAATGATAGAGCAGGTCTGGAAGTTAAATATATGTTTGAATGTTAATCAGTGGTTATGTTAGTGGGAGGGACTTACTGAATGGTTTTTTCAACTGTGGCCTTTGTTGACGTTTGAGTATTTTTTTGAAACAAATGTATGAATGTTTACGTCCTATTTTGGGTTAATAATTATTTAGAACTACCTTTGTTTAGTGTCATTTAGGCCATGTTAATCCATACTTTAGTCCCTAAATGTCCAGGCTTAAATGGATTGGATCTCTCCTTCACCGTGGAACTCCTCGAGGAACAAGGGATCTTGGGACATTTGTCTAAGGACACGGAATATTGGGACATTACCAAGTCCTATGAACATTGTTTAATCTGTTCTCACTGTCGTCCCTCGAGGCAACTGCTGTTATAATTTTGGGCAAAAAAATACAAAAATGTATTGAATTGAGTTGGTGGGAAAAGTTATCTTCAGTGTCAAAGCTGCAGCCTGAGCCTGGGGGTCCTGGGGGTCCACTCTGAAAAGACGTCTCCGTTCTGTTCTCTTCTGTTCGTACATCTCCTTAAACTGGGACAAAAGATGGGTTCATAATATTCAATGTGATCGTCAAAGTGCACTATGTCACTTGCTTGTTATTGTGCTGTTGGTAACCAAAAATATTTTACAGCCGTGCCCTTGTTACCATAGATACTTTATTCATTGTGCTTTGTTGTATTTGTAAAATAAATCAAATCAGATGTGCAAATCTCAACGCACCAGTGTTTGTTGATGTTCTGATCAGTACAGGAAAGCATCATCACAGCAGACCCTTAAACACAACCGTGGCAACACACGTTCACGACACATTCAGCTCACCTCCAAACGCGGTGTTTTATTATCCTAGAAGTCTCTCAAATATTGCTTTGTTTTCATAAAGCATTCAAATACATGTGTACTCTTGACTGGGGAGAACACTGGAGTATGAGCCACTGTCTTGATGGACGAGGGGGGCCGAGGAATCTTACACTTACAGCTCAAAATGCCCCTTCAAGGTTTTTTACTGATTACAAATGAATTCCAATGGTCCTAAAGACAAAGAAAGCTGTTTAGCCACTTTAAGCCCACACACAGAAGGGTAATGCATATTAATGGGAACAAAAGAGAGTAAAAATAAATAAATGAAATATTTATGAATGAACACTAAAGGCACAGAGAGATGAACCCAAACTCTACAGGATGAAGGAAAGATTAAGAGGGGCAGTGACAGGAGCCTGTTCCACTAAGCAACACTGGGGGGAGCTCAAACATCCAGCTTTAGTATAAACTCATATTCATGTCATATGGCAGTGGGATAGACAGTAGAAGAAGAGTGGTACAGTCCAGTGGGGGACAACATACCAGGAGTGAACCAATCAGCAGGACACGGACTAAATCCTGGAGCTTTGATAATGAAAACAAACTTCAAAATTACAAGGAATTGTAAGCAGCCAATCAAACCACAAACATTTCCCTTTTCCAGTAAAAGTCGAATATGCTTAATATAGCATCAAGTATAAAAGCTATGAAGCTGGTATTTTGTCCCTGAACAACACCCAAAGTGCCCTCTCCAGTCGCTTGGTAACTCTCTACTGTCTGTGGTCCTATTCAAGCTGACACTCCCTTTATGTGCTTCTTAATGCATGTACATGTATATTGTTTGTTCATGTGTCAAAGTCATGGGCGTACATCTATATAATCGCCGGGTAGTTTGGATTCTCGAGGTGTTTCAGTCCTGCAGCTGCAGGTCTCTTCTGCAACTGGGTTAATGCAGCGGCTCAGGGGCCTGGCGATGCCTGTGGTTGTCACAGTAATGATAATGTCACGATGCATTTACATACAAACATGCTTTATAGATTTGAGTTGTTGATTTGACACATTGTTTTAGAGCTCCGAGATCTGTTTTGTCGTAACAGTCTAGTGTCTAGTTACAGGCATTCATCTTCTGTAGTTCTTGTGTTTATGTTTTGTGTTCGACCAGAGAGTTCCATAGCAATAGTAAATTAATAAGTGTAAACTCAATAAATTATGGCATTAAATGTTCTCTTGTACTCTCTCATAATGAAATTCTAGTGCAGCCGGCCGCAGTTCTGTGAGTTCAAATCCCGACTCCGACAATTTACTGCATGACCTCCCTTCTCTCTCGTCTCCATTTCACGCTATCTTTCCTGTCTAATAAAGCCTACGGGCAAAAAATCTTCAAAAAAAAAAGAAAAGAAAAGAATCACACGTTCACCTGATGTGGGAAAGGCCTCTTTCCCATCTAGTGGTCATAAGTGAACCTACAATAACAGCTGCGTGAACTTTGACAACGTGATGCATTTACCATATACTGGGAAAATCAATTACTTTTGTTCATGTGAAAGTTAAGAGTACCCTATTTATTTATTTATTTATTTATTTATTACAATACAACACTTTTGCAATTTCATTTGACACATTCCTTCCACCCCCAACATATTCCATGCATATATATTCTAAACATGACATACAGTAACTTTATAGATTTACTGTATGTCATGTAAGTTGATTATAATAATCAGCTTGGTATTTATAGCTCAATATTTATGTCTTCTGCTGAAAATGACAATAACATGTTTAGAAAATATATAAACAAAGATTCTGAAGAAGATAGTTTATCACCTTTTCTCTATTCAACAAAATGTTTTACAATCATTTAGCAGTTTCAGTGAATTACTGAATATGGCAGTAAAATTAATTGTGACTTTGAGTGTCCAATAAGTTTATTGTTTGTAAAAATTTTGATATTATAATAGGAATATAATATTTTTAAATAAAAGTAACGTAATAATGGCCAACAGTGTAAATAAACCCAAATAACGTTATAGAGGCCAATTATGCTATTATTGGCTGTTATTACTTTATCTGTTGCTACAAGCCTATAACTACATTTCTATGTGCATGAGACAATCTTTAGTGGTGCTGTGACCTATACTTAACACCAAATATTCCATTAAAACTCCATGCATATTTTATTCCTTTAACAAAAACACACTGGCATATATTATTCATTGTAGGTCAACTGTCTTCTTCAGAGGTGCTTTGTCCATGCTACTACCAATTGTTGCTTCTTTGCATTATGGAGAAGATACATGATACACTGATGTTGTCTCATAACCTGGAGACTAGACTTGACTTCATATGAACTAAAGGACTGATCTGTCAGGGCTACTCTAAATTCAATGCATTTACCGTACACAACAGTAGTTATTAACCTAGTGCAGTATGGAACAATCCCATTAAATGTTGGTTCACATCTGGTATATACAGTTATGTCAGCATAGTAGTTATCATCTTCAAATCTCTTTTGTTTTGACATGCAATTACTTTTCAATTAGCATGCAACAACTTCCCAAAAAATAAATAGCAGCAGTAGTTCTACTTCTCAATGAAATAATATAAAGTTGCATGTGTAGGGTTGTAAAGGCTTAACCAAATGATTGCTATTCACACACATTTGAATTTCTTTATAGTAAATGTTCTTTTACGGTTATAGCTAGTATAGTTGATATTATAATAATATGCAAAGTCAATATTTAACCCTGGGTCTCACCACCATATGCAAAAACTGGTCTGAATTCTATGATGAATAATTGACCCTTCCTTGCTGTAGCATTTGCCATTCATTACTGTATTGTTGTAAGTTTTTCCACACACATTTAATACCTAAACGTATTTTACCAGTTTAACATATGGATTCCTTGCAAACACACACGTCTATTATGCATTTCATTAAGCCCAGACTTCATTGTCCCTACCTGTCAGTCCTGTCTAGTCCCGTTCACTCGTTTCTCACGTTCCTGTTGGCTAACCGCTTCAGCCCTTCCACCCGATTGGCCGCTCGTCACGTCTGTCACTCCCTCACCCCCGCCTTTTTGTGCCCTGCGACTTCCGCTTCTGTGTCAGCGCTCGCCTCCCGTTCAGATCTACCCTTCTTCATCTTCCCTCCGGACGTGGACCGACGCTTACACGCATCATCGAGGTACGGTTTTAGCCTGGAAATCATCATCCTGGCGTGGTTTTACTTGTCGAACACTTTCACAACGCCTGCGTTTTGAAAGAGGACGTATCGTGCAGCTCACTGTGCTCGTTAGCCTCCTTTGGATGTTAGCCCACCCGCTAATGCTAACGCTATCTGTCAAAGCGAGGGCTAGGCGTCCTGTCAGAGTTGTGTTTGCCAATGTTGTGTGTTGACAGCGAGCGTTCAAGATAGTCGTGAAGTAATCCTGACATTATTGCACGCAAGCTGTTCTCATTTTCTTAAGTTTGATCTGCACAACAGCCTCTTGATCGCCGCTAATGTGAAGTTAAAAGGCAACATTTTATTCGCGCCACGTTTTGGATGTATGTTGTTAAGCGAGTTAGGAGGATCTTTTGTCTTTTTTTTGGACTAAGCTTTTAATCGTTCACAAACTTTATCAAATGCTGTCACGGACATGAGAGTGGGACGGGAGGAGGTTGAAGGCTCAGGAAAAGCAAAGATGCGTGAAATTTGGCATGAAAAGTGGGCGTTGGTGGAATTCTTAGTGCACGGACTGTAAACAGTAAAGGGAACACCTGGTTTACATGAGCGGGCGAGGTCTTGGACATTTAAATGATCAAATCGTTAAAAAGGTTAAACAAACAAAACTTTTTTCTTGCCTGACAAAGTGCATCCCTCAGTGAAGGAATAGTTGAAGTTAGTTTTAAATTAGGACCTAAGATAACGTATTAATGTACTTTTTAGTACATTTCGTGCAATGTGTTAATGTTTAATTGACTGAAATGATTGAAAAGTCGTCTTCTGTTGAATAAACTGTTGTAGTTAAGTTTTAATATTGCCCAAGATTCTCCTTTTGCGTAAATCTTTATCCAAAAACGTAAGCAAAAGTAAAGGTTCCCTCCTAGTTTTGGATGTTTTTATTGCTCTGAAAACATTCCTCACTGTGAGTGGGGCTTGCCTCTCCACAAACCTGACTCTTACTTGGGTCTTAAGGCTATAATATTCCACAGTGACTTGTCCATGACGCTCCATATTGTGCATTATTTCCCTGTTTATCTCTAGTTTTGTGACATTTTATCTTTTCATCTGTGTCTGTGGTAATGCTCTGTCACTTATCTCTTGTAAGTGTTGTGTACTACAGAGAGGTACAGAGTTGTAATTGAAGCCTCTTTCAATGTTACAATGTCTTGTCAAATAGTACTGCCAAATGATTGTCAAACTACTGGTTTATCTTCTTACAACTTTGGTAAAACATGCAATGTCAGTGCGCTATTCTTGACTTTCAGTGTCGACTTGTGTCAAATTGAAATATATTAGTAGCCTTTGCTCATGTTGTTGTTATAGTTTACGTTGTTCATTTGGGGAAACTAAGGTTATGTCAGATAGAGCCCTCTTGTTATATTGTGCTTGAAGCTGTAATGCAGTGAAATTGTGTAGCACCTTTCAAGACACCAAACCACTTTACATAGTAGTATTCATTCACTCCGTATGCTACCGGGGGCAGAGCTTGGGTCGTATTTCATTTTTAATGTATTATTTTTATTACATTTTACTCTCTCGCTCATGCTTGCTCTCTCTCGCTCTCTCATACTACTACGCATATCACAACAAAACTGCCTAACGATACTTTACAAAACGATACAGTGTCCCAGCCCTGAGAAGCATCATTATTACAGGTCGTCCCCAGCACCATCATCTTGCACACATTTGAATAGTGTAGCATCAGTGTTTTGCCGAGTGGGAATGTCCCTGCTCCTGTTTGACAGTTCTGTTGTTTTATGACGCTGCCCCGCCGTTAAAGCAGACCCTGCAGCAGGAGGTTCGTGACTCAGGGAGGAGCTCACAAGACCACGCCATTCAGAAACTGCAGCGCCCTTACTCCAAGGAAGACCGGCAGACAACAGACGTCCATTCATAGACCTGTCCACTGAGGAAGGTTAAGAAAAAAGTCAATGCCCAGTTGTTGGGACTTATGTTGTTGGGACATACATTTTTTCTGTGTTGTTTGTTGTCTTATCTTTGAGATTGTGACAGAAATAGATGGAGACAGATTATCATAGTGCTGTGTGACAAACAAAAGGGAAGGGAATGGGCTAAAATGTGTGTTCGCTTATTTTAAAATGATAACTGGCATCTTTTAATTGATCTATGCGGTTAAAGATTTGTTAAGGCATTTTTAGTTGGTTTATGGTCGCTGTAATTGCTCACCCTAACCACAAAAAACAAAGTCTATGTATAGGTTTTATTACACTTTTCTTGTTCTCTAGTATGGATGCCGGCCTCATTACTGTTACATGATGAGACTGCGTGGCTTCTGTTGGGAGTTGCAGCTTGTTGTCATTTTGTCCCGTCTTCCTCCCAAAGGCGTCTTAATAACCCCCTCTATTAGTTACCACAGCTGCAGTCTCCGAACACCTCATGTCACATCCGCCCCAAGACTATGTTCAAATAGGTGAGATGAGACTCTAATGTCCCAACATTGTGACTTATTGTACGGCTAAAGTGAAGAAACTAGGGCTGCATGAAATAAAGAAAAAAAAAGATTAAGTAATTGATATGATAGCTAGTGTACATACATTCAGAATGATTTTAATTGACTAAATACATGCATAAAAACTAAACAAGGACTAAATTTAGATTTAAAATGATGGAAAATTTATTTTCTTGCAATATGGATTAACCAATATTGATATTTTCAATCAATTGTACAGCCCTGGAAGAAACTAGGTTATGGTAGACCCCTGCTGTTGGGGATCTACAATAGATTGGTGCTAAATATTGTTACTATTGGGAAGAATAGTTCAGTTTATGTTTTCACAAATGTGAAATTAATCAGAAAGTGTGCATTCAATCTGAAAACAAAATTTAAATAAAATTACGTTAGGTACCTCAAGGGTTAAATATATCAGGCTTTTTTTTTATTTTTTATTTTTTTTGCTGTCTGTGTGCCCATGTGTCGTTCCCATCAGATGTGTATTTTTAAACAAACTAGTGAGTTACAACTACATAAAAGATTCCTTCAACATATCAAAGCTTTTAATTTAATTTTCTTTTACAATCTGATAAAAAACTGTCATACCTTTTGTTTTACGGACCTTACATCTCAGATCGGTGCTTTTTGGCATAAAACCGTGGTCATAAGCCAACCAGTTTAAGATGTTAACATCTTTGTTTAGTTTGTATGTTTTGATTAGCTCTTTCCATGTCGTAAGCACAGATTTTACCCAGGGATTTCCTCATCAAATTGATACAAACCCCACTTAGTCAAACTTGTTAACAGAAGACTAACAAGCGCAAGTTATTGTTCCGAGTGCAAAGCATAATTTCAGACGTCCCGACATAAGAGTGGTTTTCTTTACTCGATCTTATAACTCATGCCCAACATACACCATAGTTTAAGTGTACTGTCAAAATCTGTCCATGTACAATTATGCCCCACAAGACCTGGCAAATAATTATCCTTCAATATTTTGTGTAGCCTAAAAAAACAACATTAAATCTAAAATGCACCCGAATACAGATAATTACACGTGATCAATTAAGAAAAACTTTCTCACATGAGTATTTATCATTTTTAAAAACAAACCTGTAATTGCTGATGAATAAATTGCCCGCTTCTGTAAAGAGCATGAGTCACTTTTTCTTCCCAGTCCGCCTCTGATTTGTAAACAGTGTTACAAATGGGCTTCAACCGAATCTTGTTTAGGACCGCCAAATGCCTAGAGCCGGCCCTGATATTTGCCTTAGTCCTGTCCCATGTTCACAACAAACTGGACTGACAGATCAACAGACTGCAGTCCAGCCTCCCACTCATGTCACATTCTCATTCAGTGAGAACGTGTCTGATGATGAACCAGCCCCAAGGACAACCTGACCACTAGGAAACATCAGCGTTTATGAGATAATTATTTCCAAAAATCTTGAATGAATCATGGATAAAATGATACAAGTGTGCATATATTATTTGCAACTGCATTAGCTGCATTAATGGGTATGACAACAAACTAAATTCATTATTCAAATTTTGCAATACTATCGATATTGCAATATTCAACAACGGCCATATCACAGTCATTTCCTATGTACTAGGACTATTTAGTATTATGATTTCCAATATTGTGCAGCTCAAGAAACCAGAATCGAAACTAGAATGAACAATAGTTTTAGAATGGTCTTGATGCATATTAGAACTGACATAATACCTCATGACGACATTAAATTCATTATTTAGTGCTAAATATGACATTATATTGTATAATAAAACAAATATTGTTTATTGTCATTGTGGTATCAACATTGGCCTGTCTGTATATTGAGCCATTTCCTTAGGATCAAAATTGTGTTTGAAATACAAATATTTGATTCCAATATTGAATAAACAAAATCTCTTGCATGTTATGTATATGTATGTTTTACTTTTTGAAATGAGGAAATCGATACTGTTACTGGTGTAAAGTTTGGCAATAGAAGATAATGATTGATTTGTTCACTGTGCAACTTTTCTGATTGTGAGTTTACGCTTGTCTCCATGACAATGTTATTCCTTCGCTCGGAAAAGTCGATGTCAATGTAATCCTTATACGTCCAGGAGTGGTCTATGGTACTTGAAGTGATATGGAATTACCTTGCATTTACTTCATGCAAATGTTTTTATTGCTTTAAAAAACATGCATTCTTACTCTAAGGCGGAACTAACCTGTACCTTGGCCTAGTGGTTCCACCTGCTTGTCTTCATGGAGATGGATGCGTTTAGTGTCACAATGGGAAATGCCAAGCAAAGCTATAACATCACCATGGAGACAAGCAGGCAGCATACTGTCCATCAGAAAGTTACACAGTTGCCTGGTTAGTGCCTCCACCAGGAAAAAGTTACACAGTTGTCCTGGTTAGTACTTGGATCAGAGACCATTGGAGCATAATGTGCCACCGTGGGGGGTCAGAACAAACTGTTATGTCCTTAAACTGAGGACACACTGACATGACTTTTAGCCCTGTTTCCTTTATGATTTTCAGTTGTGCATAGTCACTTTCAGTCATCACTAGTTGCAGTCAGTCGCAGTTGCTCCAGTCTCAGTAGTGTGGCGCTGTTCCGACTTACGAATCGAAAAAGAGTGGACCGGGAAAAGCTGCATTCATTTATCAACCCGATTTTAGATTTCGTTTTCTGATACTGCAACCAATGAAAAGGAGCGGAGGGAGGGACTGGAAACAGCATCTGGGCTAAAACGGTCTTTACTGCTAGCGCCAAAACTTTTCACTGTTTAACCAATGAAAAGTCTGAAAAAACGACAGCCTAAATAAAACTGTGACTATAACAATGTTTTTTGTATTTTTGTCATCTTTAAAACTCCGGACCAACCTCTTAGCAATACTTGAAGTGCTGAAGTATCACTTTATACCATATTTGGACGTTTAGAGCATGCAATTTTTCCATTGTTATTTCCTGCTCCTTTTTGTAGCATTTGCATAAAATTGTTTTATTATAAATGCTAAATTCGATGTTGCGATTTCTTTGGCTTCAAAACAGCATTCATAAAATTGCCAATAACTTGATGAGTGAATAGAGAAGCGTCAAAATTAGGTTTTGGTGGAATTGTCCTGCGCATCATTGCTTCTACATGCAACACTGAGGAACCAGCACAGTAATTATAGGGCCCAAGCCTCTGGAGTCGACTCCTTTTTGGGTGGGCAATATGCCAGCAAATTATTTTTCTTCTCAACAATGATTTTTTTTGGAGCTGGATCATAATTTAATAATTAAGGCCCAAAGGCACTGGGATAGGCTCCAATCACCCGCGACCCCTAATGGGAACAAGCGGTAGAAAATGAATGAATGAAATGTTCACGAGATGTTCAAGTCATGTCTTTATTCATGCCTTTTTATTTATGTCTCTATCTATATACATTGCCTTGGTGAGGTAATTAAAGTAATCTCAACCTGCAACTGGTTAAATCCACCTTGCTAACGAATAGGAGGTCTTCGTTTTGAACATAAAGCTGCATTTAGGTGACAATGTGTGAATTACAATATGGCAATTTTACCAAAATAACAGATCACAATTAGCTTTTTGTCATCATATTGCCCAGCCGCTACTCCCTCTATGATTTAGCTGTTTTTTCTAATTAGTTTGATCCACACTTCAGTGCTCTTGTAAGACGCAGCTGTTACTGTATAGACCAGATCTTGAGGTTGTAAGGAGTACCTAGCTGGAGGATTTGACTACTGTTAATAGGGTTAAATGGATGTATCCCACCCAACATAGCGAGACCTAATACCCTTGGTTGTACTCTCAAAACCTCTTGAACTGCAGGTTGTTTGGTCTTTGAGCAAACACTTACTGCTGATATTGCCACAGCTACTGGAAATGTAATGCCTTTGGGCTACTTGACCTTGTTTGCCACTTAAACCTCCGCTGTCCTACCAACGACCAAAACATCTTGCTGCTGTAAATTTATTTTACAACTTGCTTTCGTTCTGGCTACACTTTCTCACATTGTGAACGATTTGTAACACCCAAGGCACCAATTGAATTCTCTTCAAAACAGGTGGAATCTGGTGACACTTTCCAATAATCTTTTAGAGTTGTTTTTCAATGAATACTCTATATCCCTTGTTTTGGAGGTGTCGTTGGAAAGAATAGCTGATCAAAGCGCACACAGAGGTCGGCCTCGTGACTGCGTTCAAGTAGATTCGATTTCATACTTGCTGCATTGAAAAAACATTTGTGGTGCGCTGACATTTCGAAACATGCTCCTGGTAATGGTCTTGTGATGTGCGTCTGCTATCATAAACTCTGCGGCTGGCCGGACGCATTAATGCTATACAGAAGCAAAGATTTAATTTGAAGACTAAAATGCCAGGATTATAAATTAGATGGCCCTAGATTAAATTATTGATCGATTTGGAGTTGGAACAAAACTGCTTCCATTTCCACATTCTGCAGGCCTGTTTCTAAAGTCCACACAGTCATCAATCTTTTTCTGCTAGCTTCTGGTTAGCAAGAGTAGCTATGGGGCCTTTGATGGGGTTTTGCTAGCATGATGAACAATAGTAGCGAATACATTTTTACAGTCATACTTCAGAGACAATTAAGAGAACAAATTGCATATCTTTGCTTGTTCGGGTCATGATATCTCGTGGTTAGCACACGGTATTAGCAAAATACATGATTGAGAACAAAAACAAAAAACATATCTGCTTTATGTTTTGTTTCTGTAATGTGTGCGCAAGTAATCTTACCTAAGAGCTTAAAAGTTACCAGACACCACCAGGTTCCGGAAGTAAATTTCTCATTAATTTGTGCCATCGACTTGTACGAATGAAATGTGAAATGAAAGTTTGCAAGGGACTTTTCCGCTACATGCTAACTAAAAGGCTTAAGACACAAAATTTAATGTCTAATATATTTCTGATACATTCTAGTCAGAATTCTAGTCCTCCCTGCTCTTCTCCCCCATTTCAGTGCTTTAGGTTTTCAATAGTTTTTTTTTGGGCTAAAAATAATTGCGTGATGGCTATTAGTTACCTCATAGCAGGTTAGCAACCCACTGTGCCAAAATGGATGGGAATTTTACCTCCAGAACCTCCTATGGGCTTCAAAGTGGGCGGGATTGTTGAGCTCCATACTGACCAAATTCGCCAACACTCTCCGTAAGTGATTTCTCCTTCCTGGTGAATACTGGCTATTGTTTAAAATGCCTCTTCAGAAACAAGAAGGTGTGTTGCTAGTGGCAGGTACTGTGCGTTCACACAGTAACGGGTGTGTTGCTTCAGTACTAACAACAACATTCTGAGTATCATTGTTGTGCCTGGTGTTGTCTCATTACTGAAACTGCCTCAGAACGCAACTCAAATAATGCTATGAGATGGTATTTCTTCCCTTTAAGTTTATTATTAATCTATTAGAGTTATAAAAAAAATAAAACAGATAATAAAAAATGCCCAGATCCACTTTTCACCACTAGCTTTGGTACCTTTTCTGAATAGTTTTAAAATGGTCTGGATTTTTATCCTATTGGTGGCTCTATTATGGCTTAAATAATTATCACTATTATTTAGAACGATTACTTCCACACTGTCAATTTTTAACTATTGAGAAAGTGGTCTATAATATATCCATTACAAGTGCATTTTACCTCAGATTTTCAATGGGAGAACGAGTACACATCATTCCGTTAATAAATTACATTTTCCATTACAACATTTGAGTAATTGAATTGAGCAATAACTGAAATCACAATTATAAATTGTATTAATTTCACAGCCCTACTATCAGATCTAGTACAAGAACGTAGATTGATTGAAAAAATGTCTTTGTGTAAAATTATGTTCTGTTTAAAAAAAAAAAAAAAAAATGAATGAAAAAAGTATATCAAAAGGTATACTTTTACACTGTTAAAAAAAAAAAAAAAAATGAATGAAAAAAGTATATCAAAGGATACTTTTACATATTTGTACATTTTAATCAATTAATATGATAATGTATTTGATATGTTGCAATGTTTTCGTAATTGTTTTTATTTGAGTTGATGTTACAAAGTTGTGTTTATGATTTTTATTGTGAACAGATTAAAGATAATAAGCCTTTAAGACTTATCATCTTATCATACTGTTGAGATTCTTATACCACCTACAATTATACATCGTTTTGGAACCCCTGACCTGTTGTATGGTGTGGGACCTTCTGACCCCAGTTCATGTCGTGTGTAGTTCTTTAGTTGTGATCTTTAATGGGTATATTCTTTAGTAATTGGGACAAACCATAGATAGGCTGATTCTAAACACATATTGTCCACTTAAATTTTTAACAGTTAACAGTTGTTCTCTTATCCAAAACATACCTGGAGTTGTAGTTTTGCTTCATTCTCGCTTGTTTTATTATTCCTGCTCCTTTTTTGAGCTTCACAAAAATACTCTCAGATTTGTTACGTCACATGGAGCAATCGAACTACCACTCCCATGTACAAATATAAGAGTTTCACTGTGGCTCACCTCGGTCACGTTTACGTAACTTACGTAATAACTTCAGGGAGACACCAATATCGTCTGAGGCTTCCTTCAACCAATCAGAACGCATGGTGATACCTTCCAATCGCAGTGCTCGAGTGACACGCTTAACATCAAATACTGACCCACAATGTGGTAAGTTTAAGGGGAGTGCACTTTGGCAAACGTGTCAAATAGGTCAACCTGGTTAGCTAAAATTAGAGTAGTTAAACGTTTCTGTTGAATTTAAATGGGTAAAAAGAGCATCTTAAACTGTTACTCAAGGGCTTAGAAATAACTTATATGTTTTCTAATGTTGCACTGGGCCTCACTGTGTACTTTAGCAGGCTCTTGAGCTATTTGTTTAGCGTCATTTGACAAAAAAGACAAATGTTTGTTTATTTATTATTATTATTATTATTATTATTATTATTATTATTATTATTATTATTTATTAATCTTCATAGTTTTTTTTTGTTTTTTGTTTTTTTTTAACAATTTATTCCAGATTGTACTCTCAATGTATACAATCAGCACTTTTGCCCTAAGGAAAAAGGTTTGGGTATCTGACTCTTCAGTGTGACGCTATGGGTCTCAAAGAACTTCCAGGGCTTTAGGGACCACCAGGTTGGTCATTGGAGTCTCATACAGTTAGACGACTTGTGTAGATTTACTTCGAAATAAACTTCTGTTAAGTGTGTCTTCAGGGTGAACCTTTACCAAGAGGGATTCTGGGAACAGCAAAACATAACAGGAAATCTGAGGTAATGGGTAGACTTTTTTTCTTGTTTCAGTTGATGCAGTTTTTGTTTGTGATTTGGGTAAATACACGCACGTATTTTATTATTATTTTTCACAGATTGGTGTAGGTTTTTTTTTTAAGTACAAAAAGTTGAATCAAAACGCAACAGACAGACCAAGGTTTGTCTCTCAATTTGGGCCTATGTGTCAGAATGTTGTTTTTGTTTGTTGTTCTCATGGTGAGTTTACTTGACCTCAAAGGAACTGCTTGCTCTTAAAGGACACAGTATAAAGAGATGTTTCTGAGCTTTGGACCATATTCTAACATGGTTCCCTCATCAAAAACATACCTGGTGTAGCATTAGCTTGCTTCATGCTAGTGTGATTAATTAATTTTCTCGATCTGTGATGTGGCTCTGAGACTCTTCTCTGCGTTTTTTAAAGTTCATAAATCATTACCAGACTTCCCGTCTAATCCCGATCAATACAACTGCGTGCTTGGATCCGGAATTGAGAGTAGGGCTGGGCGATACGGAAAAAAAGATGTTTTCTCATATTGATTGATCTCAATTTTCGATTTTATTTGGTCTTTTCAAAAAGAGTAAAAATGGCTTTTAGTAATGATTTCATCAACATAGACTATGCAGACTTTTAATCTGGGCCATTTAACACAAATAATATAAGTATTACTTTACTGACAGAGGATTGACTATGGACCTCTCGATTCAAAAACAATGAATAATAATTGAAGATTTTACATGACTTGATCTCAATCTGTCAATCTTTTGATTAATTGCACAGCCCTAATTGAGAGGCCATCTTGAAACATGCATTGAAATGTTTACCTTAAACCAGGCATGTCCAAACTACGGCCCGGGGGCCAAATGCGGCCCTCAGACCAATTTTTGTTGGCCCTCTGGCTTCCTGCTAAATTGGTTCAAACAACAAAAAGTAGTACTTTTACTGTAAAATTGGAAAAATTCAAGCATTTTGATGTTATACCAACCAATATTAATGTGCCAAGTCTTTATTAAAGATGTGGAGGCTCATCGAAACTATGTCAAATGTAAAAATGTTTGTTATTCACTTCATTGTCGGTTTGACTGTGGCCCTTTGCTCCGTATAAGTATCAAAATGCGGCCCTCAGTGAAAAAAAAAGTTTGGACACCGCTGCCTTAAACTGTGTGTAATTCCCGCTGCAGCCATTAGATGGCACGAAAACTCAGTAAGCCCTGTTGGTAACAGCAGAGAAATTTTATTTGGTTTGTTATTAAAAAAAATTAGATGCCAGGCTAAAGGTACCCAAGAGTATGTTTGATGTCTAATAACAATACAAAGAATGTGTCCTTTTAAAGTCTCACTGCGTAAAATGTTTTGCTCACCAGGCTAATTTACAGTTTAGCTCTGTGGAGTGGCAAGCCTTGCTCACAGTAATAATTGTTGTGATGGCAAAATTTCAAACCTGATTTTGATACTAAGGAAAAGGCTCAATACTCGAGTTGATACCAAATTGGCACTTTTGATACGGCAATGATAATAAAGACAAACTCTTTTTATTGGACTGTACAAGGACACATAATGCATTGTTTATATTGTTATTGGCCTTTAAACATGCTCTTGAGTACCTTTTAGGCTGGCATCTCATGTTTTACAACTTAAAATAATTGGTTTGTAAAATTCATGTATTACGTCATGGAAGGAAAGGAATTCAGTTAGAGCTCCATCTTCTGGCTGCAGAGGGAATTTCAAAAGGGAGACAGACCTAGCTTGCCCCCGACATGCTAATGCTGGCACGCAGTTGTAATGAACACGATTTGACGGCAGAACCGGTCTAGTGAGGATTTTATGGCAGAAAACCTCTGGAGCCCTACCTTTGACGTCACATGAATTCGGAATGAAGTGGGGTTTTTTTTAAGGCTGAACTGGACTCTTCAAACAAGCAGTTCAATCAGCAAAAAAGTAGTTTCTGTTTTCATAATTTGTAATTTTTGTTATCATCATGTGGTGTAGTAGTTCGGATCAAAGTTTGTCCTATCTATGTACTTTATAGATTTTGTTTTAATATCAATTCTTGCCCTTATGTAGTTTCAGTTCTACGACTAATCCTTTTCTTTTCTTTTTTCGAAAACAATGTCAACCACAGTCCTTGCACCCATATAACCGCCATGTTTACCGGCCTAGAGCTGTTGCCCTTGACCGTTGCTGCAGTGACCTCAGGCCCTGTGACGCTGGCCGGGGACACCGAGTCCTGAGCAGCCGAGCAGAACGAACCCGTTTGATAAGAGCTTTTACTGCCTCATCCATTCTGCCTCAAAAACCATGCTCGGGCTTTGAACAAGACAGCTATACAGACCTCAGACACTGTACTTCTGATGTTTTATCGCCTTCCAGCTCAGCACATTTCAAATTAAAAGCACAGACACTGTTCTTGCTGATTAGGACAGGAATTGTACCACTTTGTACTTTTTTCTTTTGGTCTTTTTGACTTGCTGTTGTGGCTGATTTGCTTTCAGTGTTTTTGTGAATATGTAAACCCCCTTTTTAGCTTCATTGCTGTTCTATTTCCATTGTAAATCACAGTTTAAGTCAGTTTAAAAGACACAGGCAAGACAGTACAGCGTTATTGTTGTTATTGTGATTTTATTTAGATTTTTGATTTATGTTTTATAGATAGGATTTCGTTTTCACTTCAGATTTAAATACTAATGCTGGAGAGTTAAAACTCAAATGAGCTGCTGAAGTAATACAAGAATCTTGGGCTGTTTTATTGTGGTTTTTTCTGCCAAAAACGAACAATCAAGCAATTTACAATTGGTTTTAATAGCCTGATTCTGTTCACAGTTCTCATTTTCAAACACGTCCAGGAGCATTAATATTTGAGAGAAGATTGAAATATGAACTGATAAAAAATACAAGAATCCTACATTTCAGAACATGTCTAAACTACAGAGCTTTTAGATGGCTATACAGTTAACAGGTTTTCTACAGGTTTTCTACAGGTTTTCTACAGGTTTTCTACAGAGTGAGACAGTATATTTAGTTGTTTGTTAAGGACATTTTGTTTTGCGATTGGCTAATTGCGACCATTCAAATTGCAGTATCGATGCGTCTTGCACCTCTAGCACACAGCAACTGGGCACAAACCAAATCAAATATCACGTGGCACTTTGTATCAAGGAGTTTTTTTCACCTATTTGAACCAATACAGATATTTGGGCAAAAAAAAGAAAATAGATAATACAATAATAGATATCACACTAAAATACTATATATCTTACATAATACTGTATCCTCAATAATGCGGTAACAGCCTCAGAAGGGGATTTACAAGTCAGCACATTATTCATTCTCATTGGTAAACTTGCGGCAAACACAATTAATCTATCGGACACGCTCACGCAAGGTTTGTGAAGTGTCTTGCACAATGGCACAACAACACTACCTCATTGTCTTGGACTCTAAAGAGGAGAGAAGCAAAAGAAACAAAGGGAAGGTCTGTTGTGAAATTGGGTCATTTGTTTGCTTAAAAGGCTATGGCTAATCAGTCACGCCGGCATTACCTATTGCGTCGCCCTTATTGATTGTGCACGTTGGGGTTTCAAAGTTCATGCGTACCAAAGGCGTGATTGGATCAGACGAGGCCACGCTATTATGAAGGGAATGTAGAAAGGATTGGTTTCAATTATTACCTATACAATCACAATTAATCTATTATTATCTATTTTAGTAATCGACTAATCCTGATCTGGACCGCACCCAGTGTCCAAAATATGCATGTGCCGGGAAAAGAGATTTAATGGTTCAGATAAAGCAAGAGTTATTCCAAAATGACACAGGAAACGTGTACATTAGTGTTTTTGATGAACTGTCTGAAATATACTCCATGTCACTAACAATCATAGTTCAATCATGTAGTCGACTAGTCAGCGTTTATTTTCTTGATTAGTTGACAAGTCAAACGATTAATTCTACGATTTGGCGATGCAATAGATATATTGCTCATGATATTCTACAATATATCACTATTTTTTAAAGAACCTAATACATTTTAACTAAATGTTTTCTTTGTAAAACGAATGAAATACACACATGGTTTGTGTAAAAAATTTTCCTTTTTTTTTAAACGAGCAACAAAATTGTAGTGCGGTCACAAAATCATTTGTAATTATACCAAAAAGAACTCATGGCGATATATTGATACTGATTTCGGCTCCCCCCTAATTCATTCTATTGAACATTGAGACTTTTTAAAATACATTTTAATCAGCCGAATAAAGGTGACTGAACACTTCTAGAAAGGGAATATTTGGTTGTTACCGAAGAAAACCTGAAATTGTTTATTCTTTTTTTGTCATTTTGATTGAATAATGCCTCTGTCGTTGTATGTCTTTTGTATACGTTCTAGAGTCTGTTCCGTCCCGATAACAGTTACGTTAATCAATGGAAAGAATAATTGCTAGATAAATTGGCTAGCAAAGTAATTATTTAGTTACAGTTGTTGTATTTCTGAAAGAATAAACAACTCTCTTATATTGCATCTGGATGAGTGTTTCTGCTATATTTATTCATCAGTAAAATGCCGTTATATCCGTTATAACCACCTAACCCTTCCTCTGGGGAGATTAGACACGATTTTCACATCGCCAATAAATGAGAAAAAGCTTCTTTAGATTTAAACACATTTTGTGACGTGTCGCAGCTTCATTAAAACAGATTAGAGCCAAGATTAACTGGATATTAACGCTGCTTTTAATCACTCTGCTTCGTGGCTTGCTTTGCTGTCTTGCTGTTAGCGTGTTAGTTTCTTTTTGCTGCTAACAACCTCCTCTTGTTTTGAGTTAAAAGACAAGAGCCACATTCACTGGCTATAATTTTATAATTTTTTACTTTTGCCTCATAAAGTATGTTTAATCACTGCAATATGACATTAATTGGGCTTTCGTGGCTTTACCTGACTTTTGTCCATGTATTTGAGTAACATTTAATTTGGCCTCAGTACTGGTTGGTCAAAGCAGCTCATTGGGTCATAATAAGTCTACTGTGCGCTGTCTGCATTGTTTTTATCAGCCACCAACCAGGAAGTGCTCTGGTGTGGTGTTAGCATGCTAGTTTTAGTTAGCCTCGGGCTGTGAAAGTCGTGTAAAGTTTGTGGTTAATAATTTGGATGCTCGGAATGCGTTATTAAAGTGAAGAGTAAGTTTAGACAGCTACAGACAGTTTGCAATGAACAAGTTCTGTTTTTCTACATTATAAAAATTGTAAAAATGGTGTACTGCTTCTTTTAAAGTGTCTATATTGGAATCAGAACTGATAAACCAACGTTGAATAGTGTTTTCTCGCTTGTAAATGAGGTCTACTGGCAGGCATTTCTTGGCTGACCTTTCACCTCTCTAACTGAAACGCACAACAACGTGGAACTTTGCGTTCTATAAAGACAAGCAACATGTTTATTTAATGATTGTCAATGCAAAGCAGTAAACGAAACGCAGCGTTTCTGCAAATTGTGAAAGAGAAGGGAGAACTGGCATGTTGTTTTATTAGAACTTTGTGTACTTTAGGTGATAGTTTATTTGGATGTTTTGTGTGTTCAAGTGTTCAGAGTGCATATATATACACGCATATATAGAATTGTGATTCCGATTAGATTTGCCGACCTTCGTGCGGCCACGCATTTGAAAGAAGACTGAAATATGAACTGCTTAATTGCAATAATGTCACATTTCTGAAAGTTCCAAACTATTCAAATTATAAGGACTTGTGAGGACTTTTTCCCTATTCAAAAGATATATAATATTTTGATTTGAGTTTGAGCATCATTTCTTGTAACTTTTTAGTTTTTTCTTGGAACAGATAAAAAAGGCAGCGATTGTGATTTTCTATATACAACCATTCAAATATTTTAAGTGCAACTAATTTTGTTTCCCTATGAGGAGCTGTGAATATATGGCCAATCTGGAGATTTGTGGATGTAGACGTTTGTGGACATGTTGAGGTAGATAGGAGCTTAATCCTAGGCCAATGCACCGTTCCATGTTCAGCGAGTCTTTGTCTTCCAGATTTTCTAAACAAGCACAATTCAAAACCTTGCAATCGATGTGTTCTGTCTCTTCAGACGACTTCTCCACTCCAGAGCAGACCTGTTGTTCTTCTTTGCTGACCGATCGACTCCAGAAGAAGATTGAGGACGGTGCCGGTCGAGATTGGGATATTGTGCGAAATCGCCTCTTGTGGGCGGCTTCTCAAAGGCCTTGACATTTGGGTCTTGGTCCAGAAGAACTGACCGTCTCGCCTCGGAATAAAGGATCATGCGCTAAAGTCCCAGCTCTGCCCGAGCCTTCCACCAACTCCAGAAAATGAATAATGAGGACGAGTTCTTCGACGCCGTCACAGGTCAGTGCTGGAAAAATATTCAGTAGCATCAAAAGTTTGGGAACAAAAACGTTCTAAATTGCTAAGTGAAGGTAAACGTGAAGTGGAACGTAATGTAATTTAATGTGGAAATTTTGCTTAAGCACAGAATATCAGGTTCTTTTGGCAAATCCATAGCCCTACTTTTACGGTCAAATCCTTTATATCTAATGTCAGTTGATCATGCATTAGACATGTGTTATTGTTTACTTCAGTTTGCCTCCTGTCAAGTGTATAATGTACAGTAATGCGACAAGTTAATCGATTAATCGCAACTAATGGATTATTGAAATGATCGAATAATCGTCAACTTGTCAATACAAAGGTTCCAAAAGCTGCATGCTCCATGAGCTGAGAAAATAAGTTTTAAGACTGAAATTGAGCCATCATTTCAGGAAAAGGATATCGAAATTCAGTGTATTTCCTAAAAAAAACACTCTTTAGTCCACAAAAAAATCACCAGATATTTTATTATTGAAGGGTGTACGTAAAATGTGTATAAACCCTTATTACTATTTATTTTTAATGTCTTAATACACCTGTGTGATGTTTATATGATTAATTGTCTCTATATTTTCATAATAAAACACAGGGACATAAAAGGACTATAAAACAAAAACAAAATACATTTTAATATACAACTTTTTAGCCTCTGGCCAAGAGCAGGCGGTTGCTCACTTCTGCTTCTGTCCATAAATGTGCTCCACCAGGCTCCTCAAACGGCTTCAGCCTCATTTGGGTCAAACTTCGTAAAAATCTTTTCATCTTGTGACCTTTGCTTTCTAAATAACAAATTGATTAGTGAAAAGAATAATCGCTAGACTAATTGCTGGACTAAATGATCGTTATGCTGTGAGGGTTAGAGTTGAACCAAAGCCCCGACATTTGCATTTGTTTTGAGGCTGTTACTAGGGTTGTGCAACATGACGACAATAAATTGAATTGTGTTGTATGTTATAGATTGGAAAGAGTATTATATTGTATGTTTTTGTGCTCTATGTAATTTAACTGGATGCACCACCTTCTTGTATCAATGGTGTTGTAATTGTTTTGTTTGAAATGTTCCGCAACAGTTCTCTATCTTCATGACGACAAGCAGGTGACGCCACCAGGCCAGAATAATAATGTCATGTCATTGAAAAAATGCAAGATGGGCATATTTAATGTCATACAGAGGAACATTCCAGGCAAAGCAATAACATCTCCTCTAAAAACACAGGTAGTGTTCCTCGTCTCTCGATCATAGCACAAACCACAGTGAAACTTGAGCAGCATCTGTCCTGATGATTTCTTGAATAATTCAGTGTTACATCTCATCTCCACAACATGTCATGTCTACAACGCTCTCATACTGAGTGACTGTTCAAATTTGAGGTTATTTGCCCATATATACCGTATTCTAATGATTTTTGAACTGATGGAGATCCTAATGTGGGGTTGGGCATCTTATAGTTTAGTGTATAATGTCATGTATTTCAAATACATATATGAGAAACTAAACGGGTTCAGATATAATATTACAATTAAAAATGTTAGATCAATTAAAACCTTAGTTAGTGTGTATGGTCAAAATTTCCGTACCATGAGAATATATATATTTTTTACAATAACATGTAACTATCAACATGATATCAACATGATTATTAACATGATCAAGGAACGGACCAATTCTTTCCTATACATGTGATTTTTCCCCCCCCTTTTTTTCAGTATCAATTTTGGATGCTAGTTTTATTATCAATTAGTATCTGTGTATTGATTGTGGAGGTATAGTTAGGAAGGGAGCTGAATCAAAGACAGTGCCATATTGGTTTCAATGACCCGGGCTTAATGTTGGATCCTGCTGCCCACCGTGTGATGACAGTAATGTGCACCGCATGATCAGCTCCGACCAATCAGCGTGATGGTGGCTCGAGCGGAGCTAGCATGGGTGTAGATCGAGGCTAGATTTAAAAAAAATCCATCCTTTGTGAAAGCTGTAGATCCAAACATGGTTGGCAGTTTAATGTATTGGCGAGAATGGCCCCTAATCACACTCGTTTCATGGCAGAAGATGTGCTTATCCAGTTAATATTATAGATCAAGGGTCTTGATACTTGAACAACTAGCAGGTTCAAGCAGGTGGCGTCACTCCACCAGAAGGTTTATGCAATGCACAGGGGCTATACACAATTTGTATTCATTTGATAAAGTAAAGCACAGACATATTGTAGAAGCAGCTATATGGTTGAAAATGAGACTGGTGTGTGTGCTGTTGGCATAATAATTTTGCCAAAATTAGATGCACTGTTCTCTGAAAGTTGTGAAAAGAGCTCATAAACTTATCAGGTTGAATAATTAGGATGCTCAGAATATAGTGAGTAAGAGAGCAATACATTTTGACCAACGCAAACTGTTAAAAATGAACTAGTTTTGTAAGACATTAAATATCAGGTGCAGCATCTTTTGAGTTATTGACTTTGATAAACCTGTAGAAGAGGCTTGAGAAAAAATGATGTGGGGTATAACATACTACTTTGTGCTAGATTTGGGGAAAATATCTAATTGCAATTAGATGGTTAGCATTTTTGTTGTACAGAATTAGACTGAATATTTTGTTTGTGGAGGAAATTATGGCACTTCAAAAATTGCACCCTTTGCTATTTGCTAATTGCATCCATTAAAATTTCGAGAGTCGGTTATTCTTGCAGCCCTACTTGGTGCCTTAAAGTTGTTATTATATTTTTTTTAATATTCCAATATCAAGCCTTTGCAAATGCACTATATATATTATTTCTATGATGACCGGATCTCAAGAATAACTTTAGAAAATACAGTATGGTACGCCGCATTGTGAAATAAAGTGCTCCCTGTCTCGTGGAATAAACCCGACATTTATTATCTCGTACACAGTGTCCCTGCTGTGATGGATCTGCCTGTTCCCTGTACACCTTAATAGCACTAATTTGCATGTGCTTTAGAGTCATAAATAAAATATCATAATGAGGCTGTTATGATCGTCTTACTGAACAGACGGGTGCCGACCAGAACTCCTCTAATATTTATCGAGTCAAACAGACTAGTGTCTGGTGGCAGCGATAGTTATAATTTTCCCATAATGCATTGTAAATTATAGATCTAACAATACACTCCCTTTATCATTAGCCGTCCTGAAATGGAGAAATGGACGATGGCATCATTAAAGCAACACGAGCCATAGCCATGGTTACATGGGGCACACAGAATTTACTTTACTGTTGAGAGTGTAGTTAAGAATGACATCATGTATAAAATGTAAGATAATGGTTAACTTAAAGGTGCTCCAAATGCCATAGAGGTATTTTCTGACTATTACGATGAGATTTAGGCATAAATCCTAGAAACAAATATCTTATTTGTTGGTCAGAAGTGACGTGATACACGCCTTACTACTGCCATCTTGAGGACGAAAGCCAGATGTTGCACGATGAGGCAGTGCTGACAAAAAGTCTCAAAATAAAGGATTCCTCTTCTGTAACATCCCCAAAGACCCTGTTTGTCCAGAACTGTATTACTGTGTTCAGGAGGGACCAGTGGACTTACAAAATTAACTCCAGACTGAGGCGGAGCTGTTTGTTTCAGGCAGTTAGCAGCTGTCTAATGCTAATTTACGTATTACTGGGTGGATATGCTAATAAACGTTAGCTTACTTACTGACAGTTTTAGCAGGCCTAATTTAAGGCAGTGACTCACCCACACACAAACTCCGTGCACTTGAAAGCTTTGAGGGCTCGTCCAGTGCTGAGAGCCTGTGGACGAGGAAGAGCAGATGTAAATGTCCACAAATGTTTGTTGTGGAAAGTTGTCGCTGCTTTTTTGTTAGATAAGATAAGGACCAGCATAGACGACGGCATGCGGGGATAGACGACGGCATGCGGGGATAGACGACGGCATGCGGGATAGACGACGGCATGCGGGGATAGACGACGGCATGCGGGGATAGACGACGGCATGCGGGGATAGACGACGGCATGCGGGGATAGACGACGGCATGCGGGGATAGACGACGGCATGCGGGGATAGACGACGGCATGCGGGGATAGACGACGGCATGCGGGATGACGACGGCATGCGGGGATAGACGGGGATAGACGACGGCACGCGGGGATAGACGGGGGATAGACGACGGCAACGCGGGTTATAGAGGGGATAGACGGGGCATGCGGGGATAGACTGGGGATAGACGAGGGCATGCGGGGATAGACGAGGGCATGCGGGGATAGACTGGGGAGCGGGATGCGGGGATAGACGAGGGCATGCGGGGATAGACGAGGGCATGCGGGGATAGACGAGGGCATGCGGGGATAGACGAGGGCATGCGGGGATAGACGAGGGCATGCGGGATAGACGAGGGCATGCGGGGATAGACGAGGGCATGCGGGGATAGACGAGGCATGCGGGGATAGACGAGGGCATGCGGGGATAGACACGCAGCATGCGGGGATAGACGACGGCATGCGGGGATAGACGACGGCATGCGGGGATAGACGACGGCATGGCGGTGACACAAATACATCACGTGACTGAAACCCATGAATAATTCCTTCATTTTCCTTTTTAATCTATTTAAAGTAACACAATTTTATTCAGTAAAATAATTAATTAAACACCAAAAAATATTCAGTCTAATGTAATGTGTCTTTTATTGGTAGAAGATTGTCGTGACTAGTAGACAATACAAAATAATCGTAGTCGTCAACAATATATGAATGGATATTTATCTTATGTGCCTAACTCATAATGCAAACTACTCAAGTGTTTCTGCTTTTTTTTTGCTGTTTGTTTATTGCCTGTAACTAGTATTATAAATGTGATCAGTAGGGTTGCTCAATGGAAAAAGTTGTTTATTAATATTATTGTAGATCAGTGGTTCCCAAACTTCGATTGTTGTGGATATTTTTAACTTGACACAATTGAAACCAGGTACATGACTCTTCCTTGTGTAACTCTACCAACCACATATTTCTGCTTGTAAACTTGGTTATCCTCATTCTTTGTGATTTAATCCCTGTCTTTATTACATGGGCTGAACTAAATATATCATGACCATGCCCTAGGTGTGTTTGGTTAAGCATTTAAAACTATTATAATGCACTATTCACCTGCTCTTAGCACAGCTCCACCTTTCTCCACCTAAAAGCATCAACAAACAGAGTGTGTGGCGTCAGGCGTGGCCCAGTCCTCACCTGCAGCTGATCTGGGTCACGTTTATTTGATGCTTTTTTATCCTTTGTTGGCCACATGTACGGTGTTTTGTGTTGTCATTGTGGACTTTGCATTACGTATACGATTTCTGAAGTTATAAGCAAGACGAGCTTTATTTGTTGTGACTCTTTGTTCATTTGAATAGGCACTGGGAAATATAGGACATTACAATTTGATTTATCTGAATTGTCCTATATTTTCCCATTATAAACCGTAAGGGTAAAGTTGACAAAAGCAATTCTTGATTGATTAAAGACATACGGCAGCTCTGGCAAAAGCTCTCAGCATAATTAGGATCGAAATTACTGCATTAAACATCCCAAAACTCCAGCTAACTTAACCTATGCATTTTCTTTCTTCTGTGGTCAATATAAATCCTTATCCCAATAAACAAAATGTAATGACAATAATATAATAAACTCTAGGTCAACGAAAACGACAGATTAATCGACTAAAGAACTAAAGGACTACATCATTGTGCCCCTTAAACATGCTCTTTAGGACCTTTTGCTTTGGCATCTCATGTTTAAAAGTAATAAACAAAGTAAAACTGTCCAAAACAAAACAAAACAAAAGCTAGCATTTAAGCAACGTGATCGGCATGCTAATGTAAGTACTTAGTTGTAATGATTACAAGTCTAGCGATGATTTATGGTCTGAAAAAACTGCATTATTTCTCCCTGTGACCCAATAAATCAAGGAAAATTTAACCTGAGTGATTTCTGAGGCTCAGAGCAAGATGACCTCGTAAACAGAATTCATGAAACGAGCATGAATGAAGCAAAATACAACTTCAGATTGCATTGTGAAAAGTAAAAATGTATATGTGTGTCCCAGGGTTTTTATTGTTGTAACTGGGCTTCGGAACATTATTGCAACAGACATGTTTGAGCAGGAGTATGATTTTTTGCTACAAGTGCAAGTACAGCGCAATGCAGTCGGCGGGGATAGGGGATTGGTGAAAAAAAACTCTCGTACGTACTCTGAATGCTCAAACATGCAGGGATCACTTATAATACAACTTTGACTTAGCAAATGATGAGTGAACACATTTATAACATGGTTAAAAGCTCCATAAGTCCATTTTACATAATGTGTCAATTTTAAGTTTTGGTTGGTATAGTTTAGAAGCTAAAACGCACAGATCAGTGACGCTCGGGGTGAAATGTTGCTGAAGCAGAGGCAACAGTTTTGGATGATCAATAACATTTGCTATGAGTGGTCAAAGTAACAAAGTTTAAACTCAACAATGTTTGATATAAAACCTCAATCATTGAAAGTAAATGTGTTAATAATGTTGTGAATGGTTCGACCTGGTTAATTTTGATGTCCTAATCACGTAATTGTCATCAAATGTAATATTTTTTATCATTTAGTATTACATTTTCACCATTCATCTGGTCAGAGCTTTCGCATCTTCGCCTGGTGAATTTTTGTCACTTCTGCTAAACCGGATTACGGCAGTGGCAGAAATACGACAGCTTTCTTTTGTAGTTCCAAAAGTCCGAGCGAGTTCACGGCAGTGTTTCTGGGCGATGAGCTTCAGTAAACACACCCTCATGGAAAACTTTGAAGCGGACTCTGGTTGGTGAGTGTCTGTACATTTCAGATTTGCTGTTTAAAAAAAAAAAAAAAAAAGTATAATAAATACAAAAAACAAAAGCAGTAACTAAAAAGTATGATTCATTTTATGTGTGACATATTATTCATGTATCATTTTGAAAATAGTATGTAGTGTTGTAGTCTTGGCATTTACCGTAATAAGCAGCTAAAAGTTTCTCTTTTGTAACAATCGGTAGTGTTGGGCAAGTTCTGTGTTCTATACTTCAGCTTCTATTGTAGTTCATCTAATAATATCTTCTTGAAATCTACTTTGAATTTCAACCAGGACCAAGAGGCTTTGGCCCTGAGTGTATCTGTAAGGTCTACTGTCAGAAGTTGGCTCCTGCTCTTCATCACAGATTCAGCGGCGCCTTTACAGGTTTGGACATTGAGGGAACTTTTTAACTTAAAAGGTTTAGTCAACAACAACCATTTGGCCTCATTTGACCCCTATCGTCGATGCAACTGCTGAGCGCGCAGGGCATGGAACTCTACACAAGAGGTGTGGTCATGCCAAGCAAATTGAGGGTGTGATGTGGTGCATTCTGGGAACTTACCAGAATTGTAACTAATAAACTTCAAAACAAGTGCACTGAAACACGGGTAATATGCCCAAGACATTTTTTTCCAGGTACAAAAAAAGGAACTACAAGCACAAGTAGCCTTCACCTGCACACTGAGGACACTGTCATAGTTTTGTCAAGTGTAGGGCCATGCCTTTTATAAACGTCACCTTAGGTTTCTATTGCCGAGCCATGTATATTTTTTGTAATAAAGAAGCATTATATTTGTTTTCTGTAAAATTGGTATTGGATATGAACATGTGCACTTTATATCTGGGGACACGGATAGATTATGTTTATGGTTTCTTAAAAGGAAATGCTTCATACCATTTTTTTATATTTTAAATAATTTCTTATTATCTGTGTGATTTTACTAATAACAAATAGAAAAGCAGAATTGGATATGACATTGTACAAAATAATAGTGACATTTTAAGAATAAATCGGTATAATCCCTCATTCGTCCAGGAGTGTTCCATTGTAGAAGAAGATTCAGTTGTATCATCTGAACGCTGTTAAAGCAAAACGTTTTGACTCTCAATCTGCGGATTTAGTCTTAGAACTCAGATATTTATCCTACTCTGAGTAATCGGATAATAGATAAAAAAAATAAAAGGACAGTAGGATAGGTATCCAATCCTATGCACATACATATAATGTATTATATTTGGGTTTTCTGCAGCTTGGAAGAGCCATCCACTCTCTTCAGAGATGAAAAGGTCTCCAAATGAACTTAGCACTCCAGCAATGGTGGATGCATGTCAGTAATGATGAGGTCTTTGTGATTGGATTATTGTGACGAAGTAGCTTCGTCAGTAAGCGCGGGGAGGCCAAGGCGACATGGAGCCCACACAGACACAGACACACACGCACACGCACCTGTACCAGCGTTTTCTCTTACCTGTCCAATAGCCGTTCTTTTTTCTCCTCCAAAGCCATCGTAGCAGTCTAGGGTGCACACTTGATTGCTGCTAAACCATACTTCTCGCCATAACACGGTCCCAAATTCACACACTCTCCCGTTTACCGTCGTCCTCTCCACGTTTCTGCCGGCCATCCCGAACTCCGCGGTCTTCCGCATTATATTGCGTCAGTGGTGGGCGCACGGGTTATGACGTCATTTGCGACGTCATGTAATTCACCGTGTTTGGGTGAAATTAATTAGGTTTTTTTTTGTCTGTTGCATTACATCCATAATACACATAGGCGTGGATGTGTGTAGAAATATATTTTATGAATTTGTAGTATTATTTATGAAATGTTTATGGTTCTGTTTGAAGAGAATCCTTGATTTTTTTCTGTTGATTGTTTTGGGGGAGGAGCCTCCTGTTATAAAAGGAGACTCCTAGGACCTCAAGGAGTGCTGTTCCAGGAGGGAGCTGAGTGCACCGCAGGCACTAGCTCCAGAGCTAAGAGAAGGTTGTTTTTTTTTTCCTATCTATTTGTATTACTGCACGTGACCTGTAAATATCCACCGTTTTCTGTTCTACACTATTTTGTTTTTTCACTCTGGGAATAAATATACAAACACTGTTTCCTGACTACGCCATATCATTTCGTGGTAAAGAGGAACCCGCGACAATTATGATTTGTGTTTTCTGCTTACATTAACGATAAAACATTTTACCAAAGGTGAAGTGACCCTGAATCTAGAGGGTGAAATGCAAGCTGCGGACCAGACGGCAACATCCACACACAAAGCAAGAGCGTTAGAGCCGCATTGATCCATGTGGTCTTTCTGACAACCATGGACTAGAATGGAAGTTTTAAAGTGGCTCTTTGGGAGTGGGTGTCTAAATTCTCCATGCCTGAGTATACAGGGGTGCAAAAGTGTACACTGCAGCAACGTTTATTAAACATGTGTACCCTCATTTGAAATAAATACTTGTTATAACCCTTTGAAACTCTGATGTGTCCTCTGTCAGTCTGGTCTTATTCTCAACATGCATGTCCCCAATGCTAATTACTTTGTCCAAAGAGTACAGTTACATGTAATAATAAAAAATCTATAACATGCGCACCTTGAAGCTTTTCTTCATTGCTTATTTCGAATAATGGGTGAACCACAACTTGATTATTACAAGTTGGCATCTCTTTGACCTTACTTCTCCATCAATGTGTAAAAGGCACGATAACAAAAGTATTTATATAGTTTGAAAGGTTTGCCTCAAGTAGCCAATGAGTAGCTGCTGAGCACCTGTTGTCCCTGTGAAGGTGACATTACAAAAAAGACAACATAGAATTATACTTCGATGTCAGTATGATATGCATTCAAATCACATCACATTATGATCAATTGAGCCAGTTCCTAGACTGTGAATTGTTCACTGACGATGGCAATAAAACTGATTCTGATTCTGAATAACAACAAGTGTTCTCAGTGGACTTGAATGAGGAAGTGAATGGTCCAGAAAACATGTGGGAGAGTGAGACGCTTTCTTTCTTTCTTACTTACACTGAGTCAGGTAAGACATTTCAGGTAACAAGCCAAGTCATCTCCATGAATGTGCGTGGCAGCAGAATCAGTGCATCTTGGAGGTCAATGACAAAAAAATTAAATCAATTATTAGATCATTCATAAAGACCAAATGATGACACTCTGGAGGAGCTCTCTTGATATACAGTGTTTAAATAATATTGATCTTTTTGAGTGTGGTACGTAACACACTTTTAGAAACAACTGGTCTATGTTATGAATTTCAGTATCTTCTTACATTTATGGCCTGTGGTGCCAGATCCTGGGCCAGGGTTGTGGTTGTGGCTGTAGATTTCACTGTGGGAAAAGATGAAAGAAACTGTCCCACTTCTAGGTACAATAATCCAACCCCTGAAAAAACTGCTGGACCAGACTGTTTCTCCCGCCACCTTAAGGAGTGCTGTCCCCCGTCTTCACAGACATTTTCAACACCTCCCTGGGATCATGCCATGTCCCAGCCTGCTTCAAGTCATCCATCATTGATCCTGTCCCCAAAAAGCCCCCGATCACTGGACTTAATGAAGTGAAGTTGAACGCCTGGTCTTGCCCCATCTCAAGTCCTTCACCTCCTCCCTGCTGGACCCCCTGCAGTTCGCTTACAGAGCATACAGGTCTGTAGACGACGCCATCAACCTACGCCAGGATCCTGTTTGTGGACTTCAGCTCTGCATTCAACACCATCCTCCCTACTCTGCTCCAGGACAAGCTCGCCCAGCTCAACGTGCCTGACTCCACCTGCAGGTGCATCACTGACACTCAGTTTATCAGCACAGGAGCTCCACAGGGCTGTGTACTTTCTCCTCTGCTCTTCTCCCTGTACACAAATTGCTGCACCTCCAGCCATGACTCCGTAAAACTGATCAAGTTTGCAGACAACGTCACCCTCATCTCGGACGGGGATGAGTCTGTCTACAGGAGGGAGGTGGACCGGCTGGTGTCCTGGTGCAGCGGTAACGACCTGGAGTTCAACGCCCAGAAGAAAGTGGAGATGATCGTAGACTTCAGGAAAGTCACAGCCTCCCAGCCCCCCCTTACCATGAATCGCCCATCACCACCGTGGACTCCTTCCGCTTCCTCGGCACCACCATCACCCAGGACCTCAAGTGGGAGCCCTCCATCAGCTCCCTCATCAAGAAGGCCCAGCAGAGGATGTACTTCCTGTGGCAGCTGAGGAAAGCCAAGCTGCCAGTGCAGATGATGGTGCAGTTCTACACGGCCATCATTGAGTCCATCCTCACCTCCTCCATCACCGTGTGGTACGCTGGAGCCACAGCCAGGGACAAACAGAGACTACAGCGCATTGTGCGTTCTGCTGAAAAGGTGATCGGCTGCAGACTTCCATCTCTGCAGGACCTGTACGTCTCCAGGGCTCTGGGACGAGCAGGTCGGATCACAGCTGACCCTTCTCACACTGGTCATGGACTATTTGAGCCACTCCCCTCAGGCAGGATGCTACGGTCCATCCGGACCAGAACCTCCCGCCACAAGAATAGTTTCTTTCCCTCTGCTGCTGGACTCATGAACACTTCTAAACACCTGTCACTTTAACTGCAATTCATTAATCACTTTCAGCACTACTGTAAATTCAACTGTAAATGTGTATGTACATAGTAAGCCTATTTTCATTTCATTTTATACTATAGTAATTTTAAACTGTTTCCTAATTTTTTTAAATTATTACTCTGTTTTATGTTGCACCTTAATGCTGAAACAAGTTCCTATGTTTGTGAATTTTTTTCATTGACAATGGCAATAAACCTATTTTGATTCTGAATAGATTGTATCTGGTGACACTTCTCTTACAATGACATTAGTCTTTCTGCATACTGTAAAAATATACACAGTATGGTGTATAAAATGCATCCTGTGTTATATGGTGAAACCTTGTGACTGAAGCTTGTGTTGAGCTTGTTCACCTCAGGGCTGTGGACCCCTCCGTCTCATGGGGATTCTACTGTTGGTGTAAGATATTTCTGTCAGTGTTTCAGAATTAGAATAACCCATGGTCAGTCTGGTCAAAATCTGGTCTTTAACTGTAGGAGCCAGTGCCACGTTATCTGCTTCATTACTGAACGATAAACTACCCACTACATAAACTGAATTAAAAATATAAACATTGTACTTACTTGTGGCCAATGATAGCAGATGATGAAGTCCATTTCCTAATCAAGCCTGTGGACTCCTCAGTCTGCGGCAGATTCTATTCTCTCACACGCACATATCATTTTATTAGTAGTAATTAATCATTATCATAATATATTCTACGTGATACAATACTTTACACAAAATATCGCTATATTTATACAAACATCTCACAACAGACCGCCGACCTGCACTGTCAACAGGGCTAAGAAGAGCCCACTTGTCTGTCATTTCTGTCGTGTTTACGGTCTTATGTCATTGTAGACTATATTCATTAACTTTCACAATCACGTGAAATAAATACCACGATATGGCCCTACAGGCCTGTTCAGCGATACATCCATTTCATACAAAAGATTGTCATTTACTTTTTATTTATTATTTATTACAAAAAACGGAGGCTAGCATTAGCCATTAGCTCAAAGCCTACACGCAACATTTACTTAAAATTACTGGAATGCGAATGACAAATAATACATTACTGAGAAACATTCGGACACTTACCAACCAGAGTCCGCTTCAAAGTTTTCCATGAGGGTGTGTTTACTGAAGCTCATCGCCCAGAAACACTGCCGTGAACTCGCTCGGACTTTTGGACTACAAAAGAAAGCTGTCGTATTTCTGCCACTGCCGTAATCCGGTTTAGCAAGAAGAAGTGACAAAAATTCACCAGGCGAAGATGCGAAAGCTCTGACCAGAATGAATGGTGAAAATGTAATACTTAAATGATAAAAAATATTACATTTGATGACAATTACGTGATTAGGACATCAAAATGACACAGGTCGAACCATTCACAACATTATTAACACATTTACTTTCAATGATTGAAGTTTTATATCAAACATTTTTGAGTTTAATTTTTGTTACTTTGACCGCTCAGAATTTTCCAAGAGTGACTGATGCAAAGCTGTCTGCAAACCCACGCAGCGCTCACATCACCTAATGTGGCTTCTCCCATTTTTCTGGACTATTATGGAAATGTTGTCACAGACTGCTGGAATAGGTTTGCATAAATGTTTTTAATTTTAATTTTGTTGTTTTCTTTTTAAAAAGAATTGGTCTTTTCAAATGTCTTTGTTGTTAATTGACTGTGGTTGCATAAGTTTTTGTGATAAAATTTTTTATTTATGTTTTCAAATTATAATCAACAGGGATGAGGAGTACATTTACAGTACTAATAATGATAAAAAGAAAATAAACATAACTTTATTTTATATACAGATCTATGTACACACGCACACACGGTACATAGATATGAATACACCTACATGCATATATACAGCTACATATTGATGCATACAAACAATAGTCGTACACACATATTGTAGAGAGAAGTAATTTCACCAACGATATTGCATGTAAATAATAAAGTTTTATTTTATGCTTTGATAGGGATCAAAAATAGTCTTATTAGGAGTGGGCAATATTGATAAAAAATGTCAGACTATAACATGGCGATCCAACAGAAAATGTGTTATGTCTTTAAACCAATTAGTTGAGGCTTAATTATCAGATAAATATTAATTCAATCAACTCTTTTTGTAGCTTTTTAAAATATATATATATATATATATATATATATATATATATAGTTATATATATATATATATATATATATATATATATATATATATATATATATATTTATTTTGACAATAAATTGTATACTTGATGTTAACATTTTAAATTTACATTTCAATGTTTAATTTTATTTTTTAAATACATTTTGTAAATTTAAAAACATATAACAAAAAAACACAAACAGTCCAAGACCAGAGAGAACACATAAGAGATCAAAGTCAATTTTAATAAGAAAGAAGCCAAAGAAAGTTAAGGCACACTTATTCCAAAATAAATGTTCCATTTAGTCCAGAGTATCTCAAATGTGTCCATTTCCAAATTGGCAGGTGCCATTTTGAGGATTTAAGATTAATTTATTGATTTGTTTAAACCTATGGCTAGTCTCTGTTCTGTTGAATGACATGTTGGCCGGTAAAATTACTCCAGTTCTAATGTTCATTTTTGTGGTTGAGCACACGATTGACCTGCTAAAATGATCAACCAAATGTCTGATACAGGAATAACACATTATAGCATCCGAAAACACAGCCAGCACAAGTTTTACACCTTTATTTACCTTTGTTTTCTTTCCCTTGCCTTTAGGCCTGGATTCAGACGAGTCGTGCGAGGGCGTGTCCGAGGCCAGCTTTAAAGACGCAGTGGTGTCTCAGAAAAACAATGGGGCAGTTCCACAGGAAAATGGCATCAGGAAACACAGGTAGAACCACATTCTCCTGCTGCTAAAGAGTTTACGCATCAGACAAAACTGATACTGACTAATGCTGCTGAGAACGGGCCTAATGTGTAAGTCGGTTCTTGAAATACTGAACACGATTGACAGTATTTGACATATCGTAGTTTAGAACACGTTTGAAAACACATCTCCCAGTTTGGTTTAGGGCTGCGCAAAATACATCGCAATTTAATCGAAATTGCAATTTGAGTCGTCGCAGTTAGCAAATCTGGAAGGCTGCAGTTTTTTACGTAAAATAAATTCTAGCTAGTTTATTTCAGCAGTCCTCTTGTATTTCTCAATCATATACTGCATTCTGAGCATCCACATTATTCACCGCAATTAGTTTATTTAGCGCTTTCTCCTATTCTCTTGAGGCCAAAGCGTCTCGGTAAAGCTAACATTAGCATGCTAACAGTGCACTCCCTGCTTCACGGAGAATAAAACGCTCTATAATTGGATGCAGACAGCACACAGCGGTCTCATTTTGACCCCACAAGCTGCTTTCACAGTATGTATGTACTGGGGCAAAACAGATTAGACTTGAAATAATGAAATTGCTAACTGTGTAGTTTAGACCGCCAAACATGTTCTGGAATGCATGTGATTTTGTATTAGTAGAAAATGCATGGAACAACAACTTCAACTATGAAATGATGGTGTATATATAGCACACACATTTTGGCAAATCCCTTCGCCCAAAGATAATTTCTTTCTTCCTTTTTTAAATCAGTATAAAACATTATCTAAGAGTGAAGTATAACGACAAAAAACACATTCCACAAAAAAGTCAGTTTTCTCTGCTCACCGCATGCTTGCATTGACTGTAAACCTCTAAAAAGCTGATCGTTTCAACAATTCAAAATTACTGAATCTTGATTAAAATTTCATTACTTATTTCCAACGTATTCCCATGTTGTTTTTTTATACTTTAAGCAACACACAATAAAATAGAATTACTTAATTAATTACTTTTTTTTTTTTTTTTTGCCTATAAAATTGAATTCTAGGAAACCTGCTTTTTTATTTATTTATGTATTTGACCTAAAAGAAAGGCATAGATTTGTACTAAAACAAAGCAGACGAGTACATTCCCACGTGTGTTTGTGTGCACAGTTTACAGCGATTTTGGAGATAAATTGACATTTTTCATGCAGTGTTCTGATTGTATCCGAGGCCATTGACCTTCAGTATGTTCTGATAAAAGATTAGCAAGGTATGTTTTGAAAAGTATATCTGATTGTTTAAAGATTTTAGATTACATATGCACAAAGAGAAATATGCAAAACAACCAGAAATGGGGAAAGGGCTGTTCATTGCACAACTAGTGTAAAAATTGGATTGTCCAACTACCTAACTTTACAGAAAGAATAGAAAGAAAGTTTTTTTAAAGTTTTATTACACAGAAATCCTCACCCAGTTGGTTTTCCGACATTCTGGGATAGTTCATTGTTGCACTTGGGTCTCAGTAAAACTGATTATTGGACTAAATTGTGATTTTTAAGTGAGAGCGTGAGGGTCCTTTTTTGCCACCTCTCTCCATATTGGTTCAAAGTTGCTAATGTGTGAAAAGTGTAATCTCCAAAGAAAACATGCAGTAACTGCCCAAATTATTGGTATTAAATCAGGTGATTTTGAACTTTCAGTTTATAGGTTCATAATGGAAAGAGACTGTTATTAGTCTGCGAAAAGCAGCTTGACCCAGTATATCCAGTATAGCCCCGACAGGCCCAGTATCCGCACTAACTGCCCTCAACGTGTAACCTGGCTCTGACAGATGAATTCTCGCAATATTTGTTTCGCAAACTCTTGAGAATGCATCCGGTCTGGCTTGCACTGTTCGATTTGAGCCCGACCGCTGTGGGCCTGACCAATCACAGCGCAGCACTGTAGTTGGGGCCTATTTTAGCAGATTTAAGGACTTTTTTGTTTTTTAAAAAGGTGCACATAGAAGCGCTTTGTGTATTTGAGGACAGAGAAGAAGTCTGGGCTTCTCTCTGACTGGATTTAACAACAGTTTGATTTTTCAGCTTGTTCCTGTAGTGACACTTCGACCAATCAAATTCAGATATCCTTCATGACGTTACGCCCTTTCCAGACCGCTTTCGACGAGAGCCTGTCCAGATTGATATTGTGCGTAACCTGGCTCTGACACACACATCAGAGCCAGGTTACTCAACGTGGTGTTAGTAGGCAAAGCGGTTGACCAGTTTTGTTTTTTTTTCAGGACGTCGTTACCTGCACCAATGTACCCTAGAAACACTATCAGCGTGTGGAGTATCCTCAAGAAATGTATTGGATTGGTAAGAAGAAATTCTACTGTAAAATATGAATCAATACACATTTGTGTGCAAGTGCAAACCTATTGCATCGATCATTGACCCAGCCTTTTACGTCAACATCTTAAACACTACTCTTTTGTTTATTCTCCAGGAATTATCCAAGATCACGATGCCCATAGCCTTCAACGAGCCGCTGAGCTTTCTCCAGAGAATCACAGAGTACATGGAACACACTTACCTCATAAACAGAGCCTCCTCGCTGCCGGATTCTATACAGCGCATGCAGGTGAGAATATACTGGCAGCAGGATTCTTCTGTAACCGGATTTATGCCCAGTGTATGGTGAGTAAAAGTGCTTGGCTGATGTTCCAGGCTGTAGCTGCTTTTGCTGTGTCGGCCGTAGCGTCGCAGTGGGACAGAACTGGAAAACCCTTCAACCCCCTTCTGGGAGAGACGTATGAACTTGTCAGGTAATTTATTAATAGAACATGAGCTATAGCTTCTATTTGTTCACCAATTATAGATTTCAGACATAAATCTGTCAAACAGAGCCCGCTGCGCTGCGACATTTCAAATTTGATAGATGAAGTATTTATATTTAGACCGTAATATTGTGCCCATATACTTTTGTCTGATATGTTTTTACTAATAACAGGGAAGACTTAACACATTTTTTTTACAAGCTTGACAATGTTCCTTATTGGGCTGTCGCGGTGAAACGCTGCATGCTGAGGCGAGGGAAACAGTTTGCAGTGTATGCAGTGTGGCCCCATAGGCCCCTAATTATGTAAATTGCGGTTGTACAGCACAATATAACAGCAGGCATAAGTGACAATATGCATTTGTGCATTCATGGGCAATATTATACAAAAAAGGTCATCATGAAAGCGCTTATATTCTTATTAATATTATAACTCAAAACAAATATGCAAACAAACCAGCCTTGCGTCAGCTCACTGCTGTAGTCAAAAAGTAATCATAAAAAAAGTTTAGCAGTGGAGTCTAGAACTAGTTTGTAGCGCTCACAAACCTTTGACACCGATAATATTCACATGCAATAATGTTTGGGCGAGTGCACGCCTTTAAATCGCGACAAAGCGAAACACCCAAGCAGAGCCAATCAGGGCGCTGCTTTCAACTCTTACATCCTGGTTGACGAGAAATACAGTGCTTTATTAATAGATGCTGACAGCAAGCAGCGGTCTAGTTTTTGTCACAAAACTGCTGCTTGTACAAGATACTCTTTTGTGGAAAATGTACTTGCAATCTAATCTCCCAGCTTTAATAATGAATAAATCACAAATGTTTACATGTTTGGGGCCTCAAGGGATATTCCACAAATGTACAGTAACCGACAGTGTGTAGATGTAAGCCCTTGTTCTGTTTTTCAGAGAGAAGCAGGGTTACCGGCTGATCTCGGAGCAGGTCTCGCACCACCCACCCATCAGTGCCTTCCACGCAGAGAGCCTGACGGGGGACTTCGTCTTCCACGGGTCCATCTACCCCAAACTCAAGTTCTGGGGCAAAAGTGTGGAGGCCGAGCCGAAGGGCACCATCACGCTAGAGCTGCTCAGGTCAGCACCGCAGCAATGCAAACTGGTTCATAGTGATTATGAGAGTGAGTGGGGGGCTGATGCTCGATCTCCAAACGTCACAAAAGTACTATTCTTAAAGCTGAAATACAAAACATTCCAGGTTATGAGATTTCTACTTTACAAGAGCAACGAACATGTCACACTACACACTCGCAAAGCTTTAGTGCAGTAGACGTCACCTTAAATAACTCATATCAACAGCTCTTTATGTATTTGCACTGCTACTTTTGCACTTTTATTCTGTCCATACTGTACATTTTGTATCATTATATATATTTTATTCAACACTAGTGCTGCAAGTTTAACAGCAATCGAAGCAATTTGAATGGACGCAATTAGCAACTCGCCAAGGCTGCCTGTTTTGAAGTGCCGTAATTTCCCCCACAAACGGCAAATACGATACCTAGTCTATTTCTAGCCGACAAACTGCCCACTATAGTTCAGAGCAGTGCAAACATGCTCTGAAATGCATGCAAGTCTTTTGATTGTTTGTTGATGGGACTGTTTCACACTTTTATGTTTGGATGAACTGATGAAATATGGGCAATTGTTCTAACTCTGGAATATTCATGTTGAAGCTGTTGCTGGCACATTCATTAATATGCACTGCACATATAATGAATAAAATAACAGGAATATCCCTTTTTGTTTCAGGCATAATGAAGCGTACACTTGGAGTAACCCGTACTGCTGCGTTCACAATATTATCCTGGGCAAACTGTGGATAGAACAGTACGGAACAGTAGAGATTGTCAATCACAGGTGGGAATACTAGAACCTTAGATGAGCAATAATAATCTAAACCACTTCATTTGTGTAAATCATATTTCATACTTCTCTTTTTAGCACCGGGGACAAGTGTGTTCTAAACTTCAAGCCTTGCGGGATGTTCGGCAAAGAGCTGCACAAAGTTGAGGGTTACATCCAGGACAAGAGGTACAAAAGCACTTGTCAAACAAACGGCTGCGTTTTTGCTCCAGCACGAAATGTTTCACGGCCGTTTATTGTGTCCGCAGTAAAAAGAAGCACTGCGTGATCTACGGGAAGTGGACCGAGTGCATGTGGAGCGTGGACCCTCAGACGTACGAGGCTCACAAGAAATCTGAGAAGAAAGGAGACGGCAAGAAGAAGGTACACTTTAACCTGAGAAGATATCTAATGCAGTGGTTCTCAAACATTTCAGCTCTGGGGCACGCCTAAACGCACCCCCTAAACGCACCCCCTTTCACAGATTTGTATTGAGACAATTGGTGTTCTGTCTCTATTTTTAATTCACCAGTTTAGAATTTGCCAACCAAGCGATTTTAACTTGACAATGATTTGAAAGTATTTTGGCAATGCAAAAGACATTGAAGCCTTAATAACTCCAAAACAGTATCTTTTTTGCTCAATGATGTTAAAAGTGTAAAGCAGAAAGACTGGTCTGATCTGCTTCTAAGAGGACTCAGTGCTCCTGTCTGTCTGCTCCTGTCTGCTCCTGTCTGCTCCTGTCTGCTCCTGTCTGCTCCTCTCTGCTCCTGTCTGCTCCTGTCTGCTGTCTGCTCCTCTCTGCTGTCTGCTCCTGTCTGCTCTGCTCTGTCTGCTCCTGTCTGCTCCTCTCTGCTCCTGTCTGCTCCTGTCTGCTCCTCTCTGCTCCTCTCTGCTCCTCTCTGCTCCTGTCTGCTCCTCTCTCTGCTCCTCTCTGCTCCTCTCTGCTCCTCTCTGCTCCTGCTCTGCTCCTCTCTCTCTGCTCCTCTCTCTGCTCTCTGCTCCTGTCTGCTCCTCTCTGCTCCTCTCTGCTCCTCCTCTCTGCTCCTGTCTGCTCCTCTCTGCTCCTCTCTGCTCTTGTCTGCTCCTCTCTGCTCCTCTCTGCTCCTGTCTGCTCCTCCTCTCTCTGCTCCTGTCTGCTCCTCCTCTCTGCTCTCTCTCTGCTGCTCCTGTCTGCTCCTCTCTGCTCCTCCTCTCTGCTCCTGTCTGCGCCTCCTCTCTGCTCCTCCTCTCTGCTCCTCCTCTCTGCCCCTCTCTGCTCCTCTTTGCTCCTCTCTGCTCCTCTCTGCCCCTCTCTGCTCCTCTCTGCTTTCCCCATCACCATAAAACATGCTCAGTACCAGGCTCTCCTTCATCCAGGCGAGACATCACAGGAAAAGCTCTTTTCATTATTGTTTTTTGGTCCGTTTGCTCGATCACATACAACCCTTCACATGGTAACAGCATTAGCCACTCTGCACCTAAAGATGTTTTATTCTTTCATTTAATCCACTTGCATCTACAGATTTATATAGGACATTGTAACTTCAAAGGCCGTTTTTTATCACAATGTTTTTTTGGCACTGAGGAACATAAAAAGATCACCGCTTTGATTAGCAGCAGCACACTTGACAAGATTTTGACTGATTATAGCGAGGGATTTGTCGATATCTAATTTCAAGCCTGATTTTGGAATTTTTATATCTATTTTTATTAAGATCTTAAATACAAGACATTCCAAATCCTGTTTTTTTTTTTTAAACTTTTTTTTACTTTTTTGTATCTAATATGCAAAACCAAGCAAGACATTTAAACCTGGCTCTGTACATTTTCAATTCCTTATCTTTATATGATAACATAACATCTTTTCTTACATTTATATACAAAAGTTTCCATTTGTGACAGTTAAATTTAAGAGATTGTTCCTATTCATCTCCAGTGTCTCACCTTAAGGATAGGGCACATGCAGGAATCACATTTAATACCTGGGAGAAAAACGTCTTTCCTAACCTCTAATTCTCTCCGCCTACAAAGTGTTGATCACTAATACTAATTGTTTTCAGGAGAGCATCTGTCTGAAACGTTGGGCCGCGTTGAGTCACAAAATGCTTGATGTGTTTGTCTGTCAGGACGAGCCGGAGGGCGCAGACGACGATGCAGACGACATGCCTGAGGTGCAGGAGACGGTGGCTGTGGTCCCAGGAAGTGTTCTGCTCTGGAGGATAGACTCCAGGCCCCCACACTCTGCCACAGTGAGTAATGACACGCTACACGTACTAAAGTAAAAGTATTGGACTGTAATGTGTGTCGTGCGTTCACGCTTGCACGTTTACCACATCAAAGTTAGGACCAAACCAGACGAAACCCAAAATGAAACCTGGACTAGATCAGGACTAAACGAGGACTAGAACAGGACCAAGCCGAGTCAGGCATCTGTACTTAAGTCCAAAATGTATCCCATTTTAGTCCTAACATTTGTATTTGAAGGCTGCGTTCATTTTTAATTGCTCCAAGTAATTTTCAAGTAATCCATGTCCTCGTCCTTTCTTCAGATGTACAACTTCACCAACTTTGCCATGGCTTTGAATGAGCTGGAGCCAGGGATGGAGGCCATTTTGGCTCCGACGGACTGTCGCTTCAGACCCGACATCAGGGCCATGGAAAACGGCAATATAGGTAATAAAAAAGGCCTAAAGGTTTTACATGTTACATTCATAAGTGACTAAAGGTGAATGAGCCCCACATGAACGTGAACTTGTTGTAGAGGCTTAATATACATTGCTGATACAGTGCTGCCATCTAGTGCTGTAAGTCTTGTTACTACAGTTAGAAGGTTGTCTGTGGATTACTCTGAATTTATGGAAATTGATTAATTAATTAACGTTATAGGAGTTATTTTTAGTACTACTCATAGGTCGTATTAATTTTTACAAAAGTATTACAATATCTCTTTTCTTTATTGAGAAGTTCAGGATGTTACAAATGAGCTGTGAGCTGCACTTTGTTTTTATTAATTTTGCCACTATGAATTAACGTAGTTCGTTATTCTTAATCTTCTGTAAAATACTAAGTAAATTTCCTATAAATGCTTCATCCTTCAGATATGTAAATAGATTTGCTTGTGCTTTGAGTGTGACTTTGACCCAAACATTTATCTGTAAACTTATTAGAATGCCTTTTAGAGTGTATGAGATGTCAGTGTGTGCTGTGTTTGTATGTTGTATGTCGTTTGTATGATCTGCTTGGCCTGTGTGGCTGGTCTTAGTCCTACAGAGGGCTTAGGATGGAACCTAATATACATATACAGTAACATACATTGTCCCTTTTTCCTAAATACATTTTAAAAATACGTGTGTGGGTGTTACTGTGTTCCAGATGAAGCCAGCAGAGAGAAGGAGCGTCTGGAGGAGAAACAGAGAGCAGCTCGAAAAGAGAGGAACAAGAGTGAAGAGGACTGGTCCACCAGGTACTGTCTGCTCTGTTGTTCAGAAGAACCAAACATTTGTGCACAGAAGCACTTTGAATGACTTCTATTCTACGAGATGGAGTCATTAAAGTTATTAATGAAGAAAAACAGCTGTTGGGAAATAAAATGGCATCAAATAATACCCAAATCAAGCCTTAATATTAATCTTAAAATGAAAATGTACTTTCAACTCACAGAAACGTGTTCCTAGTCCTTTCCTTTAGTGGACAAATGTGTGTGCGTGTGAATTCACTTGTTGCATTTGTTACAGATTACGTGACTGAGCAGTATTAGTGGAATATAATGTCACGGTAAAGTAACGACTGAGATGGAAGACAAACGGCATCAAGTTTAACATAACATGGATTCAGTTATTTCATAGTATAATTTGAAAGGTTTGGATTTACCTGAATTGATTCTATACAGGGTCTGGACCGGGTTTGAAACGGTAATATTGACTCTGTTATAATTATACATTCACGTTTTGCAAGTCCATGTCTGATTAACCATTCCTTAAAATAGAGTATTAGACGAAAGTTTACAATTCTGGAATGGAGGCAAAATGAAGTAGACCATAATATATTTTTTATCATTAACTGACATCAGATCTACGGTGCAAATTAAAAAGCTATTATTTCGGGGTAGACATTTTAGAAATTTCACTTTGTTAGTTTGTTTTTTAATTCCAAAGGTATTTCTTTTTAGTCTCAAAACTGTATTGGAGTGTCAAAAAAGGTATTATTTGTGGTATAATATGTGCTATATCTGTAGATACAAGGGGAAACTAGTTTGGGGGTCAACATTTCTATCAATATTTGTCTCGTAAAACCTAAAAATCTGGATTTTGTCTTCATCAAAAATGCAAAGATCATCATAATGTCATATTAAATAAACAAATCATGTTCATATCCAATAATACATTTATTTAAATCAAGCTCTGACATCCTTTTTTTTGTGTGCAAACTTTTAGAGGGTCTATTGATACATTTTCCCCCCTCATGTTGATCGATCATGACTTTCAAATGTATTCTAATAATAATAATAATCATAATAATAATCACAATAATAATAATAATAATAATAATAATAATAATAATAATAATAATAATGTCTTTCTATATGAATATTTTGCACACAACCAAGACAGACTTTGAATCAGTCCCATTTAAATAAAACAAAAACGAAAATGTCTTCCATGTCTGAACCACATGAAGAGGATTGGCCTTACCTTAAAAATATTGTAGTATTTACAGTAATTTTGTCCCTCTTCATGAATAAATAGAGTACAAAATAAAGATAACCTCCCATTTTCTTCCTTCCAGGTGGTTCCAGATGGGCACAAACCCGTACACAAACAGCCAGGACTGGATCTACTCCGGAGGGTACTTCAACAGGAACTACCAGGGCCTCCCCGATATTTACTGAGAGACCACCTCTAACCCCTTATTACTAATGTCTGCTGTGGGACAGACTCACTCAAACGTGAAATAATAATGATGATAAATAGTAATAATGATAATCATTCAAGCATTGTTCATACTTCATCAAAACTACATTTCTGAACTTCTACAGCACAATATTCATTTTAACCAGCAGGGGGAGCTCTAACCGTTCAGCAAGTGTCAACCAAACGGGAACGAAAGACAAAATGGACAAAAACGTTTGCTATTCTTTGGCGGCTGCAAGACGATTCAAGGCTTAAAATTCTAGTCGAGATACTGGATCTTTCGGACAACGCTTGGAACCAACTCTGTGGATCGGATGAAGAAGATCTCAAGGTTTTCAACAAAAAGGCATCACATTATAACCACTTGTCTAATATAATGTTCTATATACAAACAGAACTAACACAGGACTAAACCATGGCATCTGAGAACAAACGATTTAGACCAGCCGTACTAAACCAGGTCTTAATTTAACTAGGACTAAACCAGGTTGAAGGTTCCTCTACAAACACCTCCATAAGAGCTGAAACTAAACCAGGATTAAACCCGTTACCAGGGTGAAGGTACTTATGATAAAGGCTCACCACCAAAAGGAGGAGGAAACACTTGGGCTGCAACGACGAATCATCTTATTGTGACTAGTAACAATCGTAGTTATATTCTGATAATCTGGACAATTTCGACTCTAAAACGCAAACGATAACGTTTTTTAAAACAAACGCACAGGAATAATACACAATTCAATAGTACATTTTATTCGTAAATATCTAGGAGCCTTCAGTCATCGTACTTCAACCTTTGTGTGGTTTAAAATGTTTTCAGAAAGTCACTTCTAAAATAATCGTTAGTTGCAGCCCTAGAAAACTGCCCACAAGTGCTGACAGTAAACCAGGTCTAAACCAGGACTAAACCAGGCTAAACCAGGACTAAACCAGGACTAAACCAGGACTAAACCAGGACTAAACCAGGACTAAACAGGACTAAACCAGGTAAACCAGGTCTAACCAGGTCTAAACCAGGTCTATCCCAGGTCTATCCCACCAGTCTAAACCAGGTCTATCCCAGGTCTATCCCAGGTCTATCCCAGGTCTGAACCAGGTCTACCAGGTCTATCCCAGGTCTATCCCAGGTCTAAACCAGGTCTATCCCAGGTCTATCCCAGTCTATCCAACCAGGTCTATCCAGGTCTACCAGGTCTATCCCAGGTCTATCCCAGGTCTATCCCATCCCAGTCTATCCCAGGTCTATCCCAGGCTATCCCAGGTCTATCCCAGGTCTATCCCAGGTCTATCCCAGGTCTATCCCAGGTCTAACCAGGTCTATCCCAGGTCTATCCCAGGTCTATCCCAGGTCTATCCCAGGTCTATCCCAGGACTAAACCAGGACTAAACCAGGACTAAACCAGGACTAAACCACCTGTGATACTGACCACTGTATCGGGAACACCCCCCACAAGGGCTTCACGAAATCAGAACTAAACCAGGTCTAACCCAGGTCTAACCCGGTATTAAACCCCGCCGAAAGTACCTTTACCTCTGATGGACAATGACAACCAAAAAAACACTTCAGACCAAAAACACGCCACAAACTGAACTGAATCTGAACCAGGACTAATCCAGAACTAAACCAGGGTTTAAGTGAAAGTTACTGACCACTGCAGACCAAGGAAACCCCACAAGAGATGCTCGAAGCCAGGTCGAAGCCAGGTCGAAGCCAGGTCAGCCCAGGTCGAAGCCAGGTCGAAGCAGGTCGAAGCCAGGTCGAAGCCAGGTCGAAGCCAGGTCGAAGCCAGGTCAGGTCGGCCAGGTCGAAGCCAGGTCGAAAGCCAGGCCGAAGCCAGGTCGAGCCAGGTCGAAGCCAGGTCGAAGCCAGGTCGAAGCCAGTCGAAGCCAGGTCGAAGCCAGGCCGAAGCCAGGTCGAAGCCAGGTCGAAGCCAGGTCGAAGCCAGGCCGAAGCCAGGCCGAAGCCAGGTCTAAACCAGTCTGATAGATACTGACCACTGATGCCTGACAACACCCCACAAGAGCTGAAGTGTGTGTAATCCCTCAGTCGTCCAGGCCGATTCCATTGCAAAAGAAAATTCTGTCCATTAAACACAGATTTTAAGAGTGAATATTCGCCACTCATCCAAATCGTTTCTTCTTCTTCGTTTTTGGTAAGCCACCAGTCTTAACTTACACCTGTTTGAAGCAAGGGAACTACACTGACTTAACATACCCTAGTTGTCTACAGCAGATACTCCTTACTGTAAATAGCTTTAGGGTGTGTTAGCTTCATTGTAGTAGGCTCCTCCCTTCAGACAGATATACATGTCGTTCTCTGTCAGATGAAGCAAAGAAGCTACTTGGATGAGTGACGAAACACATTCACTCTTAAAACGTTTATCCAGTTGACAAAATTCAGCTTTATTTTGCTACACAAGAGTTGGAACTAAACCTGGACTAAAACCAGGTCTACCCCAGAACTATACTAGGTCTGCATTTGACCCAAAAGTACAACGTTTCGGGAGCATTTCACTCGCTCTGGTTGCTTCACTGCTAAAACGGGACATTGATCACCTGACCAGCAACACTACAGCCTGTAACTAAGATTTCCTCTTTTTCAGAATCTATATTCCAAGTGGTAAACGGATTACTAACAACAATGCGTCCATTACAGCAATTTTTAAGAGGGAAAAAAAGTGAATTTTAAAGTGACTAATGCTTGGCTATTCATGAATTTCTTTTGTTAAAATCATCATAAAATAATCACGTGATTGTCTCTGTGAATACCTTTGTTTGTGTATAAACCTGTACAGACACTAAAGCCATATTAACTATAGGCACGAGCGCAGAGTGAACGACATTGACATTGACAGTAAATTGCAGTGGACAATTCTATAATCGCAGTAGGTCTTTGCCCATTGATTTCAGTTCAAAACTTACAGAAACTTTCTTTTGTTTAGTTTATGTACTACTACTACAAAAAAATGTGTTTATTGGTTAGTTTAGATGACTGCAAATGCCTATTAAAGGAGACATATTCTACAAAATCAACTTTAATAATCTTTTAACCTTGTCACAGCAGTGTTTCCTCATCATTAATTTACTCAAAGTATTATTTTGATTGAGTCCTGCATGTTTGAGTAATCCCGTATTGTCCTGTAACTGGGGCTCGAGTGCTCAGAAATGTCCTGTTTTCACCTGTCCCCGCCCACATCCCTGTACTTGGTGGCGATTATTTAAAAAAAAAAAATTAAATAATGTTGACTCCGAGTGATACTTGTAGGTTTGGAAAATGTAACACAACCACTTTTCAAAAATAAAAACACGTAATGAGTGGTGGTGAGATGCCGGTATGAAGGGGCGGGGCTTACCAGTTCTGCAGGAAGCAGGAAGTCAATGGACCTGAACAGGAAGTCAATGGACCTGCTTCTATTACTGAGCCGTTTTTAGATCAATATTGCGGTTTACAATGAACAAAATGTAACATGACGATCTGCTGATGTTATAGTGTAATACTGCGTAGCTTGGGAAAAAAAGTACAGTATGTCTCCTTTTAAAGACCCCCAAAGTCATTTTAACCAATAAATATTCCTACCCAAGTGCATATTACAACACAGAATACGCATACTCATAATATATGCTAAGTTTGTTGAAATCTAAACATTTACTCGTCCGCCGCCATCTACTGTCTTTAACCATCTGAATATTTCATCATCCGAGCATGCGTAAGATATTGTACAGAAAACCGCATTAACTCCACTTCTATAAAAATTTAAAAAAAAAACCCGTATGAATGTCGACGCCATCGCCGCCTCTGCGATGTGACGTCACAGATGGAAGAACCATGTCGCTCGTAGCTTTAGCTTCAGTGTCCAAGACGACATTGTCACTGTGGATAGTGCTGGCTTCACTGAGCAGGACTCGTGTGTAAAGATACTCAAAGTGCAAGTTTCCTCATCTCATTATGTCCTGTAATTTCAGGTCATGTGTATTTGAATGTATGCATTTCCAAAGGCCCATACGTGTAAACTGACTTTCCCCCATGAAGAACATGCGTGTGATCTGTGGAAGCAATTTTTGAGTGAAAGGCTAAATTAAGCTCACAAAAATGAGTGTTACAATATTTCTTTGGAATAGTTTGATGACAATATTCAGACGATACTGTAGAAATCCATCAGAATTGTGTTAAAACTTAAAATATGCCTAATATTGTGGTTCAAGTATCGCACATCGAGTGAATGGTGCTGACGTTTTTTAACAATATACTAAATATTTAAATTTTTCATATCCCCAAACCGCTCTTATCAGTTTTATTTTTTTCAAATTTATCTCCCAATCCTATAATTCCAGATTAATTTCAGTCGCAATGTTGTTTTCTTTTCAAATCCAGATTCACCTCAGACTGCACGTTAAACACGAGGAAGAAGAAGAAGAAGAAGCCGACATTAAGAGAACATTGAAGTATGACTCGATGTTCACAGTGCGTCTGGTGATTTTCTTCAGTTTAAAGCGTGTTATGGGCATTTCCAATTCCTACAAAGGGGCGGGGCGATATTGACAAAAATAAATATGTCGTAAATAAATAAATATGTTAGGTCAATCCAACAGAAATGTGTGACAACGTGTCTTTAAGCATATTAGTTGAGGTTTAATTGTCAGACGAATGTGAAATGTCTCTAAAAATTAATCTCAAACGTGCAACAATATCAACGTGTACCCTTTTTATATGAAAGTTTACAAAGTTACGTTTTATAGTTTTTAACCATCTTTTTTCTTGCGTTTTTTTACTCTGAACGATGCACTCGATATTACATGTTTTGCAGACCTTCAAAACAACATTCACAATATGATCTAAATTTTGATATTTTGCGTATTACGTATTTCATAGCAAGATAGAGATACGTTTCCCTCACTTCAGACTGTATTTGAATAATGACGGTGTTTCATAGTCGTCAGTGCAACTCTAAACGCTAAACTAAATTAAGTCTTGCATTGTACCGTGTGCGGCTTCAAAACTGATCTGTGAAAAATGCTTAAATTGGCTTAAAATGTGAAGAATACAACACAAATGTATCTATTGCTCTACGACTATATGTGTGTACTTAATACTCAATCATTCCTGCACACTAAAAAGTATCGTTTAACTCGTCACGGCAACAATTCCTCAGAATGTGCCCTTAAAATTTCTGTATCTTGGTTCCTTTGTGCTTCATGTACTGGTGTGAATGTGGCTGAACGGACGCTATGCAACCGTCTCGACGCTGTAGCCTTACGACCTGTTCCAAACTCGCAAACGTCCACTCCGTCTTCTGTTAAGCTCAGTGCCTGTTTTACTCATTGCCATTCCTTTCTGCCATTTTTAATTCAGTGTCTATTATTTATAAGGTTTTATTAATTAAGATGAGTGTTCTTTTTCTTTGTTAATGTCTCTAAAACGTCAAAATGATTTAAAAAAAAAAATTTAAAAAAAAAAAAAAAAACCTGTTCAAACGTGCTTCGTAACACACGTGTAGAAGGATTTAATTGTGAGAAAACTAACTGTCATTGAGGATAATTTTGTCTGCAAAATGCTCGCTCCAGTAGCTTTCGAATACAACCCAATCTCCAGTCTCTTCATGTTATTCCAAATACTTGTGGAATGTGGAATTTAAAATAAATATTTTTGGCGTATTCAACTGCACAAATTTAGTTTATTTAACAAAAATGATAGATGCACCGCGTAACCTTTCTGGTGTTCTTGCTTTTCCTGGTCAAGGTAAAGGGATAACATCTCCATGGAGACGAGCAAGTGCACCCAACACCAGAAAGGTTTTGTAGTGCAGCTTTATTTAAAAATCGAAGACGCTTTGTCGTAAACGTTTGTGACATCGCTTTGTTGTCTGCAGAAACATGTTAGAGTGGAACGCTGTCTGTGAACTGTCATGTCGATGTGAAGCGTACCAGAGTTGCACAGAAGTAATCACAAGTGAAATAACATTCTATTGTGCACTTGATTTATTTTTATAGTATTTAAAACATTTTTGGTGAGAGCATTGTACCAGATGTTTTATTTTGAGTTGGGGGACTGGACTGTGGACGGCTTGGTAGGTAAATGAATGGGAAAATGTCTACTAATTAAAAAATAAAAATAAATCACTTTTGTATGTGTTTTATTATTAATATATAATATTATACCACAAAAATCCGTTTTGACAAATCTTTTTGTTTTTTTAAATAACAAATTAATACAGGGAACTCTTGACATTTTTTTCACGTCTTTATCTGTGACCACAAGGGGGCAGTATATGATCATGAGCTAATATTGGCCATTTCCAATGTTAGATGTTAAAATGTATGTATTTGATTTTGATGTAAAACAATCATTTCTATAAAATATATAAAAATGCTGCGTGAAATCTTTTGGGGGTTTTGTAAGACTCTTAATTTCAAAAGTAGGACTGGTGTACCATTTAAAACAATGTGTCAAACACTTCCATTGTATAAATAATGAAACAAAAAATAAATATGTAAAATAATTTGTAAAATTAGACTGCGTTATACTTATTTTAGCTCTGAGGCTCGTTTGTTCTTGATCTAATTTTGCCTTTGCAGGCAGCTGAGACAAAACCATTAAAGCATTTTGTAGACGTTTTTGAAAGCATTGTTCTACAAATATCAGTTTATTTCTTCCTCTAGCTTCTCTCGAAGCCGCTCTCTGAATGACTTTACCTGATAAACTACTAGGTTTAATGGGAAACATGTCAGGAGAAGTTGGTGAATGCTCCTTGAAGCTCTTGAGATACGATTTACTTCAATCAATGGTTTCTAAGTGTGTTATTTTTGTGTGTGCATATTTTGGCATTAAAATTACAAATGGTACACATTTCTAATTATGACCGCAATAACATTGTCACCAAGTGAAGTTTGCCATCATTGCTCCCACATAATTTCCTAATCTCACTCCTTTTCAGCTTTCAATTTCCTTTTTGTTTCAAAAGTCGACCACAAGGGTCGAACATGCCTCCATTAAAGTTTGCTAGAACAAATGTTTTCTTCTTTACAAAAAAAATCTAAAAATGTGTGTGCATTTGCTCCACCCTTCATATCAGGCTCAGCCCTCTGCTTATGTTTAAATATTAATGGAAGAAACAAGAACGAGCTCAACTTTATTACCCTGTAGGGAAAATGTTCTTCTGCATTTGACCCATCCTTCAATGTCCTTGAAGCAACCTGTCAGGAGCAGTGCGGGCAGTGGAACACAGAGGAAACCAAGAAAGAACAGAAAGAACATGCAAACACTGCATAAAATCATCCTCTTTCTTCATAGCTGGAAAGCAACCGACTGCAAAGAAGGTTGATGATGTTGTTATGCAGATATTACATTAGTTTATGCCACATTTATATCCAGGAAAAGGAAACCCTTGAAATCTTCAGGTAAAGTCAATTATGACTATTTATATTTATAATCATGAAACTACAACGTTACTCGCTGTTACGTTATTGGCCGCTATTACATTATGGGCTTGTTATTACATTATGGGCTTGTTATTACATTATGGGCTTGTTATTACATTATGGGCTTGTTATTACATTATGGGCTTGTTATTCATTGTTTGGCTTCATACATTGAAATTGGTTACAATGACTGCGTTATCGGCCGTTGCTACGTTATTGGTTGCTACACATCTTGCTTTAAAATGGGGGCATGGTTTTCTCTTATTAAACCAATATCTTACGCCTTACAATTTCACCCTTTGCATGATTATTTTTTTTTTTTTTACGTTTACATCGAAACATACAAAAAGGTTATTTTATCAGTTGCTACAAGTTGCACCATGGCCATTTAACAGGAATAACTGTGTATTTCACAACAGCAAAAGGACGTTTAAATAACAAGTAACCACGCTATTGCTTTCTGTATATGTCTTTTATTTTCCTGATTGAAATGTATTGTCATATTTGTCATTCATCACATTACATGGCATGATGCACCAGGTCTACTACACCCATTTACAGGATACACAGAACATACACGAGGTTACGATGGGACAGGAAGTTAGCTCATTGCACTTACAACAGTGAATGGAACATCACTTAGAACTCTTATATTTTCACCCCATATTTAGCCCAAAGGGTTATTTTCGTTCAATATATATATATTTTAGATTTGTACACATCATCATTGTGCGAATCACCCTCTCTCTCCGTGACCATTTTCCAGAAAAAAATTATAACACCCCCCAGAATTTCATGGAAGCCTGGATATTTTGTTATTTTCTTTCAATTCTACAAACACAACAGGTATAGAATCTCTACACAATACGACCAATATCTTTTCATGATTTTTATAATATATATTTTCAATTCTTCAAAAGGGTCCGCATGAGCCACATACGTACTGCGATGCATTTCCAATTCATTTTATACACAAAAATGGGATCCTTGTGCACTGTATGTGTATGACATATATTCTTTACATTTTATTATTCAAAGTGGACTTATATCTGGACAATTTTTGGTATTTACACTGGAGAAATCAAAATGTTGCCCCGAAATGTTTTGGAAACAGGGCAAGGAATTGTGTCATGCATTTGCAGTACAAGCGAAGAATGGAACACCACCCCCCAATGGTTCGACATAGAAACATAAATATTATATAGATTATTTTTTTTAAAGTGGATTTGTTTTAGCATTCTCTCTTTTATACAACCTCTCACCTAAAAACACTTACTTTAAATATACTTTATAACATATTTATAGACTTATGTGTAAAATCCCACAACGGCAGGTTTGGCTATAGAATTAACTGTCAGTACGACCAATAGCATTAGCGACGATACTGTGCTAACTATACAATATGCTACCACATTCTTCATACACAGCCTGGATTCAAATATTGAACATTCTGTAAAAAAACAAACAAACCAACCAACTAAAGCTTAAGGTAATAGAAGGTGTAGAATTGATGTTGGCTGTATGTTCTTTTAAAAATGTTTATCTTTGGGAATTCACATTATAAATGGCGCTTGTTTGTAGAAAGTTCCATCATTGCTCCTTTATCATTTCTTAATCTCATTGCTTTTCAGATTTATATTTCCGTTATGTTTCAAAAGAGTTCCTCATGGATCGAGCATGCCTCCTTTAAAGTTTACAAGAACAAACATTTTCTTCTTCACAAAAAAGATTCAATCTAAGTTTATGCCTTGTTTTGCAATCAATAATGTTAAACATTCTAGAATTTATTATACTGTATTTGTAAATGTTGATCTATTACACATTTACTTTATTTACTTATACTTTAGATTGCAATTAACAAGGGCAAACTTTAACTACATATTTGCAACCTGTATTATTTACAATTCAAAAGTAAAAAGTGAAACCGACTTGCTTGAGCCTAAAATAAAAAGACTGTAATAATGTTATGAATAATACATTTACATTTCAAGCTACATATGCTAAGTCTTTAATGTATTTCAAAAATATCACTAAACCTTTAAAACATTCAACTTGATTTCAAGTTTCAATGAATATGATAAACTTTGTACATGTTATTTTCCATTTGTGCTTAAAAACCCTTATAACCCAGGCTGTGTACTGGCTCCTCTCTGCTAAGGCCCATACTGACAGCTTTGTTCCAGGAAGTAGACCGAGACTCTCCAGTTAGACAGAGACGGTGACTGGCTGAGGGCAGTAACGTGATGGCTTTCTTCACACACCAGTATATTAGATTATAAAGCCCTTGCTGCTATGCATATTTGTCTCATTGGCTCCATTAACATTGAAAGGAAACACAAGATTGTAGAATGCATTTGAACAAAGGCTTATTTAGAGATGACCGCGGCTGCGCTAGTTACACACTCCCTCACACAGATTATTGCACCTTTTTATTGTCCCTATCTTGTTTTTTTTTTATTATTAGCTTCACCATATTTTCTCCATTGCACTGGAGGATTTTATGAAAGCTGTCTTGCCACTGTAATGGAAAATAAGCCCAGAGGCAAAATATTGGTCCGGTACTTTACACTGCAACAAAGTCTAAATTTATATTATTGTTGTTGCATATTTTATTATCAATGCCCTGATCGTCTACATGCAACACTGATTACAAAAAATACCAATCTTTTTATTCATAAGTAACAAAACATTTTTTTTAATTCTTAAAATGGATTTTCAGAGGAGTTCCTCAGGGCTCCATCTTCGCTCCCATAGTTTTTTATATATAGATATCTTCCATAAAATGCAAATAACAATATCTCCAATATCTCTAAGATTTATTTTTTTTACTCAAACAATAAAATGTACATTCTGAACCAATGCACTTACAAAATGTTCCATTACAGTGGCAATCCCACAATAATATCGTCTTTCCTGAGGCAAAAGTTAAATAAACATAACTATTTTCCAAAACATACACCAAACAATCATCTGAATTTGGTCAACTTCAACTATTAAGTATTTAAATAAAGCATTTATCCTTTTAGTAACTTTATATTATTTTGTAGGAGAATGGAAAAAGTTTACACCTGTATCTCACTGTAAACATATCTTTTTTTAAATAATGACCCTATATCGCTCAATAAGTGTCCAAATATTCTTCTATGTCCACTTTGTGATAAAAAATAAATAACACATTTAGTAAAACATTTGTAAAAAATAAACTCTTCAACATATTTTGATGTGGGACCATTTACAGTCGAATAGCTCTGTTGTTAATCATGGCTCACTCTGTCATAAACATCAACATGTCAATTGTACGTAGCTTATACCTTCTGTGGCAGTTCACACACACGTACACATTCAGACAAACTCCAGCTTTTATATTGGTCATCATTAAATATATTCTAAAATTGTAATCCTAACATTACATTAAAACTGTGCACATTTAAGTTCAGCCAATCACGGTAAAACAATAATCAGTAAGTGCAAAACAAGAGGATGTTCTGAGCAAATACTTCACGATCAGTTTTATCATTTATATTTCTGTATCTCTGGATTTGATTTAGGTAAAAATACATATAGAATGCACTCATGACAACTGGGTATTTTGAAATGTAACTGTTAAAGGGCTAATGTATATGATTTCTGTTGTTAATGGCAGAATCGTGTACAATTGTTAGTCCTTGAAGCTGTCATCACCTTTTCCCAGTTGTCAATATTGCACCATTTGCAGTTTGGTCTCCCGTTTTTTGTTTTTTTTTTAGAGAAGGAGGGGATTCATTCATTTACATCTTTATATTATATACCAGCATAAACAGACAAACTCTCCTATCAACAACTCTACATCGAATGCCAAAACAAAGCAGATAATTTTGTGACTTTTCACCCATTTTCCTTTCGTGTTTCTGCGTTCCGATTCATTGCATAGAACGACTGGAGATGATAGGTCGCCTTACAGTACCTTTTTTTTTTTTACCCCAAAGATTCCATTTTCTGTAGATTTTCTCTGGTGATGAAGTTAAATTACACGCATACACAACCCGCCAAACACACATACTTTTTTTTTCTTTTTTTACGTACAAACATTAGGAACAGAACAATAGTGAGTTGAGGTTTTTCCATTTGCCGGGCAGCATGCGAAAGTCCCCAGCAAGCTTCACATTGAGACAATATACAGCAATATTCTGTAGTTTTCAAAAGGCCTCTCAGTTTTTCGTCATTTTGGCCCACTTTACGGTAGCTGAGCGGTGAACGTTTCCGCGTTTTTCGCAATGCACTGCAGCAACGTTGGGAGCAGAAAGGAGGACACCGACCTGAGAGAAATACAGTCTTTTTGACATATTTACTGTAAATAGGTTGAAGGAATTGGGTTCTTGCATGGTTACGATAATAAAAAAATTGGCGTGACTCCATGACGACATATTTGGTTGGATATATTTTGTACAATTTATTTATTTTTTTGACACCATAGTGAGAGTGTGCTTCCCCGTGCGCGTTTTACTGTGCACATTTTGACGACACATGCGGCAAAGTTGATTTGTACAAGAATTGTTTTGAAAGTAAAAAGGAACAAAAACCCCAATTCCTTCAAAATGGCGGGTTTTTGCGTGTGACTAAAGTCCGTTGTTTTAGCAACTGGTTTCAGTGCCTCCCTCCTGGCCTGCAGTGCGCTCGATTCATCATCAATCGTCATTGGCTTGTTTTCAACCAATAGTGTTCTTCCTTGTACTTGAAGGTACCATTGGAGATTTGAATTGTTGTCATAAGCTAAGGTTTAGCTTAGCTCCTTGTCCGATTTTTCACAACATTGTGCTCTTTCAAAATATTCTTATTTTTCTCTATTGCTTTTTATAATTATTGATTAGAATAAACAACAACAAAATAGTAAAGGATCGTAACAAAACAAAATTACAAATCATAAATGAATGTAAACCAAGTAATCTCGCTGTGGCCAGTGTTCCAGCTGATATTGAATAAAAAAATACACTTTAAAATTAAATTAAAAATAGAATTAAGGCGATTTTACAGCAACAAAAATATTAAAAACAACAAATAATAAATCAGTTGTACAGAGACAACATGATGCCAGAGCCAAATGTTGTGGAGTCACTTCTGTCGTCTCAATGGCTTTGTGATGGCTTGCTTGTGTCCGCCTCAAAACGTCTTGTATTCACAAATTTCCATGTTCCAAAAATTTCATATCGATCTTCCGATTTTTAAATTTTTTCCACTCAATTTTACAATGAATGTTTTGTCGTCAGAGCTTAGATGTCCTCATGGCAATCTCAATACAATGAACAGTGACAGGTCTTATAAATACAAAGTCCCATGCAATCAGTATTGGTTCATCCACTTTCTCCATGAAAGAAAATGACATTTTTTAAAAAGCAAAACAGTATTTTAGCTTTTTTTTTCTTTTTTTTTCTTTTTTTTTATGTTTTGGTTGCATTCATGACAAAGAGATGCGCGATGGTACGTGGAGTCTTCAAACTGGAATGTAAGTTAAAGACAGACCGTGGTGAGATTTCGTATGTATCCATTGCGCCATAGCTGTTAGTATTATCAGTATTTCAAGGCATGTTTTTGTACCAGAACAACTTCACTTTTGCATTTTAAATTCACGAAGGCTTTAAAAAGAGGAGGGAGGTTGCTAGTTTGAGTGCAGGACTGCAAATTGAGGATCCTCTGAACCCTAAATCATGAGATATTTTCACTCGTCTTAGCAGCGAACAGAACTAGACTGAACATATTTTCTTCTGTAAAGCCACACGGCAAATTACTCAAGCCTCCGATGTCGTGGTATAGCAGCCCCTAGTGGTGAGTAGTAGAAAGGTTTTGATGTAGTTTCACGTTTCTTACGGAAGTCGCAGACCGCTACCGGTGGCCATTTTGAAGTTTTGATGTTTTAAGTTGAAGATTCTTTGGTTGTAGAAGCAGGTTGGAGGCAAACAATCCTCAGACTGTGGTGGTGATGGCTTGGTGTGATCTACGAAGAGAATATATACTAAAGTTAGACATTTGTGTATGTATCCAGGGTAAGAATGGTCAAGCATCAGCGTTTAGTGAAGAGGATCCTTGGTAAGTGGTAGACAAGGTAGTCAGTTTGAAATTTGAATGTTCAATCTGAGCATACTGGCCTGGTAAGTCTCGTTCATGGAAAAATGTCACAAAAAATCAATAGCGACAACAGAGGAATAGTAGTAACAAACATAAAATAAAAGTAACATTTAAAAACAAAGACCAATATGGATACAGTCGGCATTCAAGGGAACGCCTGCTGACAGACTTTTGTGGGAGAAGCAATTCATTAATTTCAATGTAGAAGAGCTGCAGCGTCACCCACTGTTCAACAACTACAAGAGCAAACGCAGACTTCAGAAGTTATATTGTGCCAAAGCCAAACACAAGAACACAAAGAAGAATAAAGTGGTCCCACAGCCCAAATTTGTACGATTATCCAAGAATGTTAACGGCAGCTGCGGCTAAATGCTAACGCCGCATGCCACATTTTAACATCTACAGAACAATTTGTTCACTTTTCTAGGGTAACTTCATGTCAACAACATCTGTTAAGACTCAGCTGTGACTAAATCAGAATTTGTTGTGCGTAGAATACAGGAAAACGTCCTAAAAGTGTGAAAAAGTAGTGTTTCCACAGTTTTCACCCCCTAATATGACACGTTGCTCACTGAATCTATTGTAAATAAATATTGCAAATTGTTTTTTATATTTCCCATGGTAAGAAAAATGTATAATTAAACAACATGAGCCATATAACTGACTCTATTCAAACCAAAACCTGGCATCACTTGATTACATTTGGTGGTCGTAAAAACCAAAGATTAAAAAAAAAAAAAAACATGCTGGAAGTACATTTTTGAATTAAGATGATCAAATTATGCAGATAATGGAACCACGTAACTAAATGTACTCGTGCCTCTCAGAGCCATGTAACGCCAAGCTGACCTGATTTAGACTGGCAAACTCAATAAGGACATTTACGTCGTACATAGTGTTTCTCCTGTCTTTCGACGCACGCTCATAAACAGCCGGAGCCACTCCCCTCTCTCCTTGTTGGGCCCCGGGTCATGTTCAGCTGCTGTTCTTTTCTCTGTGTTAACTCTAGCATCTGCACACCTCAGCCTCCAGCTAAAACTTCATCTTTTAAAAAAAAGTATGTATATATAGATGTCGTCCGAGACCTTGCATGTGTTTATATTATATTGGAGGAGAAAAGAGGAACTGGAAAACCATGAACAAATGTCTCAAACGTGTTAAAGTGAACTTACTGTCATTCTGTGTCCTCGTCGGCTAAAAAGAAAGGAAGACGTTGAAACAGAACACTGTGCAACATAAAAGGGACAGTTAACGTGAAAAGAGTGCGTTCGTTTTTGTATGTGCTGAAATATATCCACATTCGGCCTCAGTCTGCAGTGTGAAGTTGAACCCAAACATATAATGTGATTCAATTAGAAATAAAAACAATGGACAAAATGGGACACTTTAGAACTTAGTATGCTCTAACTCTTCTTCTTCTTTTTTTCATTTTTTTTTTTCAGGGATGCCATGTTGTTTTATGTTCAAAATAATAATATATAAATAATAAATAAGATAATAAATAAATAAATAAATAAATAACATTACAAATTGAAAAATAAAAAAAAATTAAAACATTTAAAATTAAAAAACTAAATTTAAAAAATATATATATATAAATAATTAAAAAATAAACCCAAAAAAACCAAAAAATAACAAAAATAATAATAATGTTAACAATACTAATAATACATTGAATTGTTTTATTATAAATAAACATAAACTGTATTTGTGATCGGGATTCTGTTTTAGTACTTTTAGTTTCAATTGTTTCATTCCACAAACTGCACCCGGACTGATTTAAAACTATGGTAAGACAACGTCATATTTAGCAAATGGGAGAACCTTTCATATGCATGTGTTTGTCATGTGAGCATCAGCCGCTCCAGTTTGGTTCTTTTGTTTGCACGTTGTTCCGAGTTATAATGGCGCAGGTGTCACACAAGTACGTTTTTAAAACAGGATCTCACACAGTTATGACGTGATTAACTGTGCAAAACATATATATCAGACCATTGTTCAACAGCCTGTGCGTAGATTTGAATCAAATGTGGCTGTGACGCTGCGCAAACACAGCCTGAGCGTGTGTAAACTCACCAGCCTGCTCAGCTCTCCTCTCTGTAGCTTCAGTCTCTCCTCTTTTTAAAGTCTTCAGTTAAACAAACAGTGCAGAAGTGAAAGCTGCTCTGGTACAATGCCTCAAGATGTCCTCAGTTGTTCTAAAACTGTGTGAAAAAAATAGGGTTTTAGAGATCATAGCGTTTGTTCCTTCATTTGCACACAAAAACAACGCTTGATTAGTTTTATTTTAAACGTACCTTTATGACTGTCACCTCAAAATAATGAGGTGAACTTTTTGCCAAATCCGGAGATCGCTGTCGGAAAAGAAAAAGCCTTTGACACTTGGAAGCAACTGTACACTCAATACAAGAATGCACTTTTACGGACGAGAACAAACCTTCTCCGAGTTTCCCGGCCTGCTCGGCGGCTCCTCCTGGAAGGATCTTGGATAACATTCCATCTCCCTCCATCCCAGGGACACCTGCTGCTGCACTGCCGATGCCTCCGGGACGAGGGGCCGCTTTAGAGCCTGGCACACAACAATGTCACAGAAAACTACAGCTGTCATCATAGTTTTGGAGAGGAAAAGTATTTAAAGCTAAATTTATAAGGACTAGGAATGTCAAGAATATTAAGTTAATCGATAATCGTGATGATTTAGGTCACAATATAATCGTAAAGACTAAAACTATATAGTCGTGACATTTTTGGAAGGAAAATTTTGTTTTTTAAATTCAATTTTTTTTAGTTCAATTTAAACAAATGTGATCATTTTTGAAGCATTATTAAATCCTTTCTGCTCACCCTTTCCTCAAAAAAGTAAACCTAAACGCAAAGTGCTTATTTTGTCTTGTGGTTTATGTCAAATTGATCATTCCGAATGTTTTATTTAATAAAGCAAGTTACATGAAAACAAGAATTAATTTTATTGTCGTTTTGGTTCTGACGTTAATAATCGCGAATACTTGTTAAATCGTGACATCCTTAATAAGGACTCAAACTATGACAACTGTAGGAACAAAGGACAAACTCTTAATTCATCAGTTTGAATCAATAATATTGCTTTATAATTAAAAAAAAAATCTTGAACGAAGAAAAAAAACATGATGGACTCTAAATGCGGGGTTTGGAAAAGTCAACGCAACATTTTTAGCGACTAAATCTAGACTAAAAAGACTATAATCTAACACTGGACAGAACATGAGTAGAAGTAGGTGGTCGTGTGTTACCGATCCCGGTGAGGGGGGGTTGTCCGGCCTTGTTGGCAGCGATGGGAGCAGCTTTGGCTCCTATGGCTGTGACCGGCGGAGTGTCGATCTTAGCCTGCGACACACAAGAGATCACACATCAGCAATCACACCAAACGTATCACCGAAACAGAGAAAGACACGACACTTTTGAACCGATCATTACGATGTCGGCCAGTTTTACACGGGTTCTGGACATTGTGGCTCCAGGACGAATACTCCAAGATGAACTGTAGGTGAAGAGATGGTAATCATGATAAGTGTTAAAGCGCGCTCGCATTCATCATATTTTCTTTATATTTGAACAGTTTTTATTATATTATCTATACATTTAACTATATTCTTAGCTTCATAGTTTTAGCTTAAAGACTCAAACCTTCAAATAAAGGCTAAACTAAACAATAGTCTAAAGTTAATAAGAAGGACTTAAACTGTGTAGTATTTAACTTGATTTGACTAATCTTGAAATGGTACACACTTTACTTTAGGGTCCACATATTAATAACTAACTAATAGTAAAAGGCATAAGTGCTTAGTTAGCTTTTATTTATACGGTGCTTATTTATGCTTCTTTTTGTCTAATGCCATGTTTTATTCAGCACATAACTGTTTTCTTCCCATTAAAGAGCTGTTCATTAGCATTATTAGCAATAAGTGCTTGTGTATACACTATAATCGAAGTATTTTATAAACTAACTAACTACCTACTGTATATATAATCACTATCAGACTTACATTCTTGCTAAACTAAAGTGTTATCCTTAACATGAGCTTGCCAACGGAGCAAGCATTACTCTATTCAATGTGAGGTTAAAAAATATATTAGAAAATCAAATTGAAATTAGCGCAACTTTTACTGCGCCTGAATTAAGACTAAACTGACTAAAAAGAGAGATGAAAGTTTATCTTTTCACGACAGAATTCACTTATTTAAGACGATAGCTTTTATATTACTCCAAGTTCAGTTTTGGTGACATGTACTTATTTGTTTTTCTTTGTATCTACAAACTTGCTCAAAATTAAAATAAAAATAAATAATAAAATAAATAAAATAAATAAATAAATAAATAAATAAAAATAAATAAAATAAATAAAATAAATAAAATAAATAAAATAAAATAAAATAAAATAAATAAAATAAAATAAAATTAAATAAAATTAAATAAAATAAATAAAATTAAATAAAATTAAATAAAATTAAATAAAATTAAATAAAAATAAATTAAAATTAAATAAAATTAAAATAAAATTAAATACAATTAAATAAAATTAAATAAAATTAAAAAAATATTGAATCAAAAATAATAAAAATACCGTAATATAAAAATAATATAAAATAATATAAAATAATATAAAATAATATAAAACAAAACAAAACAAAACAGAACAAAACAAAACATGTTGCCTTTTTGACCAATGACTGTTTCATTGTTGATTTTCTAACTTCCTGCTGGTAAAATAAACCATTCTGTTCAAGTGCTGTGATTTTTCTAATAAAATCACGTACATGAAATAAATGTAAACAGAAGCAAGCCTTTCGGAGCGGAGTGCGATCACAAAGTCTGATGCAACAAACCGAAAGACCAGGCACCAACGCGTCGCTGTCGTTTTATGGTTTCGCAGTATTTCCTTCTTTAAGTGACGTCTATTGAACCAAAGCCAAGTTTAATTCTCCATTTGTTTTGTGCGAAGCCGCAGCGGCATTTACGGTGATATACAGGCTCCCGATCAATGTGTTTATTCTGACTGCGGGCTGAGGACGTCGGCCCTGAGCGAATGCATTCTGAATAGTAATAATAATGCCAGATTTTCTATTGGCTGTTTACGGCTTCCTGTCAGTGCCGAGCTTTCACCCTGATTTCCTGAACAAATCTGCATAATTTTCCACATCAGGGCGTATTGCAGAGCGCAGGCTTTCAGCTAATGGGGCGGCGATAAAGAGAAGCGAAAGAGGCATGAAGCAGGAGGACTGTATGATCTCGTTTGGACGGGGTTTAGGATTTGAACTGACGGAAAAGCAAAACAGGCAAAATATGATGAAGCGAGAAAGACTTGGATGATGTTGATGTATTTTCACCATGTGTTTTACCATCAGGAGTCACAATGTCATTTTGAGTTGTGTCCGGAAAGGCCACCGCATTTTTACATTTCACCAACTCTTGGACGTATTACATAATATATTCAACCTTAAGAAGTGTCGTAAAGATAATCAGTCGTAGTAAGTGATCTTGAATGACATGAATTGTTAACATTTAGCTCTATTATCAGCAACTAAAATCCATAATGGACCATCTAGCTTTTATGTAATTTATCGTTTCACATTTGTTGCTATTTTATGTTCTATTCTACTACTTTTATTTTTCTTTCATTCCAACAGAAACTTCCGCCTGGGAATATATTGTGCAATCCATGTTATAGAGCAGGGCATTATTAGGAGTAGGCATATTATTTTTAAAAGCAATATTATGCATCCATGAGTTTAATTCAAAGTGTTGAACCACTGACGCACTGATACGGCTGAAATGAGCGCTACGCAAACTGGACCGAGCTCCACTCTTCAGACCCGTTGTGCGTCGCGTCTGTAAAACCGGCCCCTTGTGCCGGGACAAGCCTCAGCCTCTGGCCCGCGGACAGAACGAACACTCACTGTCAAACTTTAGAGGAGAGACAGAGGAGGAAGAGAGCGGCGTCTCCGTGCGGGGAAAACTGACTGCCAACTTGCTTAAAACCCGGCGCTTCTCCGCTCTTTGCTCTGATGATAAACAGCTAAAACACCCGTTTAATCCTCCGTCAGGTGGTGTTAAAGCCGTTTCAAAAGCAGAGACGTGAGAAAGACTATAGCTGAGAGTTGACGCAGAGGCGTGCAGCTGGAGCAGTGAATGTGCCACTCAAAAGGAGGGGCGTTTGTTGTTTCAAAACATAAAATATGAACATTTAAAAAAAAAATGACGGAAAAATTTGATCTACTATTTCGATATTTGAAATGACTTAGTTGTATGGCGAGGATCGGGGAGGAAGGATGAAGGCGGGTGAGTGGCATCTTCATCCAACTTATCTACATTTGGTCAGCAAACCCGAGCCTGTGGCCCAATGGCTCGGTCATAAGGCTCGGTAACGCTTAGGGGAGGGGCTTCCAAACCGCGATTTCGTTTTTTCTTTTGTTCTGAAGTAAGGCTTGGGCCTTTCTGCGTGGAGTTTGCATGTTCTCCCGTGTCAGCGTGGGTTTCTCCTTCTGGTGGCAGGACTCCCCAAAAAAAGTGATTCTAAATTCTTAGAACTTCTGGTCCTTGGTCTATGCTTTGTGAAGGACTAAGGTACGCTCTCCTCCTTTCCCTCCTCTCTTCTTCCTCTTCTCCTTCGTGCATGTTCGCACTTCATCTGCGAGTGTCGCCTGCAGTGCTTCATTAAAAAATACCCTTTATGTATTTCCCGTAAATTATTCTTTCAAATCTACCTTAAAGTGTATTTGTCCTTCCATTGTCCACTTACCATAGGAGACGATGTGGTCCCAGCAGGTCCTGTCTGCCTGGTTTGGTTCCCATAGCGCCTCCTTGCTGGCCCATTTGTCCATCTGTCCCATCTTGTCCCATCTGTCCCATCTGTCCCATTTGTGCCCATCTGCCCTGGTTTAGTTTGTCCTGGTCCTAGCCCCGTGCCTGGGCCCACTGCGGAGGGCTGCTGCTGCGATCCAGGGGCAGCACCGACTCCGCCCTGGCCTTGTCTGGAGGCTGCCGTCTGGGCTTGTGTCTGCAGCTGGGCCCTCTGTCCCTGGGTTCCATCCATCTGAGATCCGCCTCGACTGGAGCCAGACGGACCACCAGAAGGACCCTGCCCGCGGGTTGAACTACTCGATCTAGAGCCTAAGAAGATAATCAAAAAGAGCTTGTTTGTATTGGGAAATGGCATGGTCAAAATCATTTTCAAATAAAGTCAACGGCAGGAAATGGCTATTGTTTTATTTCTTTAAATCAAACGTTTAAATGCGTCATCAGAATGTTCAAAATTCTGGAATGGCCTCCATCCATCCGGAAAAAATGTTTGCAGTGTTTTCTGGAGCCTCTTAGTCCGCAGGAAGGAGAGAAAAGAGTTGAAATGTGCAGGGCCAAACACACGGCCTTACTAAAATCACATCATGCAGAAGTGTAAGGGCAGTGACTCGAGAATTTTAGTCAATATAAAATTCCCACAATACAGGAAATCACCATTGTTCTAGTGAAAGTAACTCACGGAGGCAAAAAGGTATAATATATAATATAATATATATATATAAATATAATATGATATAAATATGATTTGATATAATATAATATGATATGATATGATATAATATAATATGATATAATATAATATGATATAATATGATTTGATATAATATAATATGATATGATATGATATTATATGATATGATATAATATTGATATAATATGATTATGAATAATATAATATGAATATGATATGTATAATATTATATGATATGATATAATATGATATGATATGATAGATTATATATAATATATGCATATAATATGATATAATATAGATATGATATAATATGATATAATATATGATAATAGATATGATATGATATAATATGATATAATATGATATGATATAATATATGATTGATTATGAATTAATATGAATATAATATGATATGATATAATATGATATAATGATATGATATAATATGATTATAATATGATATGATATGATATATGATATGATTTGATATATATGATAGATATGATATAATTGATATGATATAATATGATATGATATGAATATGATATGATATGATATAAATATGTATTGATATAATATGATATGATATAGATAATATAATATGATATGATATGATATGATATAATATGATATGATATGATATAATATGATATGATATGATAATAATATAAAAGTGACATAAAGAAAACGCAGTGAAGTTCCTTATGTTGGTGAAAGTTTTTTGTGACCCCTGCTGTATTCATTTTAATTTTGTACTTGAGGGGTACTCAAGTACTATGAAAGTACTTTCTCTCATTAGGTTTCCCCTATATAAATAAATGATACATAAAATAAATCAGCAGAGCACGATCTAATTTGCAGATGTAGCAGTTGGTGCATTTGGTTATTTATTGGCCTATTAATGTACAGTGGAATGTTTGGACTTTTGAATTTGTGAATATCACATCCAAATAGTGATCAATAAAGGATGAAATACACGGGAAAAACATTATTGTTGTTTAGTGATAAATCGACTGTCAGCTGTTGGAGCATAAAGGCACAAAAGCCAAAACCTCCTTCTCGGCCTTCTCTGTGTGGCTTAATGACTGCCATCATCTGTGCCCATCTCATCTGGACGAGAACCTTATCTTCACTGGAGTGATTGGGAGCATGATTGCATCGTTATTGTAAGCCTATTCATTTACACTTATAAACAACTGATTAGGTTTATGAGCCACGCCTTGACAGCGTCAGTCTCGTGCGCTCTGTGTAAAACTTCTGCGCTCTCTTGTTTGTTCTTTGGATAGTGATTGAAGTCATGCGCTAAGTTTGCTCTGACTTTGCATTTGGGGAAAACATAAGCACATGTTCGTGTCTGTTACAGAGAAGAGTTGTGAACGCTACATTAGACCCTCAACACACTTGGCCTTGTATGCAGGCGCATTGAACTGAACCCTGGAGATGGGCGTCTGTGTCCTGTCCTGGCGGCTGGTCCATGTTGCGTGTGGGCTGAGCCAATTCGTTTTGCATAAATTATGAAAATAACGGAAATATGATTAGTGTGAATTGAGTGGAGCCAGCCACTGGGTCCTGGGGATGCTCTTCTTGGGATGAGGAGTGCTGGGCTGCTCGTACCGGGGATGAGCTGCCCGGGTCGAGGATGAAGATGCTTTGCACTGGAAGACAAACCTGTGCCTTTACAATCTGTCGACTGAACTGAAAGTCGTTTGTCCAGGAGTGTTCCATGTAGAAAAAGATTCAGTTATAGTCATCTGGACTCTGTTTTTATTAAATGCTAATACAATTATATGTTATTTAAAAAGTAGATATCAACTTATTCTGCAGTAGTATTTAACTTTTTTCTTTCTTATTTTCTTCTCTTTTTTAACTGCATAAAAATATTGCTCATATTTTTGTACAGAATTTAAAATAATAATTAAAAAAACAGTGATAACAATCAAATCTCAATGTAAATAAATTCTTTTTAGGACACTTCCAGTTCGTGCATGTGACGCCCCAATCCTGTTTCCTGGTATGGATCCCGTTGCTCCTAATATCAGATTATTTTTTTTAAATCTCGATGGCAAAAATGAATGGGAAATTAACTTCCAGAACCATGGGAAGTGGGCAGGACTGGTGAGCTCCATTGTCATTGTGTTTTGAGATGTGGGAAGACAAAAATGAATGTCGACATAAAACAAGTGAGCACAGTGAAGATCAGACAGAGATTTAATGACTCTTTCTGCCTCGAGCTGAAGAATTTAGTGTGAGTAGATTCTCTGATAAAGTTAATTAAAAAGTGTTGATCCCTGAGGGGACGACTCGATGTAAATGTCAGGCTTCACAAAAGAATTATGATTATAATAATAATAATTAAAAAAAGTATACATACATAAAAAAATTAAAAAGCTGTGGACATGTTTTAAGTGTTCGTTTACCCAAACCAATGTAGTGTACATTCCTGTCAAATATTCTATACATTTTCTCATGCTCATGCTGATGCTAATTTGTGTGCAGGTTTATCCTACATCTGTGGTCCTGATTTACTAATAGGTTTGACTTTTCAACTACTGCTGCTGCTCCTATTCAATGTATTTCTTAAATTAGTGAGTTACTTCCTTTAAACCATTGCTTTACTTCAAATGAATGCACTGTTGTTACCTGTCTGTCCCTGCATGTCTCCTGGAGGCTGGGATTTGCTCCTGGACGTGCGGTGTGGATCTCCCTGTCTCGATGACCTCTGTCCGTGGTGGTGCCCTGAAGGATCCCGGGAATAATCTGACGAATGGTAACTCCCGGAGCGCGACTCTCCTCTTCTGCCTGAAGACGAGGACCGTCCCGAGGGGTCGTGACGCATAGACGGGTCTTTGGGGTGGCCCTTGGAAGACCTGGAGGTAAAGATAGATAAGGAAAAATGTTTTATTCTGATTTTGTATTACTTTCTCAATCTGTTTAGCACTGACCTTGCTACTGCTACTGCTTTTGCTACTACTATGGCTTCTTCTTTTACTACTCCTTAGACTAGTTCTTCCAACGATTATACTACTATTACCACCACTGCGTCTAACTCTTCCAAAGATCACTTTTGCTCCTACAGTAAGTGCCTCTCGCCTTTCTTCTGTTACCACCACTGAGAGATCAGTCCTACCTTGAAGGGCGTTGCTCGTCTGAATGCCTGGAGGAGGAGTGGCGGCCGGTGCTGCCATGGTGTCTGTGGTCGCGGGATGAGGTGTGTCTTCCGCTGTGGCTGTACTCATCCTGAGGCCATAAGTCCTCTTCAGGTGGCTCGTCGTAATCGTGGTACGTGTGTTTGACTCCGCCATGACCCCTGCTTCGAGATGATGAGTGGCTGCCATAGTGCCGCGAACTGGACCGGGGCTTCTCGAACCAGTCCGTCTCCTCCTGCCCCAAATGGTAGGCTTTGGAAACCGAGAGCAAGTCACAGTCAATCTCCATGTCGTTTGGAGACAGCGGCATGCAGGCTGAGAGTCGAGAAGAAGGCACGAGGACGACCAACAGCATGCAACAGACGAGAGGAGCAGGAGACAGATAGAGAGAGGTAGAAATGAAAAAAAACAAAACACTTACAGTCATGCACTTTACACTACACATCAACTTGGAACATTACATGACATGTAAAGAGACAGACACTGCAGAGTAGTCCACTGTCGTAGCCATGTTGGGACTATATTATGAACAAATTTCACTTCAAAAAGCAATGTTTGAGTATTAAGATGTCACTTTTGTGTCATAGCCTAGCAACTTTTTTATAAATCAGACGCTTCCTTAGAATGAGACTACACGTAACCTAAGACCTTACATTACTTGTATTTGCTATGTTGAACCAATTTCAAAAGTATGGAGCTCACTTTCCAGGATTTCTAAGGAATTATCATTTAAGATAGCTTCAAAAAGGCATCCTCTACATCAAACTGTTACTAGAACCTTCTCAAACAGTACGGTACAATAAGAAACTGCTTTATTCTAAAATGTTTGCTACTTCAGAGAAAGTATCTGCCTAGCCTACACATTTTAAAGTAAATGGGATTCCTCCTGCTACTGCAGTCCAGACCAGAAGTTGATCTCATGATCAAGTCATCACTGCTACTGACAGGTTGCCCCAGTGGCATTGAACTATGGGCCAAATGCGGAGAATTAATTTCCTTAACAAGGAATGAATAAAATATACCTTAACCTTAATCAATTGTATTACATGTTGTTGCCTAGTGACATCAAACACAGAATACAGATAAAGATTAGACAGTGACTGCATGTTGGCACAGTAAGCCTCAATAGAAATTGTACGAAGTGGGCTGCTTTGCAGTGTGGACAATGTAACATAAAAAGACATAAACATCAGACATAGTAAAAGATCAACCCTGTAAGAAAGAACACACAAGGCATCAGTGACGTGCAAAGACCTTGGACGTGACTCAGAGTTTAGAGGACGAAGGAAACGACCACGCCGACCATGCGAGAAGTAGACAGACTTGACGGACAGGCGGGCGGGCGGGCGGACGAACAAGACAGGCAGACAGACAGACAGTAGTCCATTCATAAGAGCTCCAAGTGATGGAAAACACCAGCATGCAACCACTAGCTCTGTCTTTGTGCCACAGACTGCCTGTTCGCTAGGCCTAGCCTCTGGGTGGGTGGGGAGGCACTTAATAAAACGGTGGGGGCAGTAATAGAGACTGTGCGGGAGATCCTCGCACAATTACCTTCGCTGTCTGACACAGCACAATGATAATCGTCTATTAAGTATGTGTCATCCGATTTGTAGACGTGTGTCCGGGGGAGGTCCCGAAAATGGTCCTGCACATCTGGGAGGGAATGACTGGACCCATACTGGCCATAATAGTATTGATATTTACTGCTTCGACCCTCGTAAGGATCTGGACCTAAACTCGAAGACCGGCGTGAACTTATGAACCTCCCCATGGGACTGAGAGGAGTTTCTTCTTCGGAGTATTGCCTGGTTGGGTGGCGGCCCCGGCTATAGCCAGAGCGGTAGGACCGGTCGTCCCTTTCGTAGGAGCGACTGCGGTACCCTGAATAGTCCCGGGAAGATATTTTGTCCATGCCATAACCGTGGGAACGGGAGCGGCCATTGGGGGTGTAGTAAATCCGATCATCCTCGTCAAACATTGATCCATAGTATCTGCTGATGTGACCAGAGCCAGTGTTGCTGTCGAGAGTGCTCCGCTTGAAGCCGTAGTCCTCGATCAGTTGACGTCCTCTGATTTGGGACGAGGGATAGGCCCCACCCCCTGCTGTTGCTGAGGTATATGCTGCCAGGTCTGCCTCCACGTCCCGGGCCTCTTCGATGGGGGAGAACTTGGAGATTTTCTGCTCCATGCTCCCCAGTTTACGGTGCTTGCTGCGCTTGGTGGACATGACGGCGGGTGCCAAGAGGCTTCTCTGCTTTTGTCGAATGCCGCCATGTTTGAAGTCGTAGTCATACAAATAGGAGAATCCCCCACCCATGCCCCCTAGTGGTCCGTGCCTGTAGCTGCTCTTACCCCTGCCGTGGTGGTCGTACATGTCTTCCTGTAGTGCTGCTTCGTCCTCTGGAGCCCTGCCATAGGAGCCAGTGCCACCGCGCGTCGTGCTGCTGTGGATGTCTCCCGGGTATCGCCCCGTGCCGCCATGATGCATCATGTCCCCTGTTGTCGTGCCCAGCCCGTCTTTTGCCGTCAGCTCGCTAACATCATCACACATCATGTAGTTTCTGGGTATGTTTTGCTCTAAGCCAGGGCCCCCATACATCGCATCTGCAGTGCTATATGTTGACGGACTATCTACTGAATGCCCGTACGCATTGGAAACAGTTGAAGTGTATTGTCCATAAGAACTTGCTGTGGTAGTTGTATAGCCATAAGTATTAGCGGTAGTTGTGGTATACTGGCCATAGGAAGTAGGTGCGCTTGAAGTATATTGTCCGTAAGTACTAGGTGGCATGGAGGAATACCCACCATAGCTGCTGGACACTGGAGCAGAACTGTAGGGGCCATAAGAGCTAGCCATAGTTGTAGTACCACTATATTGTCCATACGAAGGTGCTGCACTGGAATAGGTTGCATCTTGAGCAGTTGTTGTTACCACCACTGTCGGGTTGCTAAGAGTTTCATAATTTGTGGGCATCTTGTGCTCCAGATCAGCAAGAGTGGTCTGCCTCGGCCTTCCGGGATGCACTGTCAGGATATCAGCCTGGGGTTGGCCAGGATAAGGAGCAGTGGTTTGGCTGGGGTAGGAGGACACAGCACTTGGATATGGTGAGCTGTGGGTGGGGTACGGTGGCTGACCCGGGGGAGCGGGCGCGAAGCCAGTCGTGGTGTGCCCAGGCTGGGGTTGCGGTGCAGCTGGTATCCCCAGTTCTGTCTGGGGGTATGGGGGCTGGGCTTGGGGGTACGTGTGGGAGGGATATGAGGTTGGAGGCTGATAGGTAGGTCCAGGGGGAGGGGGGCCATGTGTCTGGAGAGGCGTTGGCTGCGGTAGTGCCTGGGATTGTGACACTGTCGGGTAGGGAGGTTGGTTGTATGTTGAGGATTGGTAGGGGACACTTGATGGTTGGAGGGGTGCTTGTGGTTGACTTTGCGGATACTGACATGACATGTATGAAGACGTGGGTGGGTACTGCGCCGCTGTGTTGAGATCGCTGGGGAACTGGCTCAACGGCGCGGTACTTGGCCTCGTCGTCAGCAAACCGTTAGTGTCATGCATACCCGAAGCTGCTAACCGGAGATTATTCAACTCACTGTCCGACATATAATCCCTAGTGTCCCCCATACACCTGAGGTAAGCAATATCCCTCCTCTCCCTCTCCTTCACCAATGTCTCTTTCCTCTGATGGATGCCTAACTCTAAGTATCGTAGCTTGGCATCAATTTCCTTCTCTTCCTCCTCCAATTCAGCTTGCTGCTTGCGGAGCTTGGTGGACTCTTGCTCCACGGCTTTTAGTTCGTGAGTGAGGTCCTTCAGGAGGCTGGCTTTAGCTGCCAGACCTGATCGGGAGCTGGGCTTGAGGCTGGGCACGGCTGGCAGGTAGACTTGTTGTAGCGTGGGGGTCATCATAGGCAGGTGGTGCGAGGTTGCAACAGTCTCATCAGGAGGTGGGCTAGGAAGGGTCCGCTTCACCTTACGGAGCAAGGAGCTCTGCTGCAACGCAGCCAACTGCAGAGAGAGACAGACCAAGAGATATAGGGGTGGGGGTAGGGGAGAGAGAACAGGAAATAGGGGGAAAAATGGATGGACATGGAAAGGTGGAAGATAGTGGATTGTGGATTGAGTTGTAAGGAACACAATTGGAAGAGACAAGATGTGATATAAAAATGTAAGGCCAATTGTATTACGGGAGAACAGGCACACGCATGCAGAGTTGGGGAGCGGTGTATAACGAAGTAATGGGTGGCGTAAGAAGTCAGACAATGATGAGACAAGATACAACATGATAAGTGAAAAATCACAACAATTGTTATAGGAGAGATGCACAAACAGAACATTATGTGTAGGTAAAAGTTTAGGGTTGAATTAATGGAATGCAAATGCATTGGGAAATAAAAGACATATGTAGCAATAAGGCAAGCCAAGCAACAGATGCAACCCAAGAATTGGGAAATGCGTGAACATTTGGGGATGGTGGTGGCAACATGAAACAACACCCAAAGGTAGACATTGAGATAAGAATTATAGTTCGGACAGGAACATTTTAACAAATTGCATAGAAACGTGTTGAAAGTATAGGTGGAGATGTGAGGAAACAAATGGTGTACAGACACAGGAGTTGGGCAGTGAAAGGGGAGTATGGGAAAGGAGGAAGAGAGGGAAACTCAAAAAGATAAAGAGGTCAAAGGACAGAAAGGACAAGACAACGTACAGACACAGACGAGACACAGGGAACAAAAGTGGAGTTTGTGTTAGCAGACATACAACACATGACAGTCACAGAGACGTACTTGTATTAGTTCAATCACAAAATGTATTCATTTCAAAATCTTAGTTATTTACATAACATCTATTTATCTATGACCAAGTTTAGGATATGTTAAACTAATTTAGCTATATTGTTGATTACAGTCAGATAATATAAAAAATATTCTCATATTTGTACTAGGTTTAGGCCTAGACTAGATTTGATGAACTGAACAGGTGGGAATTAAAATCTCAATATATACTGTAATGAGAGGCTTATAAATATTCTAATCTAACTCAACGTAAGGTAATAATTTAGTACCATAATTTTACTTGATCCAAAACATGAATTTGCCATTCCATGAGCTTGTTGACGCATAATTTTATTTTAACTAATCAATTTAATTACTTTGCTCTTAGTGACTAGTTTTATGCATAGGTAGATAGACAAATTGTTCTTTTAACACTAAAATAAATGAAATGGCAAAACTACTCAATAAGCAATCAGCAAAATGGTGACTCATTATAAGTTACATAATAGCCACAGTGAATGAATATTGACTTGTAAAGAAAACAAATTAAAAATGCTTTGAATAATTTCTCACGGACTGTTGTTGTTGTTGCGTTGTAGCCTGAGCATGGAGTAGCAACAAGGCAAAACCATTATGTGAGATTGGAGAGCTTATGAATAATTTAAAAATAAGTTCCAATATCCAAAAATCATAAGAGTGCATTAGTCAAGGGTTCTGGGGCACTCAAAACATCAGAAGTTTTTGGGTATACACTTTTAACGATACAATTGTAGTGGTGAGTATGTTGTCGTGAAGTCAAACAATTTGAAAAGTACTATAAAGACATTATAATTAAAACATACAGGACTGTGCTAGTATTTCTTTTGTTAATAATATTTATATTTTAGTTTAATTCAGTGTGGATTCAGAGGACTATTTGCTGATTCTCTAAACAGAACAGGAAAATCTACATCACTACATTGACATGAATTTCTAACTTGACAAATAATGTGGCTAGTTTTGACTAGTTTACTTTTTTGTTATCTGCAAGCCAGGAATATGTTGTTGTATTTCATGTATGTGTTCATCTTCATAGACCCTGGTAAAAAAAAAAAAAATGAAGATAAGTCTGTTATCTTAAGTTCGGGAGCAGGACCACACCCCTTTCACGCCCCTTCCTGCAGCTACACTATTTAAGCATCCAGTTAACACACATCGATGTTCGTGACTTCGTGCCCCTCCTTCCCACCCTCTTTTAATCATTCTAATTATTCAAATTTATCTCAAAGATGGGGGGTACCGAGGCCAGGGAGCCAAAAGCCCTCATCGCCAGAAGCCCCAAAACTGCATTAATTTTCTATACATTCATGTTGTTCATGTTTCTCATATGTCAATAAACACTTGGCATCATAGCTGGGGTTGTGGTCCTTGCTAGTGAAACATCTGCAAAATTCCTGAAACAAAAAATCTAGAATCTACAGTCGAGGCTAAAACTAGTCACATAAGGAGAATAATTCTGAATTCCAGTGCAGAAAATCTAACATAAGGTGGCCATCTCATGTACTCTATGGCCCTTTTCATTCTCATTAGATAAAACAAACTCACTATCTTCATCCCTACTAAACTATAATATATATATAACCAAGTGGTCATGAATGATGTGGTTAAGTGGCACGTCTTGTAGATTCAGAGTTTTACTGTTATGGTCAGCACTTGCTCTCAGTTGTATAAGAGCTATTCAGATAAGTGCCACTTGACAGCATTTCTCCGAAGAATGTAATTAACAGTGAAAGCTAATGCAAAGACTGAGACATTTATTCCACATGCTAGTTTAACAAAGATGTTTGGATGCATTTGAAAGTGTGACCATTTGTGGCCAAGTTCAGATTTATTTCCAATTCTCATACCCACTGTATAACTATACTTAAGTACGAAAAAGTACATTTGCAGTACAATCTTCTAACTATTCTATTCCAATAAAATTCCACACAGTAGTGAAGTACCAATTTGTGGACAAACAGCGGAATCATTTTGCATTTTGTACATATCTAAGCACTTAGCTCACAGTGACAGAGGAAAGTTATCAATAAATTCTTCCTAGTCTGACCACTAATAATAATATTAGACTTCTGATTGTTCTTGAAAGTTCGTCTCGTTCAAGAAATCAGCAAAACCCCACTTTCACTTATTAAATTGACCAATACATCTAGAATTGGCAATTAGACTACAGCAAAGTTGTAGAAGGCAACACGTTTGTTCAAATACCTTATTACTTCAAACAGCCCTCTACTCAGCTCCAGTTTGATTGTCGTTACCTGGTTCTGTAGCGCCTGCTGCTGGTAGAGGGCCAGCCGGGCCTTGGTGTGCTCGTCTGTGGTCGGGCTGAGTGGTTTAGGGTCGGACATAGACCTCTGGGTGCTCTTGATGGGCCTCGGCATTGATGGGTGTCGTTGAGGCGACTCAGCCGTGTACGATTTCTGCTGGGGCGTCACATGGGCCTTGTTCAACCTCTCGCTGGATAAGGACGTCTCCAAAAGTCGATGAGGCGACACCGGGGACACCGGCGAGTACAGAACTTGGGGTGACTTGGGTGTGCTTTGCTGTTGTCGGATGATACTTGATATTGATTCATTGTGGATGTGGTTGTGCGGTTGGTAATTGATGTCCAAAGGATCGGGTCTGCGCCTTTCAAATTTAGCTGCATTAGCCGCAATCTGCTGCTGTTGTCTTTGGCTCGAAATTTCGCTGGATTGTTGAGGTCCGCTGCTTGTTGACGTTGAGTACGGGCTAACTGTAGTTGGGACACTTAGCTGTGGTGCTACAACCCCTTGCGATTGCGCCTCCGGGTCAGTTTGACAAGCCAGAGATTGCCCCTTCTGCGTTCTCTCAGGTCCAGAAATGTAGTGAACAATCTCGACTTTGTTTGGATCAGGGACAGTGACATGGATGGCTGGAGAGACCCTTCCCAAATGTTCGACTTCGGTCTGGCAGGACATTTCGCGGATGGTTTGGATGGCGATGCTGGATGAAATGGTCTTGTCAGCTTTGGGTTCGGTTGGCACGGAGGTGGTGGTGGAGGAGGTGGTGGTGCTGGTTGTTTCGGCGTGGCGGGAGTACCGGGAGCGCCTTCTCCGTACCGGGTGCTCTGTCTCAACCTTGTCCTCATCGTCGTCGGTCTGAACGGAACAGTCCACGCTGCGTCCACGTCTGCGGGTTCGAGGGCGCATCATGTACCTACCACAACAAACAAACATTTATACTTTAAAACACTGGAAAAAACAGAGTCCAGATGACTACAACAGAATCTTTTTCTACAATGGAACATTCCTGGATGAATGAGGGATTACACCGACATGTTTCAAAACACTGGGTTAGTTAATACAAATAATTTATGTTATTTTGCTCATTCATGTAGTTGTAGTGGGCTATTAGAGATCCCAACCACTTTGGGTCTTACCCTGGGTAAATTCCGTGAGAGTACTATTAAACTGTGAAATATTACTCAAGTAGGAGTAAAAGGTGTGAGAAACCGACACTCAAAAGTATAATTTTATCAAAAACGTTTCTCAAGTGAATGTAACTGAATACTACCGTCCCCTGTGCTAGAGTGAATGTAGTAGGTAATGTAGGTAATGTGATGTCTTGTTTTTATGTTAACTAGATTATTAATCTAGATTGCAAGTTTAACTCTTTTTTATTTGAAACGCACACTAATTAGTTCAGCGGAATTGATCCTAACCTGAACTTGTTTAAGAGCATTGATCAACTACTTGCAATGTGTACATCCAATTAGTTTGATAAGGATATTAGTCAAATCCCTATTAAAACCTTTTTACTGACATAGTTATTTTCCAATTGTATTGCATGTTTACTATCTTGCTTCAGAGATGCCAGAAGCTATAGTTATAGAGCCCAGTGGAATGAACATTGCAGTAGATTCTGTGTGAAGGATCAGATTTCAGAGTGCGTTTTATGTTAGAAACAAATCAATACAAACTGCTCTAAATCATGTAGTAAAAGTATAATGTATTAGATGCAGAGCCACTGGGATTTTTTGAGAAGAAAATCTTCACTGACGTCTCTTCTGTTGAATAAAACTGCCCCAGGCCTGAATCATTAATACACAACTCTGACTCTGAGCTCAGCCTTTTCCAAATGAGAAAATCTACTGGAACATTAAATAGTTGTGGGCTGAGAGTTTAAGAAAAGCATAACATACAAGACCAAAATGTATAACGACATTGTAATACATATGCTCTTATGGCCACAGTGCATATTAAATTACCATACTTTAGTTAATGAGTATATACTAATAACTTCATTCATGGTGTGGCTTGAGCAGAAATTTGCTATGGCAAAACAGTGGGATTGTGGGTGGGTGTATTCTACATCACCAATTATGGGGATCTGACAGTTATTGGCTCTGTGAAGTGTATATGTGTGTGTTTGTATATATATATATATATATATATATATATATATATATATATTAAATATATATATATATATATATATATATATATATATATATATACACATACAAAATCTCTTTAAATAAAGACGATAAATCATTCCTCCACAAAAACTGAAGAAAAACACTCCACTGTTAACAGTCTATGTAGCGCCCTATAGCTCCTTAAAACAAGATAAATATTCATACTCCACTCATTCCCTACCTCTCCTCTGTGTCCTCATCGTCGGTCTGCACACAGCTGTCCACTGCGCGCCTGGGGGTCCCGTAGAAGTACACGTCCCCATCGTCCCGGGACAGGCGGGTCATGGAGCTGTGTTTCCTCATGGCGCGGGCCTCCAGCTGCTCCTCCTGACTGCGCAGGCAAATCTCTGACGAGGAGTTGGGCAGGGAGCGCGAACCAGCGTGAGAGGAATCCATGTACGGGTGCACCGGCTGGCCACTCGCGTCAACCTACGGCCATGAAGATAAGGAGCAGAACTGAGATTGAGTTTTCATTCACCGATAAAATAAAACCAGAAACCAGAAGGCCTCTAGCTTTTAGAAATGTTCAATGTCTCATTGCTTTAGTTATCCACCACCATACAACAATCTCGCAAGCATCTACAATACAATACAATTCTGTTTATAGCAATGCAACCAATATTTACACATAAATGATGCTCCCTTACTTCATGTATTATTTTTGGCTGTTAAAAGTAGAAAAGGTTTCAAAAGTAGTCCTTTGGACACTGTTTTTGGACATTTCTACTACCTTACAGAAGTCATGTTCATTTAGACATCTTACATTCTTTTTTTTGGGTGCACGCAGGGACACGCCAAAATATAGTTCAAATTAACATCATGTTATTTATTTATCGTTTGAAAAGTACTAAACCATTGTTTACTTGCGACCAAAATAATATAAAACATTGTCTTTTCTGTATGATAAAGTGACCAGCCCTTTCTCAGGAGACAAGAAAGTATCTTATCTTATTAGCAAACTCCTTATCCATGACTAAATACTGATGTACTTTCAACTTTTGGAGCCCCCCTAGTGGCTTTATCATTGCAAGCTTTATACAAGATTGGACCCTATGCAGATGTGCAATTTACATATCAGTCATTAGCTGAGCTGATTTCTATGTCACAGGTTAATTTCCATCTGTTGTCCCTAGACAGGCTACCAGGGACCAGTAAAGGTCGCACATAAAACACAACAACATTAGGACCACAGACAACAAATGAAACATATTGGTTGGCCTCTATTTCAAACATTGAAATAGATTCACATTAAATTCCAACACAAATGATATACGGTGACCTAATTAAGCAATATCGTGTCCTGTTAGTCACCTGTGCTGTCTTCTGCCTCTTCTGCTCCTCCAGCTGCTGTTGTAGCTGCTGCTGTAGAGACTGGATCTGGTCGAGCTGAGACTTTTGCTGAGCCAACTGTTCCCTCTGAAGGACCAACTGCTTCTCCCGCTCGTGCTGCTGCTGCTGAAACACCTGCACACACAGCCAGTGGAAAAAGGCCAACGCAAAATGCAACGGGACATAAAAGAAAACCAAAAACAAATTGGTAACATAGGAACGACAGGGGGGGATTTGGGTGACAACAAAATGCACAAACGAGGGAAACAAACGGACAACAAAGATGACAACATAAAAGGAGGAAAAGGGCACACGACAAAGATAGTTTACCAATAGATAATTGTTGTTTCTAAATGGCCACCCCAGTCTCTGATAAAGGATGCTATTTTTGACGTTTTTCAAAATTTTGTTTTTATAAAATTTTGTGACATTTTATGAATTTCAGTTGCAGAAATATAACCCATATCTAAATTAAATTTGTTCTCAATGGGCGTTATATTTTTATTTCAGGTTAAATGCAAGAGAATACTTAATTGTAGCGGTATCAAAAGTATATTTCAAAGGTTTATTGGTCTCACAATCTGATATTAAGGTCTTAGTGTAAAAATAAATGCTCTGAATTGTTATTAAGTGTTGTTTAAAATGTGTCCTATTGTAATTATATTGCATGCACAATATTTTCCATGTTTTTCCTGCATAAAGAGGTTGGAGAAATGTCACGTTAAGCATCTCATTTCAAAGATTGAGTTGGCTAAATCAAGCATGGATCTCTTGGAAAGAAATGTAGAATGGAGGTATTGCTAGGGTCACATGGATTAGTTTATATTATGATTCCAAGTTAGTGTCAAATGTGATAAAAAGTGTAGAAGAGCAAATTAAATGCAGTGCAAATATTTAGCTGCCAGTTTATGTGTGGGCTTATTAGAAGGTTTCCGAAAGCATTTGTGAAAAGCTGGCATGAGAAAGAGTTAGGGGTTTTGCTTGTTCTGCAGGTCGTGAGATGCATGTTAATAAGTCATCTCGAAGTGAACCATTCTTCCACACCTGTTTGACTGTTTTTACTTGAAAGACTTTCAACTGCTTGTTCTATTGGGACACAAGAGAAGTCATGTCATTCTTTTCAGTAATCAATTTAAATTTTAACAGTATTTTTGACATGTTTTGGTTCATGTGCAATCACATTTCTGTCGTTGCATAAACACAGGCCATGAAATAGAAGCAGTAAATAAAGCATTGTATTACTTGAAATAAAAATGAAAACATTATTCATACAAAAACATGCATACATACAGTATATTTTATATACAGCGAGGAAAGCAAGTATATGAACACCCTGCGATTTTGCAAGTTCTCCCACTTAGAAATTATGGAGGGGTCTGAAATTGTCATCATAAGCGCATTTCTACTGTGAGAGACAGAATCTAAAATATATATATTTTAAATTATTTATATGTTCATTAATTTTCTACCAAAGGCACTGGAGCCTACCCCGGTGCCTTTGGGCCTTAGGCGAGGTCCACCCTGGACAGTAGCAAACTCGTCGCAGGGTTAACACAGAGACATATTCACTCTCACACTCATTCACTGGTGCCAACCCGGAGAGAACCCACGGTGACATGGGGAGGATATGCAGACTCCACCCAGAGAGATCATGTGATGTAATGTTCGCCCAGGAATTGAACCCATGATTTCCTTCTCGGGAGGCAAAGGCTCTAACCGCTCTGCCACTGTGCACCCAAATTTGTATGTTATTACTGCAAATAAGTATTTTAACACCAGAGAAAATCAGTGTTAATATTTGGTACAGAAGCCTTTGTTTACATTTACAGAGGTGATCCTGTAGTTCTTGATCAGGTTTGCACACGCTGCAGCAGGGATTTTGGCCCACAGATCTTCTAGATTTGTCAGGTTTCAGGGCTGTCACGGAGCAACACAGCGTTTCAGCTCCCACCAAAGATTTTCTATTGTTTTTAGATCTGGAGACAGGCTAGGCCACTCCAGAACCTTAATATGCTTCTTACGAAGCCACTCCTTGGTTATCCTGGCTGTGTGCTTTGGGTCATTTTCATGTTGGAAGACCCAGCCACGGCCCATCTTCAATGCTGACTGAGGGAAGGAGGTTGTTACCCAAAATATCACAATACATGGCCTGATTCATTCTCTCCTTAATGCAGTGCAGTTGTCCTGTGCCCTGTGCAGAACCCTCCATGTTCAATTATGGTCTCATCTGACCACATGACTTTCTCCCATGACTCCATTGGCAAACTTCAGATGGGTCTGGACATAAGCTGACTTAAGCAGGGGAACCTTCTGTGCAATGTTCGATTTTAAACCATGACGGTGTAGTGTATTACCAATAGTAACCTTTGAAACTGTTGTCCCAGCTCTCTACCGGTCATTGACCAGCTCCGCCCATAGTTCTGGGCTGATTCCTCACCTTTCTTATGATCATTGTTCCCCCACGAGGTGAGATCTTGCATGGGGCCGCATTTCGAGGGAGATTGACAGTCATCCTCTTCCATTTTCTAACAATTGCTCCAACAGTTGATCTTTTTTCCCCAAGCTGCTTGCCAATTGCTCCCATAGCCCCTTCCAGCCTTGTGGATGTCTCCAATTTTATTTCTGGTGTGTTTGACAGCTCTTTGGCCTTGCCCATGGTAGTAGTTGGACTCTGACTGATTTGGGGGGTGGACAGATTTCTTTATGCAGCTAACAAGCTATAACAGGTGCTACAAATTTAGATTAATAAGTGGAGTAAAGGTGGCTTTTTAAAGGCAGACTAACAGGTCTTTGACAGCCATAATTCTTGCTGATTGGCAGGTTTTCAAATACTTATTTGCAGGAATAACATAAAAATACATTCTTTAAAAATCATACAATGTGATTTCAAGATTTATTTAAAGAAAACTTCAGACTCCTCCATAATTTCTAAGTGGGAGAACTTGCAAATTCTCAGGGTTATCAAATACTTACTTTCCTCATTGTAGACGCCCATACATACAGTATCGGTAACACACACGCACATATGCATGAAAATTGTAATTTGATAAATCATGACAAAATATACCATCACAATATTTCGTACAAATATCTGAAGTTGCTTTACACAGAGCATGCGATGACAACCATGCACATAAAATATATTAGGGTTTACATCTTCTTTGAAGTAGAAAAGAAATGTCTAGAAAACTAAATAATTATGTCAGTGTTGCTTTCACGTTCCAAACATTTTATTAAACTTAACTACAGTTGCTCAAATTATCCTTTAATCTTTGCCCCAATATATTGCTGTATGACCAGAACACACCAAACAATTTGGGTTGCAGAACACAGACAAGACAAAGGATATCTCAAATAATATCAGACAACAAAAATCGAAAATCAAAATAAGGGTCACAACACAGACAATTACAGCAAAATATTATGCAGGAACACAGACCATCCACAAACAAACAAACAAATCAAAACTACATATTACTGTCCTTCTACCTGTTCCTTGATACTTTGCAGCTCCTGTAGCTCTCTCTGCACCAACATCTGTTCCTTCTCTCTGTGAAGCTTCAGCTCAATCCTCTCTCTCTCCAGTTCTTCTTGCAATCGGAGTTGTCGCAGTTTCTCCAACTCAACTCGTTCTCTTTCCATTTGCAGCAGTTGTTCTTGCTGCCTGTGTAGCCTATCCGCTTCAGTTTCTCCTTCTTTGTGGACAGCTCCGGGTGGTGGGAACGGTGGTAGACCTCCAGCAACAGGCACACCACCAGGGAGCGCAATAGGAGCTTGGGTTGGCGGATAGGCGTGCGCTGCTGGAGGAGGCTGGACAGCTGCTTGCTGAGTAGTCGTTGCTTGCTTTTGACTGTTCAGATGCGCTTGGGACAGATTAATTGGTTGCTGTTGTGCATCTATTGGAATTTTAGTGGTTGATGGGGTTGCTTCCGAAGTCACTACAGCGCCTTTTCCAAGATATACCGGTTCCTCTTGTACAGCAGTTGTTGCCGGAATTGCCCCCAAAATTGGTGCACTAACCGGAGCTGCAACAGTTGAAATGGCTGGTGCAGTGTCCGTAGCGGTTGTTGTTTGTAATAGACCGGGTGAAGGGTAGCGAATAGGAGTAGGTCCGGATAGGGGCATCCTTGGACTCATGGGAAGTCTTGTGAGGCTTGATAGTGGTACAGGTGTCATACTTGGAGAGGCAAAAGGCCGGTATACGCCCCTTAGCAACGGGTGCAGTACTGAAGCTGGTTGGGTTGTTATGGGAAGTGTGGACGCAATTGGTGTTTGGATAGTTGAGTAGATCATTCCATCGGCGGAGCGGATTGCAGCAGGGTACATCGCCCTAAGACTAGCCTGCCTAGCATTGATGAGATTTGTTAAAGCTTGATTATGCGTCATTGGCTTCCCGTCTAGTCCGATCAGCAGATTTGACCTCATACCAAGACTTGCTGCGAGTCTAGAACCGGGAGGACCAGTTGGCCTCCCCAAGCTTCCATATTGCATCAAATCTGGGTTGCTTCCATATCGGTCCATTGAATTTAGTGCTGCACACATCCTGCTGATTTCTCTTGCAGTTGTAGCACTGTATTGAGCCAGGTTTGCCTCTTGGAAGCTGGCAATATCCCTAGCGGAATAGCCAAAGTCAGACACGTTGGACAATGAATTGTATCTTCTTATAGGTAAAGTTTGGGATGCTATGTCTCCACCTTGACGCAAATCGTTGTATGAACCATATTGCATTCCAATATAACTTCCATATCCTGGTTTCATTCCTGTTACATCCATGCCTAGATCTGTCGGAGGCTGGAATTGCGGCTCCATTTTAGAGTGATATTGCATTCCGGCTTCTGCTAAGTTTGTATCCGACATTGAAGGCTGTAGTCTTCCTGGGTATGGTAGTGTATATGCTTTCCTCGCATCCATAGGATACTCGTGGTACCTTGGTTGCCGTTCAGAATCAGACTCGTAAGACAGAGGTGGGGCTGATGGTGGTCTTATACCTTCTTTTTCTGGAGCACCGACACAGCTACCTCCAAATGGAAGTCGGTAAACAACATCGCAGCATGCTGGCTGGTTATCCGGCTTGATTTGCCCACCTCTTAGATCCATTGCATCTTGCCCTTCTTCAACTTTTACTAATTGTGTTACAGCTCTTGCTTGATCTTGTCCATCCATCTGGACAACCATACCAGGTGGGCTTGGTTTTCCTCTTATTTCAACAGGTCCAGGGCCATATAATTCAGCATTAATTGGTGAAACAGCACTCACGACAGCCGGGGCATTGCTAGTTTGGCTCACCATCAAATCCTTCTTCATCATTGGTGTGATTTGTCCGGTTAAGTTGAATCTGGCAAGTGCAGACACTTGTTGCTGATGCTGATGTTGTTGCAATTGTTGTTCGAGTAATTCTTGCTGCTTCTGTAACTTTTCTTGTTGTTTTTGAAGCTCTCTTTGTTGTATGCTCAAATCTTCAAGTTTAGCGTCAATCTTCGGTATGGTTGGATCAGCTGGTTTGCTTTGGGAGAGACACACAGCTGAACCCATTCCTTGTCCAAGATCAACCCTATTTTGAAGCGGGTCTCCATAGATTGTAGGTTGCTTGGGTTGGTTCATAAACATTGAAGCAGCTACAGTGACACTAACTGTAGTTGGTGTAGCAACTTCTTGTGTATTCAAATTCATTATTAGGGGTTGGACAATTGTTGAATGCCTGCCCAATTCCTGTCCACCGTGGTATCTTCGGCTTTCTGTCGCCAATGACGTCAGATCCATACCATGATCTGTCATAATTATTGGAGCATTTTTACCCAAAGTCCTCAAATCGACAACACTTCCACCTTGAATCATTTGGCCTTGCTCTACTCTTGAAGTTCCTGGTACTGTTGATATGCGACATAGAGAAATATTATCCATTGACATCGATCCCCTTGTATAGGTGCAAGCTGTAGTCACCATACTTGTTCCGACATTTACTTTCTCCACCCTCTGTGTACGGTAGAAACTTCTAGTTGGAGAATGTTGATATGGTGGGGTATCTGGAGGGCTCCCACATGGCGAGTAGTTTTCAAAAGTTGATTGACGACTGAATCTTGTTGGAGAAGACAGTGGAGAAGTTGCAGTATTGACTGTCAATGGCCTTGCTGGGCTTGCAGGTGGTGAATATGGCGCTTCTTGCGATGATTGTTGACGGAAAAGTCTTGGAGATACAGATCGGTGTGCTGTTTGGGTACTTTGCGCCATAACTGGAGATGTGGGCCCAGATCCTGTAGAGTCCCTCCGCAGAGCCGAATTAAATGTTTGAGTTGAGAATTCTGCTGTTGCCCTTCGAGGGGAACGTGTCGGACTTTGCAGTGGTGGTGACGGAGACAAAGGAGGGCTAGTGCTACGATAATAGGTTGTATACTTTGGCGATCGTGGCTCAACTGTCCTTTCTGTTGCTGATGTTGAGCTCTCTCGTACTTGCACGCCTCTAGTATCTCCAACGCGTCTTGTAATAACTTCCCTTTGGCTGTAAGCTTGAGTAATTTCTGCAATTTTGCTGCAAACACTTGACACTGTAGCCGATGATGTTGCCGTACTCCCGGTATGCCTTCCGTACATACTTGACTGGGTTGTAGTCATAGTATGGCTTGAAGTTGTTTGTGAAATAGTAACTGCATCCCGGGCATAGACACCATAGGCAGCAATGGTAGTGGCAGCAACAGTTGGAGTTATGCCATTTTTTCCTGGTTGGACCTTTGATCTATCTTTATGTCCATCTTTTGCAGAAAAATGCTGGGTCACTCGCACATCCGGTATACGTCCACCAGTTTCCGCAAACGATACTGGTGCTGACATTTGGGTAGGACTCGTTCCTGGCGTCAAAAGAGCATTACTTTGTTCGAGGAGTTTTGCAAACGCAGAGCCAGTATCTAGTAGCTGTTTGTCCTGGAATGCACTTTCAATTTCTAAATCAACTTGCTCGTCAGTGGCTTGTTGCATTTTTGTAATATTTTGAGATGTTTGGCGGATTTCTTCATAAATGTCTGTCTCCGTTTCTGCTGCTTCATTATCGTATCCAGTTTGTTCTTGGTCATAATCATATTCATCATCATCATAGCCTTGTCCGTTGACATCTTCATCATAATATTGTCTAACTTGTTGCTGCTGTTGTTGCTTTTGCTGTTTTTGAAGCAACTCAGCTTTTCTCATCATCTCCTCATAAACTTCTTCAGCACTTTTTAGTGGTTTAGATGTTGAAGATGGCGCTGTTGTAGTAGTTGTACTTGAAGACTTCTCTACTTGCGAATACAGCGACATGAAAGTTGGCAAGTTATAATCGCCAGCAGATTTGTATTTTGTCTCATATCCCTCGGCCTCTGAATCTAAACTTTGAGGTGAATATTCAGATGCTGAAGAACGATGTAGCTCCTCCATTTCAGCAGCTTGCCTTAGCTCTTCTGTAGGTGATGCGTCTTCAATTGGTGATAAGTTACTTGGAGGCGTCTTGGATCTTTCCCTTCGCCTTTGTGCCCGTAACTCCTCCTTATCCCTTTTTGTTTTGCGGGCAGTACTTCTAATCCTTTGCTGCTCAACTTCCCGCATCTTCTCCTGTTCTCTCAACAACTCCTCTTCTTCTCTAAGCTCATCTTCCTCTGACGAATCTTCAATAGTTGGGAGAAGTGGACCATGTGACCTATGCCTCGCCTTTCTTTGTTGTTTCGCCTCTTCCAGTCTTTGCCTCCTGCTTGGGCTACTATCACTATCTTCCTCCATAGATGAGATAGATGTTGGAGATTGCCCTGAACCGTATGACGATGAAGTAGGTGGTATGCTAGATGAGTAGTCACCTCTTGATCTCTCTTCCGGCGATCCTGTCAAGCTTTCCATTTCAAGTTCAGGCTCACGATCTAGACTCAAGTCATTTTCATTGCTTAGGTCCATATCTCTGTCTCTGTAACTATTTGTATTGTTAAGCTCAATTGTCTTGAATCGTCGTAGCCCGCCTTGAGAAGCCATTACATCTTCTTCTCCTTCCTCCAGCGACCCTTTGTAGACATCCGCACTTGGTTTAGTCTCCTCTTCGAAGCTGCTGGAGTGATGTTGTAATCTTCGTTTCTCCTTCCCTGAGTCCCCAATATGCTTGTGGTGACTTTTTTTGGGTTTCTGGTATCCATATCCTTCATCTTCATCCTCATCCTCCTCCAGTTCTTCCTCCTCTATGTCTTCATCTGCGCTCATCTCCATAATTTGACGTCTCATGTACTCTTCATCCGTCATTTCTGTGGGTTCTGATTCTTTTTCCTTTTTCTTTTTGTCCTTTTTGTCCTCTTTGGATTCCTTACGCTTGCTCTCCCATTCTGGTGTATCCTCCTCTTCTTCTTGAATCTCTTCAAGCTCCTCATCTGAATCGTAGGAATCAGGTGGGATCGAAAGACTCCGCGGCCGTAGGTCCCTATCCCTATGTTTACGGCCTCTACGATCTGGTTTTTCTTCAGATAAACTTTTTTCCAGTAATGGCCGCATGCTGCTCTCCAGTTTGGTGATTTCAGAAGGACTTGGTGGGGATCCGCGGGTAGTGATCAGCCCTCTTTCGCTGAGCTTCATCTCTTCTTCCTGGATCAGTCCGGTGATTTCACTGTGGGAGCTGGAAATGCCGTCTGAGGAGTAACCGGTGTCACTCAGACTTTGGGGACTGCGGGACAAGTCCGTGGTGCTGCTGCTCTTTGTGTCCTAAGAAAAATATAGAAAAAATATAATATATCATTAGTTGGGGGAGGGAAGATTTTAGAGCTTTTAATGACTATTTAAGACTATTTAAGCTATTTAAGACCATATGTGTTTATTTGTTTTTATTTAAAGGGGTCCTATGACACCTTTCTGGTGGAGTATCTGCAACCAGCTTGTCTCCTTGAAAGTACTATTGCTTTGTCTGGAATGTTCCACAGTATTACATTAAACTTATCTATTTCAATGGACACAGACGAGGTGAAGCAACCAGGAAAAGAAACAGGTCAGATCTTTCTGTAAGAGGCATCAATTAAAAAAATGCATGTTTTTGAGCCGTCAGAAAGCTACATTCTGCATCTTTAAGAGGGAATGAATTGAATGCATACAGATTCATCAAGTGGTGAGTCACATTTAGTAGAGAAAGTAATTTCTATTTTTTGATAGATAATAGTATTACAGATATCAAAGTGGTTAACTGACAAAAATCAAAGGCTGGTGGTTCAACTTGAGATCCTACATTTTGTGTTTGCCAAGACATTTTACTCACTACACAGTCCGTGTAAATAATTAGTGGTGGTTGAATGGGCAGCTATGCTTGTATCAGTTTACCCCCACAGCACCTGTACAACTGAACAGCTATGGAAAAAGTAAAGCATTTCAATTGTAGTGGAATTATTTTAATAATCCTATTTTTGAGGTACCTTGGTTATTATATGCATATGCTCTGCCTCATTTCTTCCAGAGCAAAGAATAACATAGCCTTACTGTGACAGCTTGCCTAGAATACTAACACTGAAGGAAAAATATTTTAAAATACATTTCATTTTTGTTCTTAAAAAGCATTTCAGTTCAAAATATAGGTGCACTAAAATGTTGTGAATTCCACTTATCTTTTCATTTCAACAAACTCCTCATGACTCAAGTCCTGGTTTATATTCGTAACATTTCTCAGTTTGAAAAGGCACAGAGCAGCATTTCTCTCCCTGGCCTTGGGTTTAGCATATTGATAGCCTGCCAATCTCTCCATATTTCAAAAGGGACTCGCGGCGGCTGCTTATTAAGAAAAAGCCTTATTTCACCCGCTCTGCCTATGTCTGTCCTCCAGGTTCAGTGCTCAGTGCCACTTGCAGCCTCAGCGTTCTGCAGCACAAAATCAATGCATGTCTCCGAACAAAAATGGGAAATCCAATGAGGAAAAAACACAGATGAAGAGGACAAGGAATTCTATTTTGTTTTATCATATTGACTGATAAATATAATAATAATTGGTATTGAGGAATCTTACTAAACACATTTTAGTTGGAAAAAACACAACGTTTTAAAGTTTTCGATATAAAGCAGAAACACAGAAGCAAATAATGAAACTGCTGATAAATACCAAAGCATGAATGTGGAAAAAATGTATTATCTTATAACAAATGAAAGTGGTTCTCCAGTGGTTGTCAAAAATATTCTACAAGTAGGGCTGAATGGGTGCACGTGAACGCAACAAATGTGGGATTAAAACCGGCATTAAACCTGAACTAAATCAAGACTAGATCAGGGCTAAACCAGGGCTAGAATATGACCAAAACAAAGTTTACAGCAGGACTAAACAGGGCTCAAAACAGGACCAACAACAGCAAGTGTAAATATACCTTTAAACTGGTCAGTTCAGATCAGTTCCTACGGAGCTAAACTCCCATAGTAGTAAATTATGCTGAATGGACTAAATAGGCTCACTTCACCGATCAATTCACTGCACGTTATATGTAATGATTAGTTCTATGTTGTTAAATGACTGCCTGTATTTCTAACTAATGTCTACTCATTAGAAACGTAACAGAGCCTGAGATACAAACAAAAGACTTGTCTCTTAAAGATAGTTTTTAAGTCAGTTTTGTGAGCTCATTGTTGGAGAGCAGAGCATGAACGGGCCTCCGAACACGGTCAGAGACTGTGCAGCTGTGGGAAAAAGCAGAACCAAGCTTCCCACGCAGTACTGCGCAGCGGCCTGCAGTGGCCACAAAAAGACCACTGTGACTTCTGCCAGCTTTAGCAGCAGAAGTGAGGGGAAAACCGGCTTATTTGGATATATTTTGGACCAATTTAAATATAGTGGTTTTTAGACATTTTAGATTTTATTGGTCAATCACCGCTTGCCTTTATTCCCTGAGCGCACGCCACTTTAAAAAGACTCAAATTTGGCTGATTTTGAGCAAATTCCTTATTTTTAATCCTTGATTAAGTCGTTACTGAATATACTGGTAATATTTTGTTCCCAACCTTGATGACTGGAAAACAGAAACTGAGAAAACCTCACTCCGAGGTCAGACTTCGGACATCCGAGATGCAGGAGAAAATAGTCATATTTTCAGCCGAATGCTATTACAATATATATTTGTACAATGGGAAAACAGATTTTACTTTGATTACCTGAAAAATTGGGTACATGAACTAGCTGTTTTTCCCGTTTCAAAACAGTAAAAATCATGTACAGTGCCTTTAATCTGACACAACTTGGATCCAAACAAATGTAATCCAAGGTCTTAATTAATCAGACCAGGATTAATCAGACTACATACAGATCCAAAGTAGAACTAAATCACTTCTTAAATTGGATAAAAGCACTTCTTAATTGGGTCAAAATTCAACACAATACAGCATATGTGGTCTGTGCATTCCACTAATATACTGAGATCAATTAGGCCCTCGCAGTAATCACCCAACGAGTAGTAACTCACTTTGAGAACCACTTTGAGAACTATCTTAAAGGGGCAGAACTTGATTTTTACTGTCTTAAAATGTGAAAAACAGAACTATTTCTAACACTTTGCAGCAGTATTGCTCACTAACCTAACGCCTTCTGAGCATCAAATTTAGTCACCGCACTGAGTTTTGCCACTACGGTAAAGCGAACAACAACTAGCATGCTAACAGCACTCTTCTTCATGGAGAATAAAACGCCCTACAATGGACATATTTTTACAATATTGTATTGTGGCAAAACAGATCAGATCAGGTGCAGCCCCTTAAAATACGAAATGCACTACTACAGAAATGAATATGAATATTAAACTTACATCATAGTGTTTGGACTTCTTGATTTCTTTGATCGGTGTGATTGGCTCCTTCTTCTTCATCTCCTTTTCTTTCTCTGGCTCAGTCTTGGGTTTCTCTTCTGTTTTGGTGGGTTTTGGTGCCTCCTGTGTAGTGGTGGTGGTAGTACCGGTCTTAGCCTCACTTGCAGATTTAGCAGCAGTGGGCATCGGCTGTTTCTGACCCGGTTTAGCCCCCTGCGGTTGGGTGGTGGCGGGTTTGTGGAGCGGACTTTGTTGGGCTGATGGAGGTCCAGACGGGGGATGGTGGCGAGGCGAGCCCATGGGTTGGTGCTTGGGGGAGGGCAGCGGGACAGGCATGGGGGGCTCGTCCAAACCACCTCCAGACATGAGGCGCTGCGTCTGGCAGTTCAAGCATAGCCACTCCTTTTTCTGAAACACAACAAAAATGGAAGATTTGTACGATGGTTTATTTTTTGGAATCTTTATATTTACGCAGAGATAAATGTAATAGTTACGTTGAAATTCCATCTGGGTCTCAGTCAGAGATAGTCAGTAACCCATGACTAATTTTTTAAACTTTACAGATAAACAGACAAGCAATGCATTGAACGGAACGTAAAGTAAAATAAAATAATAATAATGAAATGCATTTTGAAACTACATGACTGAGATAACCTTGCCAGCAAGATCACAATTTTCACAAGAAAAACCATCTTGTTGATTCGTTTGCAGTGGCTTAACGGGCCAATCATGGGCGAGACTGGAAGCAAACACAGAGCAGCATTGTGGTGTGGGCGGAAGTCAAAACAACAGAACCAAAACAAAAACTGTGCCGCAGACGGCCGTACTTCGGCCTATTTTAGGAGATATACGGACTATCTTGTTCTTCAAAAGTGTGCACACATTAGCGCTTCTTACATTTGTGGATGAGAAAGAGAACTGTGCTTTTCTGACCACTGAATTTAACACAATTTAGATTTTTTCCTTCGACATCCCCTTCGACCAATCGTCGTGAAGTATTTTTTTAACATCCTGACGGCTTTTGACGTGGGCCCAGATTGATTCATGTGAAGAACTCAATTCAGAGACACAGATCAATCTGGCGTGAGCCAGATTTCTTTACAAGTCATAGACTTTCAACGCTTTGACTTGGTTTTTAACATAAGATATCTATTGTGACCATATCTAAGTGCAAATGCTAATCAATTCATCTGACCGATTTCAATGCAATAATCAATTTTCATCTATCTGGTTTGGATTAAATTTGACTTTTTATTTTAACTTGAAATTAAATTGCACCACCTGCAATTTCACCACTGCTCTTTTCTTTGAACAGTTACTGACCATTGCAGACCTAGAACACCCACAAGAGCTGGGCCAAACCAGGTCTAATTTATATATATGTATTTATACTGACTTCTCTAGGTTGGAAACACTCCTCATGAGCTACACTTATGGAGATACTGACCCAGTTGTAATGCCGTCACAATTTAGCCATAGTTGTCAAACACACTCTAAACTCAAGCTACTGCTGTATATACTGTATATGCTAATATGTAACCTCATTTAGTTCAAAGAAATCATGAAACCATTCTATATTTCAGTACTGCAAAATGGTGTTGATTTCCTATTGCTACATTCTCCCAAATACCTAACCATTTCTTCAGCTCAACTTGACACATTTGGAGAGCGGGAGTTGAAAATCCCTGCTGCAGTGTGAAGCAAATTAAAGCCGCGCAGTCGGACTCTCAGATGTGTTTTGGGCTGGTTGCCGAGGCAGAGCTAGCTAAGCAGAACTGACGTGTTCCTGTGAAAAGGCCAAGGCAGAGACGACAGCTGCAGCACACTCCTATTAGACCCCACTTCACTCACGCTAACGCTAACACATGGCTTATACTGAAGGAAACACTGTCTGTCTGCAGCCAGCTTGAGCATGTGAGCAAACAAAGAGCGTTGATAAGACGGTGTCATGTTGTGTCACGCAGACAGACTTAAATGCAAGAATCTGTAAAATGTCAAACTATTAGTGGTGGGTCACAAGCAAGTGTAAATGTGTTGGCTCCAAGTCCAAAGACGAAACAACAACAACAGCTAAATCATAATACTTGGATTCAATTAAGCTAATTCAGTAGGTCAGAGCCTCCTACTGGGTAATTGCTTCAGGTGATGATCTTTCAGCTGCAACACAGTATTTGAACCAAGTGGCTTCTCATCTCTGACACAACCATGTGGAAAGACAAATCCCGTGGTCATGGAAAAGATGTCAGTATGTTTGAGAAGGGTCAAATCATTGGCATCGAGCAGAGAAAACATCTAAGGAGAAGCAGAGACTAATCTACAACAGATCTGAGTGTTTGGGACGAGCTGGAGAAGGCTTTGTGCAGTGGTCACTCGCTCACATCATCAATACAAGATCAATTGGTGAACAATAATGCAACACTTGATGTAAGTAAATTGTTTAACATTGCAGAAGCTTATTGAAACTACAGCGAATGCGTGCTGTGATCAAAGCTAAAGGCGGTTCCACCAACTATTAGAGCACGTGCCCATTTTTGTCTGTGGCGACTTTTTTGTTTTTGACAGGCAGTGTATTTAAATCCATCCAATGAGCAGGCCTAAAAACAAGAACTTAGAAGGTTCCAAACTGCTTCTAGGGCCAAAGAGGGAGTAATCCTTCATTCGTCCAGGTGTTCATGGCAGAAAAGGTTTCAAAGATAGTCATCTAGACACCGTTTTAGAAATCAAGATCCATCCGAAAGTCATCATTCTAGCTGCCTCAAACCATTTCCATCTGATTGGAAGTACTACTACCACTAACTACTTCTACAACAACTACTGCTGTTGATGGGCAACACCAGTGATTTTAGTTTCAATCCTAAACCAGGTAATACAAGTATCAATGAGTTTTGTATATAAATTAGATTTTTAAGTTTTTATTTTTTTATTAACTTTTCAATACCTCATTGTCAATATATCAATGTTTCGTATTGATCCGCCCACCATTAACTGCTGCTGCAACAACGACTGCTAAGATATTGCTTCTTGTAATGGTGAAGAGGACAGGCTGAGTGGCTGGTGGTTCTGCTGCTGTGGTGGTCGTCCTGGTTAAATGTATACTTTAGCAGTAATTTAGATATGACATTTGTATAAGATAGCCCCCTCCACTACAGAAGATCAGCATTTTTTTTATAGACACATCAACACCTTGCAAAAGATGGACCGGAGTAGGCTGAGAAATGGAACTGGACTGGGGATAAACATGGACATTATAGGCAGAACTGTGACATTTATGGCAACCCTATTCACCAGTTCTGTGTCAAAGAAAAAGCTACTTTGATGTATCCACTCCTAAGAGAGAATTACATTTTCTGTTACAATGGAACCTACCTGGACGTCGGAGGGATTACAAAGGCACATCTTTCACAGGCACAGCTTTCATATCCTCATATTACTTTCTTACATATTACCTTTCATGATGACTCTGACACTATCTACCACATTCCTTTATATCCATAGTACTCCCTCATTTGTGCTTGTTCACATCTAACAAGCACATATAATATATAATATATAATATATAATATATAATATATAATATATAATATATAATATATAATATATAATATATAATATATAATATATAATGTAATAGATTCATGAGCTGCACACCCTAGAGTCTCTTCTTCTATGGCCATCTGCTCAGTGAGAGTGCAGCGGCTCAGAGAGTGCCCCCTGGCTGCAGCACTTAACCTACATTCAAAAGAAATTATGTGCCGGCAGAGTGGAGAGGAACAGAAGATGTGGGACAAGCCTTTCTGATGCAGACTATTCTTGTTGTCAATGATGTTATATATTTCTACAAGACTGATAAAGATGTCCTTCTGTGAACAGAATAGTAAGAGGCTGAAAATAGTGTGAGTAACATTCCAGATTTTAAAATCTATTTAAAACCTTTATTTAAGGTGAGACAGTGCAGGTGAATTTGGCAAAAAATTCTTACATTTAGAGATATCAATCTATTTATTTTCTGTAGCTTACATGCATAGTGTAAGAAAAAATGAATCACATGTTTTTCATCATGTAATGTTATCAAATGACATTTTTTACCTATATTGGACAAAAAAGTGAATAAAGCCAGGTTAAAATTTCATGCTTCGATTTGTTGACATATTAGATACAAAAACATTTACTATTTTGGATATGTCATTAAGTATCTGAGTAGACCAAATTTTACAGAAAATCTGACTTAAAAATACTGTCATGTTTGGTGTGTTTAGGTGCTACTATAGTGGCTGATCTTTAAGTCCCCAGCGGAATAAAACAATGTAATATGTAAAACAGACTGTTTAATTCATATCATCATAAAACTCCCTTAAATCCCCAAACTTTTAACTTCTCAATCGATTTTTCACATTGCAAAAGAAAGTAATTTTTCTTTTTTGTAAAGGATTTTTTGGCCCTTAGCTTGGAGTAAACTGGGGACGAGAGAGAAGGGAGCACATGCAGTAAACTGTCACACTCAGGATTCAAACTCACGACACTGCGGGCGGCTGCTCATGGAGCCTGGCACATGTGCTGCCAACTTAACCACTCGACCGTCGGGCAGCACTTTTCCAGTGATCTTTCATCCATGGCCGAGCACTTCATACAGACAAGGTGTGTGAAGTGTCTTGCCCAAGAACACAACAACAGTTCTAACAGATGCTATTCTCCGGTGTTTAAACCCATTAAGAAAACAATTAGTTTCAAATAGTTGGGTTTCAAATTGACTACATTCTGAATCTATGTTTTGTGGTTGCCACTATAAATGATCGGGTTCAAAATGTGAAGATTTCGGAAGAATATGAGACCTTTTGTGTATAATTGTCCTCGGCACAAACACCATTGACTCTATAACACAATAGCTCAGTACAAAGTTGTAGTATCTCTGCTCTGAGTGACTCATCCTCTTGTTCACACTTCATCTGCTCAAGCCCCCGCTGTTCTTTCACACACATTTGTCTAACTTATATCTCCCATTGAAAGAGAGAGGAAGAGAGAGAGAGGAAGAGAGAGAGAGAGAGAGAGAGAGAGGAAGAGGGGCTATTTTTACCCACAATGTCATGGTTCTGCCAGATCTCCTCCCCAGCTCTGCCCCGGGCCCCACTCTGCTACTGTTACAGCCACTGCAGAAGAATCAGAACTACCTCCTCAGAAGAGAAGCTATCAGCGACCAGAGAGACCCAACCACAGGGAGGAGAACACAACTGTGCAATGGAAATGATAACGGAAATAGCGTGAGGTGCGCGAAGTGCTTTGCTCGAGAACACAACAACGATACGCACTGTCAAAGCTGGGATCAAACCACTGAGCGTTCCCAGTTATAGGACTTGACCATGTGAGCCTCTGTTGCCCCATACGTACAGCACAAAGCGAATGCCTCTGCTAAAGACTCTCACTATGTTTACATACAGAGAAATGCACTGAAAAACTGCGTCACCCCAAACTATTTGCCCCCGGAGTTTATGTGCAAGAGAGTAAATCGATTCAGCGCATCGACTCCTGGCCAACTCCTGGTGGGTTAGCATGAAGGCCGTCTGTGGTTGACTCCATGTTGTAATGTGTACCTTTCCGTCTGCCACTGCCTATAGAAGTCCTTTTCAGCTTCTGGCTCGCGTGAGTATGCTCGGGTTCGTGTGTCCAGCTTCGATTGAGGGTTTACATCTGAATATGAACTAGGAGAGGGCGGAACCATTTACGCCTGATGGGTTTGGGAGAATCGATCCACAGCACCTCAATCCATGTCCCGGGTTTACATGCACCTGGACTAGGCAATGGCGTTCATGTAAACACAGTATTTATGTGTCTGTGAGAGTGCACCAATGTGTAAAAAGTTCTTGCCCTAAACTACTTCAGAACATTATTATTTTATCCTTGTACATGGGCCTTTTTAAAACATTTACAATGACAATCAAATGCCATGCGTGGGCGCACAAATTTCCGAGGCTGTCACGCTACATTCACACTGAGATGGTTCAAGGACCATTTGTGGCTATTACCAACATTTGTCTGAGCAAATATCAGGCGGCGTGTGTTAAAGTCTCTGCAGTCTTGCATTTAGACAATGCTAGTGCAACATGCTAACAGTTTTTGTGCACGAAAAAGTTAGTTAATGAAGAGAAAAGAGAAAATGAGAAAATGTCCTGTTGGTCGCAAAGCTCCTCAGCTTACAATGCGGTCCCATTTACAGCAGCGAGAAGAGGGCTTTCTCTGAGACCAAGACTCCAAAATATCAGACAGTGCTTGATATCAATCGCAGCTCGTCTTTGGTCATGCCACGGTTCGAAGATTCATCTCTGTCGCACTGTGAAACCCCTGTGTGTTACAACACAGCAGTTTCCCCACTATCATGCAGTGGCAGTGGACACCAGCCTTAAAACTGTCCCAAATTATACAAAAGGATAGCAAATAACACATTTGAGCCAAGAGTAGTGCAAAAGAGTGCAAAAATACAACTGAAAATTACTTCCAAATGGCAGATTAAGTCTCAATTTAAAAAAAAAACAAACTTTGAAAACTGGACCACAACGATTACAACGACTAATGTCAAAAGACCATTGTTAGAGAAGTTTAATGAATTCTCACACCATCTGTGGATCATTGTTCCGCTCAGATGTGCTGTTTGTTCCAGGACAGTTGGTGTGAATGACTGACAAAACTCACTGGTGTTTTTCCACCATTTTAAAGCTAAGAAATAATGATGAAATGTGTTCAGTGTGTGTCTAGCCAGGGCTTCCCACAATATGCAAACCTCCCCTTCCTGTTAGTGTCAGTATTTATGACCACTGTAGCCTTGAGAGAGCCATAACTCACTGTAACTCACCTGTGTTTCTCTAATCCTTTTTCTTTCTTTCTTTAATTATTTTTAGGACTCATCAGACCAGACAGCGCGGCATAAAATAAGGGTGAAGAGTAGACAAAAACAGTCAGCAAATTGTCAAAGCGGGGAAATTAACTCAATTATAAATAGTTGGATATAAAATAGAAGTAAAGAAGTAACACACACACAGAAAGTAACACACAAAAAAGAAAATCAGGACAAAATTTAAAAAGGAAAAATAACAGAAATGTATTAATAACAGAATTAATTAATATACATATATTACTAAAATAAATAAATCATATTGTTACAAAAATAGGAATAAAAATACATTTTGTGGTTACATAAAACACGACAAAACTCACATTGCTTTGGTTTTACTTTTTATGCTAAAATAACAAGTGGATTTACGGGGGGAAAAGTCAGAACATACAGAATTATTCTGTATGTACTGTCTTTAGATACAATTACTTTTAAGTGTTTTATTTCCACCTGGCTGCATGAAATCTTGCTGCCTAGTTTGACCAATGACACTTAAAGGAGCCGATTATTAAAAATAAAGTAAATGTAAATAAATTCAAATCTGTCACGCCCCAGAACAGATATATTATTCTTAAAGTGAAAATGAGTAAATTGTGCACGGTCCCCATCAAGTGTTTAATTGTCCGCAAAGCAGGAAGTGCCCTGCTAGCATGCTAATGGGGGCGCCGTAGTGCAGAGGTTCGCTTCACAGCAAGAAGGTCCTTTGATCGATTCCCGATGGGGCCTTTCTGTGTGGAGTTTGCATGTTCTCCTCATATCTACTACTAAAAACATTTCCAACAGGCTCCTCCCCTCACTGAATGGGACTTAATAACATCAGGGACGACAGGTGGAAATTGCTTGGACTACATCCTGGTACAATGCATCTCTCCTGATAAGGTTAATGTGTATTGTGCAATGTCCCGGTCTCAAATAAATAAAATGACTTCCGTAACTTATGTTTGCTAGCTTTACTGTTTCGTAAACTTCACTCTGGCCTCTGAAAGTTGTGAAAAGCACTTATAAACTCATCGCGGTGACTCATTTGGATGCTCAGAATGCATTATGTAAGTGAACTTTACTTTTTAAGAGTTTCAAATGAACTAGTTCTGTTTTTAACGTTTTAAGGCAGTAAAAAGTGCCAGAAAAGTTAATCGTGACCTGTTTAGAAGAAGAATTAAGTCGTTTTTTTATTCAATTTATAGAAAAGTGACAAAACAAGGTCTTTTTAAAAAAAAAAATTTGGCCCGAAGGCTTTATTAGACGGGAAAGGTGAGCATGAAATGGGGGATGAGAGAGAAGGGAGGACATGCAGTTCATTGTCGAAGTCAGGATTCAAACTCACGATACTACGGCCGGCTGCACATGAAGCTTGGCATACGTGCGCTGATGCCTTAACCACTCGATGCCGGGCAGCACAATTAAGGCTTTTTTAGTTCAATTAATAGAAATGTGACATATTTAGAAGCAAAATCAAGTCCGTTGTGCTCAGACTTTCCTCAAAAAAGTAAACCTAAATGTAAAGTGCTTTTTTTTATCTTGCCATTTATGTAAAATTGATCATTCAGAAAACGTTATTGCATAAAGCAGGTCACAAATTGAGGAGCGGTGATGTGTTAAGAATACAAGAAGGAACGAAATCAGAATTGTTGTTTTTTTCACATGATTTTAATGGTCGCGAATAATCCTTAGACTAAAATTGTAATGCTTGTGGATGTATAATATTGGAGGTTGCCATTCCAATCTGACAGCGATGAATGTGCTGCAGAGGTCAGTGAATCATGTGACCTGTCGCACGGGGAAACAGAGCCATAAATCAGTTTGGTGCTGAAAAGTGTCTCTGAGCTTACTGTGTGTGATAAGGGCTGATGATGTGTCAGAGTTCTGCTGATCACACTCTTTCTCTCACCACGGTCAGACCAGCCAGTCTTTTGGTTTGGGTTTTAAAGGAGAAAATACTAATGCGGCAAGAAATATATGAAAAGTATGTTGATACAAAATAAACATCTAAACCTAATGAAATAGGAATGATGTAAGGGAGTTAAAGCACTTTGGGACTTCTAGTACTTCTGAACATTCTCCATGGAGCTAGATAACGTTTTATGCCTTACTGTGGAATATTATAGCCAAAGGAACAACATTTCCATAGATAACACATGTCATTCTCTGTTTTTTAGTGCAATAAATACAAAAGAACAAAAAAACCTGCTTTTATTGGCTAAAAAGTATATGTAATGGGCTTTAAAGTGTATTTATTTGAAAGGCTTGGAGGGTTATATAATAAGTGTATTTTTATATACATTATTGGATCGCAATCGAATCAAACTAGCAATATTTCATTGTTACATTTTAATCCCAAATCGAACTCACAAATTTCAACTGTTTCAAAACCACATTAGCTTAGCGGTTATGTTCGGTATGTCGTGAAAAAGAAAACAAAAGTGTACAATACACCACAACGATTAAAATAACAATGAACAAAAACATGTTGCAATTTCCCACAAATTTGCCAGAACCACATCTTGCTCCCTACGTTTGCAATATTCAACTTTGTCCGCTATCTTCAACTAAAAGTTTAAACGTACCAACCAGTGGTAAAAGACACTTTGAGACAATAAGAAACAGATACTCCTTGAGGCAATCACAGCTACAGCGGAGGGAGAATGGAATGAAAGAAAAGAGAAAGAGTGATGAGGTGAACTGAAGACAATCTGAGGACAAGGATGTGAAGAGTGGAGAGACAGAGAGAGAGAGCGAGAGAGAAGGGAGAGAGAGAGCGAGAGAGAAGGGAGAGAGAGAGAGCGAGAGAGAAGGGAGAGAGCGAGAGAGAAAGGAGAGAGGGAGAAAGAGGGAGAGAGAGAAGGAGAGAGAGAGAATGAGAGCGAGAGAAAGGAGAGAGAGAGAAGGAAGAGAGAAAGAAGGGAGAGAGAGAGCGAGAGAGAAGGGAGAGAGAGAGAGAGAGTGAGAGAGAGAGAAGAAGAGAGAAGAGAGAAGAGAGACGCGAAGGAGAGGGAGAGAGAGACAGTGAGAGAGAAAGAGCCGTGAGAAAGAGAGAGGGAGAGATTTAAGGAGAGGTGAGATGAGAATGAGAGAGGGAAAAGCGAAAGAGAGAAAGAGGGAGAGAGAGAGGGAGGGAGAGAGAGAGAGGGAGAGGGCGAGAGAGAGGGAGGGAGAGAGAGGGAGAGGGCGAGAGAGAGGGAGGGAGAGAGAAAGGAGAGAGAGAGCGTGAGAAAGAGAGAGGGTGGGAGAGAGAGAGAGGGAGAGAGAGAGAGAGAGAAAAGAGTGAGAGAGGAGTTTTGTATTCTCTTAAGAAATCCGATGCTGGTCGTTTATATGTGTGACATGGTTCTTCCTTAATCCAGATGTATTTATTCAACCCCATCACAAAATCTGCAGATTAACAATAAAAGTGTGTCGTAAAGTCATGTAAAAACAACAATAGTGTTGTCTAACTTTGCAAGTGAGATAAATATGTACATGATATACAATTAATTCTCTTCAGATATAAAGTATACAAAACAAAAGTTTCTTTCTGTGGTTTCTGGGTAATCTGGAATAACCTAGATTTAAAATGTTGCCTATCAATATTTGAGTTAAAAGTTGACATCATTTGGATGACTGCATTAGGGATGCATTGATCCATCTTTTTCAATTCCAATACTGATATTTATACTTTTCCTAAGTATCTGCTGATACCCGATATTAACAGACATAGGGACAGAAAATTAAATGTTGTTTCCTCAAAAAACAGTTTATTTATTACAAAGTGGATCCAGTTGTGTTACTGTATTTACTGTTATTTATCCTGCAAGTATCTACAGAGCAGCTTTGTATGAAGAAGAGTTTTTGCTAAACATACACACTTCCACCTATATTTCATCGAATTGACTTGCATCTACAGATTTCGATGGGACACTGTAACTAGCATGAAACTGATACTTGATCCTGCACATATTGTTTACCGTGAGTCTTGCATAATATTGTGTGAGACAAGCTCTTAGAGGCGGCTGCATTACATAAACAGTGCTATTGTCCTCACTCGCTGCATAATCTCCATACGTCCCAGACTGCATGTGTCTTACATCATCTCTCTGTGGGAGGCTGACGTTAGCGTTAGCATGGAGGATTCAGGTCGGCCATGTTGACTCGATAGAGACAGTTGGAACGGCGCCAGAACACGCATAATCTCCGTTGTTTCAAGAATAACGTATGAAGACAATTGAACGGAGGAGACACGGGAGGAATGCAGAGGCCAAGTGCTTATTGTTTTCTTCTAGTTTTTGTTTTTGATGTATGTATATTTGTTTATATGCATGTATGTATATCATAATTTGAAAAAGAAATAAATAATGTAATGTAATGTAATTTAACTACATTTATTTTTTAATATGTCAAACTTAAAGTACACATATTATGAGCTTTTAAACTGTGTTGTATTTAGCTGAGTTGTATTAAGCTTCTTCAATGCTTGATTAATCCTGTTTAGTAAGTCTTCTCCCACTGAGCCCCAAAAAAACACTCAATTCCAAATTTCCAAGATTTGTGAGAGGTAGATCATCGGTAAAGCTCGGATTTTCTCAAACTCGTTTATGAGCATTTCTGTCAAATCGGATTACAACTGTGTGCTTACGAAGGATATGGGAGGAAAATGTTTTGTTTATTTTCCATTGGTAATTTCCTCTGCTGCCAGTAGATGGAGTTCTAACACAATTCCTGATGAGGGCATGAGATGCTAAAGCAAAAATACAAAATGTTTAAAAGTTAATCACATTTCTTGATTAGATGAGACCGCCGTAGTGTGAAATGAGAAGAGAGAGGGTAGAGACATTCGACAAATGCTCAAGTCAATCCAATCAGTGACACCGAGTTGCAACAAACACACATGTGCAATACTCCCAAACCACTACACCACCCGCGATCAAAAAGACTTTACATTTTTTTCATTTAGATTCTTCCATCAACTTAAAACTTTCTCTTCAGGAACATTATTAACTAACTAACTAACTAACTAACTAACTAACCAACAAGGTAAGGTCTGGAAATGGCAAGCATGTAACTTTATAATTGAATTAATCCATATTAAAAAAATGGCAAATTTAGAATTTTCAAAAGCTTGAATCTATTTTATTGCAATAAAATATATGATTCCATCCCTTCCTGTACATGTATAGTGTTAATAATTCATAGTAAGAGTAGGAGATAGTATCAACAATAAAAAAAATAAAAATAAAATTATTATTTTTTAAATATTTAATTATTGGTGTGCGCACATTGCGCGTGACAGACGTGTTAACAGAGGGTTGATCTCTAAATACCAGAGAGGAGCGGAGGAGTGGGTCAGTCTGCCTCTGTGCCCCCTCACACGTCTGCTGCGGGTTTAGAATGAGTCACGGCTTTGGCCTCTTGAGCAATATGTCCTCCTCTGTCCCCCCTCAGTCCCTCCTTTGTCCCCCCTCAGTCCCTCCTCAGTCTCTTCTCTGTCCCTCCTCTGTCCCTCCTCAGTCCCTCCTCTGCCCCTCCTCTGGCCCTCCTCAGTCCCTCCTCAGTCTCTTCGCTGTCCCTCCTCTGTCCCTCCTCACTCCCTCCTGTGTCCCTCCTCTGGCCCTCCTCAGTCCCTCCTCTGGCCCTCCTCTGTCCCTCCTCAGTCCCTCTCTGTCCCTCCTCTGTCCTTTCCACTGCGCTTCTGTCTTGGTTCCCTTAACGCTTGTCTTTTCCCTCCACTTTTCTAGTCTTAGTTTTAAACGTGCTTCTGCTTTTTAAACGTGCTCTGCTTTGGCGATATAAAGCATATCTGAAGAACATGAGCGCATTCGGATACATTTTTCATCTCCCAAGGGGGGCACGCCAGAAAAAGTTTGAGAAGCCCTGCCATAACCTATTTGAATACAACTGATTACATGAAATCATTGCCGTCTTTTATCTCTCCCTGGATATCTTCATCCTAACTCTGCAGCGCACGTTCTGTTTTTCCCCTGGAGTGAGTGGCTCTTGTTCAGGAGCTCCGTCACTGACCAGGCCGAAGCAGCAGGGGGCAGCGCAGTGTGATCAGGACTTCCTCTGATCTGAACTTTAGTTTGAGAGACGGGCCGAAGGCGGACTTTGAAGTGTGGACTTTTGAAGTGCAGGAGGGCGGAACTTCAGACAGGGGCATTATGGGTAACCTCAGGCACTAAGCTGCAGTCAGGCTGAATACAGTGAAAGAGATCAGAAGAAGAGGATGCAGTCAATAATTGAAACACATGATTCTAACAACTCGGCTGTCTTTGGGTGGGGGGGGGGGAGGATGGGGGGAGGGGGGGAGGGGGGGGGGGGGGGGGGAGAAATCTCTGAAGACGCATAATCTTCAGTATTTTTAGTGTTATTGACCTTTAAAAATGCTCTCATCTATAATATCTTTGCTTTGGCACCTTATCTTTTAGAACTCTACTGAAAGCACACATTTATTCATATCATTCAGGTGATCCCTCATCAGGAATAGTAGTAGAACTCCATCTGCAATCATCAGGGGGAATTACAAAGTGGAAATAAACAAAAACTAGCTGAGCCCGACATGTAAGCCCGCAGTTGTAATGAACGTATTGACGACAGAAATGTTCGGTCTGCAGATAATTTATTGAGTAAAAAAAAAAAAAAAAAAGCACAAAAGATCTCAGAGCTCTACCTATGACATCACAAAACTGGGACATTTGGAAACAAGTGCTTAAGTGAGGCTCAGAGGGGAGAGGACCTTGTAAACAGGCGGTATGAAAGCTAAATGCTACACCAGGCATGTTTTTTTGATGAGGGAAACTGTGTTATAAAGTGGTTAAAAGCTATGAAAGTAACATTTCGTTCACATGTCGTTCAATGCTTCCCTGTCAGGTGCAGGGGAATACGAAAACAATACTTAAACCAAATACAAAAAACAAAAAATAAAAAGGAATACAAAACCTGATGTGTGAAATCGCCTTTGGAACAGCTCTTTCTCCAGATCTGGGTCAGGAGTCTGTTCAGAATTAACGTGTTGTGCATGTTATTGTCCAGCGGTAAGAGCGTTCACCTACTAGAGTTTAGATCGGGTCAGAAAAATCCAGCACAACCCAGCCCACGCACATATTGCCTCAACCCGACCCAAATGCATGTGACAGACCAGTTTTGTGTGCCCTCTGGCCTTCTGCTGCATTAGCTGTAATGCTCAGTAACTTTTAACGCAGATTAATGTGTTAATTCTTCCGTCGAAACATCACTAACAAACATTGCACTGTGAAAGAGACCTAAAAGTAATAATCTGAGCCTGATTAAAGGTACGGTGGCCTCTCAACTATCACAACCGCTCCCATCTGAATAACTCCCTGTATGAAGAGGCTTGGTGTTTCTACCTGCAACTCTCTCGAAGCACATTTCCTTTGTCCACTAACTCTCATTATCATCTCTTTCGCTCTCCCTGGCCCACCCCTCTTCTTTTCCCTCTGTACATCACCACATACAGTACTTTCATTCATGTGCTTGACCACTTTTTGTCTTTAAACATTTGGTTTTGAGCGAAGAAGCGAACACAACGTTGGTTCAGCTTAGTTCTGTTCTTTAGGGCATCTGACAATCAACATTATCACCTACCAAGCCCACTGCATGAATGTGGCGTGAGAGGGTTAGTGTTTAGGGTATGGAGTGAATGATTAACAAACTGTCAGACCAATTGCATTTATGTTATTTATTTGTACGCGAGAAAACCTGGACACAAAGACACAAACCTTCTTGCAACGTGTTGGGAGTGCTAACCAACCGTCTGAAATATCTGCACAACTAAAGTATCCAGGAGGAAGTGTAGCAGGACATTTTTTTTGCAAACAATATGCACACAAAAAAAAACACCTATAAACTAGATGTCCAACCAAGCACAAGCACCAGCCGGACTAAAATGGCGGTGGAGAGAAGCGAGGACAGAGCTATCGGAGAAAGAAGATCAACAGTAACCTCCAGAGAGCAGATTCGTCTCCAGAGCACGCTGCAATGGAGTTTAAAGAGAAGCAGTTTGTGACATTTAGACTGGAGCTGGAGTTCATAGGGGGTTCTAATGATAAAAGGTTCTGGTCCACAGTTACACGAGAGGAAATGTAGTTTAACTGAGCTGTCAGCAGAGCATGCGATAGAAATAACACACGGAGGGAAGCGAAAAGGAGCTTACAAGGAGAAAAACAAAGCTATAAAGAATAGTCGAGTATTGTAGCTTAAGGTTTCTATACCATCGGAAATCATCTCATTCAGAGAAGCAGCAGTGTTTTATTTTTGTTTTGGGAAGTAAAACAGAGGCGAGACGATGATGTAGCGCCGGCATTGTGGGCGTGTGCACTCTCATGCTCAAGACACTGTTAAGGAAATATGCCGATACGAGTGGATTTCAAGGATATGTAATGTCATTTGGCGGGTATTTGGGAGTAAAAAAACGGACGGCAACATGTGAAAGTGACAAGATGTGGGACAGGCAACAGTGGATTGTAGAATAATCGAGTTTTCTCGCAATTTGAGCCGTATCTTGAGACCAGGGTCACAATATTCTCTACGATTAGATCTGTGAGTGCGCAAAGCAACTGAACTCAATTTATTTTATGCTCCAAAACCAGACCACTCTTGTCCCAGACTACATGCAGCTAGGTGAATGGGTGAAAACGGGCTGAGAGAAGTTCAGGGAGCCTTAGCACTGAAACACTGCCGCTATAACTGCTATGCATACACAAACTCATTTACGTTGAGCTTTTGACAATCAGACATGAGGAACTGCGCAAAAAAAACCACGCCGAAGATGCGGTAGTTTTTACTTTCACTTTAACAGAGCGCAGCAAAACAAAAAAAACATGTGCTAGTCTGCGGTTTGTGAACACATGTCTGATATTTTCCTGTCTGTTTCTCACTTTGTGCAGTAGAATGACTCCCGTAAGCTGCTCCAGTCTTTATCTAACTGCACTGTTACATGCAGCAGGAATACTACACACAGCCTTCGCCACATTATTGGTGTTGTTGGGATCTGTGAGATTCGGACCACGACACCTCAATCGTAGTTCCCAGGTTTACATGCATTTTGTTTTCATTGGAATAGGCCAGTTATCTGATTTTCCTGGCGTGCATTGAAATGTAGTGATTTATATGATTTGTATACAATGTAGGCCTCAAAAAAAGAATGTTTTCTATATGGTAATCATCAATAAACATAATTCTTTTTCTTTTCTGTTCAATATAGCAGAGTTAGACCTTTTAATAAGCTTTTTTCTTCCTGTGTCAGCAAAATATAATAAAATCAAAGTGTTGGAGTAGTGCCGTGCATATTGAACAGCATACACGGTGTATTGTGAGGGTCCTATTGAATGATTCCATATTATATTGAATATTGTTGCATCCCTGGTGGATATAGGCGTCTATTTTCTCAATTCAATTCTATTTATTTTTGTAAAGCCCAAAATCACGACAGCAGACACCAATCAGAGCTGAACAAAATGGTTGATTTTACCAACAGAAAGTTCAGTCAGGAAATCAAACTCTGAAACAGTCATTCGTCAATAATAGAGAAGCAGGTCAACCAACGTTCAAAAGAATCAAGCAAATGGATAACTGTCCCAGAGTGCCCCCTTTCCTTTAAATAAATAAAAAATAAAAAAAACTGTGGGAAAAAGTAGAACAACAGTGGGTGTATTTTGGAAGATTTATTTTGTAATTTGATAGTTACGTTATCTTGTAATCATCCACTTTCATCACAGTGAAACGCGACTAATTACGAATGCGATTACTTTTACGGAGAGGTAACAGGTAACTGAAGTAACTTGCCCAACATTGCTTGTTGTCTAGAATGATCTAAATATTTGTGCCACCCAACATTAGCCTCAGCTGGATGTTTAATTTTAGCAACGACATGAACAGAGTCAGCATTAAGTCATGGTCAAATGCACTGAGATATCACATAAATATGAAAGTGCACAGACACACACAGTTAAGTACTACAGTGTACGCAGTGGCACAGGCCTAGGGAGAGAGGAGTCAGCACACACCAGCGTGACCTTTAGAGCCAGAGAGAGAGAGAGAGAGACAGAGGGATTGAACTGACAGGGGGGAAACCTACAATATAGTATTTATAACTATGTGTCGTCAGGGTCAGCAGGATCTTCTCTGAGCACTGACATTTCAGCAATAGAATGTTAAACAAATTATATTTTTACATACATCAAATTGTAATAATCACATTTTGTATACCTAAAATTCTCTCAAACATAACGTAGGTTGATAAGTTAATATTACGTGATTTGGTGTTGTTTTGGAGCTCATATGTTCAGAGATGCCCTCTCATTCTCTGAGCCTTCTAACGGACCAATCAGATTCCCCCTTTGCAGTTGATTGACAGGCTGAAACCAGCACAAGCGCATTGTTTAGTCCCACCCCCAGGCCTGCTGTCAGCCCGGTCCTGGTCCTGTAATGACTGGAGCTGCCACCAGTTGGCGGCAGATTATGTTATGTTTGCCTTGAACTTCTGGGCGGTGTTTGAAAGAAAAAGAAAGAAGACACTTTTATTAGGACTTTTCTTTTTCTTTTTTTTCTTTATCTTTTTTTTGTTTTTTTTTGTTTTTTTATTTTTTGTTTTTTTTGTTTATTTTTTTTTTTTTTTTTTTTTTTTTTTTTTTTGTTTTTTTTTTTTTTTTTAAAAAAAAGGAAAAGGTTTTTATTGTTTGGTTTGTTTTTTTTATTAGACAGGACAGCTGAGCATGAAAGAGGGATGACAGAGAAGGGAGCACATGCAGTAAATTGTCAAAGTCTGGAACTCTATTTTTTATCTCGACATTGCGGCCGACTGCATATGGAGCCTGGCATATGTGCTGCCACCTTAACCACTCGATCGCCGAGCAACACTTATTAGGACTTTTCCATTGAACAAATAATGGGATTATTATTGAAAAAGGTGCAGTTAATCACGTTATTTGTAATGAAGCCTTGAGGAGACACGGTGTGCTTGATTGTGGTATTTTCAAAAACGTTTGGACATATTAGCTGTAGTTTTTACATTTTTACAACTACTACCTTTACTACTAGTATTTACAAAATGTTATATACATTTGTACAGAAAAGTATAAGTCTATGATTATGTTTATAGAGCTCAGGCGTGAACATCAAAAATGACTGTCCAGACGTGTATTTGTCAAAAGAGATGCATTTGCAAAAACACCTTAAAAAAAAAAAAAAATATGCAATTTTGGTTTCGCCGTTATTTATGGTGTAGAGTTTGGAAGAGTGATGATTTAGAACGCAAGTACTGCAAATATTAATATTGCTTAAGATATTTCAAGACACAGACTCACAAAAAGTGACATACACAAACACAATAACTTTTGCCTAATGTTTGTGAATATGTTTATAAAATTATTACAAAAGCAATCATTATTACGTTAAAATATTCTGAATTATAATTTTACTATTTTTTACTATGTTTGCGGCCTCTTACGTTTGCAGAGATGATTGACGTTTGTGAGTGTTACAGAAACAATTCTAGAAGTTTGTTTTAACCTTTCAGATTTAATACAACTTTTTCATCATCAGCCAATACGTTTGTTTTGTTTTTGTTCCTATTGTTAACAAAATTGGAAATGTCAACAAATAATAATGCAAATATTATAGCCAACACCTAATGCCATCCAATAATGAAAAATGGGATATGGGTTATTTGGAAATTGTTAAGATTAATTTTTTATTCCAAAATCTATGTGGCCAAAAAAAGTCAACTCAATCAAAATAATGTAAAAATGAATTTGTAATGTCATTTTCATGTTAAATCCAACCAAAATGGCGGCTCAGAGAGATATAACAATGCTTTGTATATATAATCCGTGTTGTATGTTTTTCTCACCACAGAGAAATAAAAATCTGCCTTACACAGACATATTCACCTAAAATCAGCAGCAACGCCACCATTTATCTGCCTTACACACACCACACGTTGATATTATGTATGTGGTGGTATCATATATTATCACACAATGACACATGGAAAACTTATTATAATATTTGATATAATAATATCACACATCGCAGCCAGCAACACACACAGATGATGGTTACCCTCTTTAATTTCGCACGCACACACACACACACACACATGCACACACGCGCGCACATGACACACACACACACACACACACACACACACACAATGTAATCCTGTGTGGGCTGACAATTAGCTCAGCAGCTAACGCTAGCTTCATCTGCTTCCTCTCATGATAATGGGATCATAATTACAGTGTATGTGCAACATGTCCGTGGCTATCAATCTCAGCTCAATGAAGTTTTTATCTTGTATTTAAAAGTGTAAGTGTAGTCAGTGATTGGGATCTGTTTTAGTCCAACTGGAAACCAACCAAAAAAAACTTTCCAAAAACAAACTTTGATTTCCCATATGGAGGAACCTCGATTTAAAGGATTTAAAGTTTCACATTCAGTATCAAATAAGAAAATATTCAGCCTTCCGAGTACAACCAGATCCAAACCAGATTAAAAAAAAGACTAGTCTATGTCTAAACTAGGGACAAATCAGGTCTAAAAAATAGGACTACACATTTTAAAAAGGTCTAACTCAAAAAAGGACAAAAATGTGTCTTAAATTGACCCTGAATTAAACTGAAGGGAAATCCACGTACCACCGTTTGAGAATCACTGGATTAAATGTTAAAATGTGGATTCTTTCTTGGTTTCACAAAGAAGCTTTCAACTTTTTTTGGTGGTGGTTTTGCCGTGCACTGCCACAACTTTTGGTTTTCAAAAATATCTATAAATAACAGTACAAATATATGTGAGTTTACCAGTAGTGATCCAGCAGTTAACTGGGTTGGTCAATGACTGTTTTGTTTACTTTTTTAAAATATGGTTTTGACCACTGCATATCTACACAATCATACATTTTGAACAGCGAAATATTGTTTACAGAAATTAATATTGTTAAAAGTTTGAGCTGGAACAAACAAATAAAGTACTTAGTGCCATCAGAGTTACTTATTCAACCCTCTTCAGCTCAAATCTTATCGTAGTACAAATACAAAATGTCCCCACTAGAGCATAGAAAGCACATGGTAAATATTGAGTCCCAAAATGTATTGTTCCATCTCTCATTTATTGAACGATAAAGTAAGGCATGTCAAAGATTGCAGATTTTTCCGAAGGGATTTTAGAGTTTACAATTGTTGGCACTTTGACCAAACAATAATGGAATCTGTTATTTTCCTTTCATTCACAAGTCGCTAATGACTCACCTTTCTTTGTATGCTTTATGCAAACAGTTTCAACTTTCTCACATGAACAGCCACATCAAAAAAGTGTATTACACATATTTTTACTATTTTGACATGTAGATTAAACAGAAATAATTACTCATTGTTGCTGCCTATGATTATCACAATTATTATTATTTTTGTTAATTATAAATTATATTGTGACCAGAATAATCATGATGATCGATTAACCAAATAATCTTGATTTCCCTATTCATGACGTTCAATCCCGATCTGTATAGCGCCTCACCTTTTTTGGTCTTTTTTTAAAAAAAATTTTTATAAATGAAAGTAAATTGAATGTTTTAACCAATTAGTGAATTGGTGCACGGTGGCAGAGCGGTTAGAGGCTCTCGCCTCCCAAGAAGGAAATCATGGGTTTGATTCCTGGGCGAACATTACATCACATGATCTCTCTGGGTGGAGTCTTCGTGTCCTCCCCGTGTCCTCCCCGTGTCCTTCCCGTGTCCTCCCCGGGTCCTCCCCGTGTCCTCCCCGTGTCCTCCCCGTGTCCTCCCCGTGTCCTCCCAGGTTCTCTGTCTTCCTTCCACCGTCCAAAGACATGCATGTGTTAGGTAAATTGGCAACTGTAAATTGGCCCTAGTGAATTGAGCTGAGTGAACTGTAAATTGGCCCTAGTGAATGAGTGTGAGAGTGAATGGTTGTCTGTGTGTCTCTGTCTCTGTGTTAGCTCTGCGACGAGTTGGCCACTGTCCAGGGTATACCCCGCCTAAGGCCCAAAGGCACTGGGATAGGCTCCAGTCACCCGCGACCCCTAACGGGAACAAGCGGTAGAAAATGGATGGATGCTGAAATTCACTAATTCACTGCATTCTATCTGCATCTAATAATAATTCTCATCAACCAGGAAGAAAGGGTTGAAAGCAGTGCTCTGATTGGCTGTGCTTGGGTGGTCCACCCAATTTTCACTTCAAGGTCTGAAAAAGCTGTTTCAAAGTCGTATCAGAATCAGAAAATGGTTTATTGCCATTGCCAATTAACAGAATTCACAAACATAGGAACCTGCTTTGGTGATTCAGTGCAACATAAAACAATGAACAATGATAAAAGAACATAAATGAAATCAAAAGAAACAATTTAAATCTACTATAGAAATGAAAATAGGCTTACTATGTACACAGTTTTTACAGTAACATTTACAGTTGTAGTGCAGAAAGTGAACAGTGCAGTGAGTGATTGGTTAAATTAGTTAAAGTGGCAGGTGTTTAAGAAGTGTTCATGAGTCCAACGGCAGAGGGGAAGAAACTGTTCTTGGGGCGGGAGGTTCTGGTCCGGATGGGCCGTAGCCTCCTGCCTGAGGGGAGTGGCTCAAATAGTCTTTAAATACTAAAGGCTTTAAAGATACACTACGTAACCTTTCTGCACCACCTGCTTGTCTCTGCATGATGTTATTGCTTGTTGTTGTGTTTTTGGCGCCACCGGGTCACGTTACAGGTCAAATCTGTGGAGAGGTGAACCCGCCCACGGTTTTTTAAACAATACATTATGCAGCAGCGCATCTAATTTGACTGTTCCCCACATTACAATCTGTAGAATGCTCCAAATTTACCAAAAATAAACCAAACTAAGAGAAGAGGCTCGTGTATGCAGACAATGGAGACGATTAGCTCTCACTTCGCCTACACACGGCCACCATTGTTCTGACAAATTAGACCCACAGAGATCCTTATAAACACATTAGGCAGAGGGAAGAGAAGAGCAGAGAGAGGAGAGAGAGGAGAGAAGATGATAGATGGTATTCCAGTGCAGGGAAAAGGTTAGAGCTGGGCTGTACCATGTGGAGAACACAAGGGGGGGTCAAGTGTGTGCGCAGTGTGTATTACTACAATGGCCCACACATTCTTTAGGGAAGGCATTACACCTATTAAGCCAAAAGCAACAATGGCCTCGCTCTTGTTGTGTTTTGTAAAACTTCATAACATTGTGCCCAAAAAAGGAAGGTCTACACCTAAAACTCCACACAAGAAGAAGAAAAGGGAAGGCACCTTAACGCTTGTGCTACCCTCAAAGATAGTACGCAGGTTAAAAACAGTTTTTGTTTTTTTACAATTTATTTTTTAAATATAAAATGTTTTATACAAACACACACAAAAAACAACACAAAAGCAATACAAAAGCATCTGTAGTGTTTATGTTTAACAATTAGTTGAGTTACATATTGTTTTATTATCTTTACACAAAATTCACAGTATTGAACTGAAATATCGTTTTAAAGGAGCTGTAATAGTCTTATATTGGGTATATCGGTCTGAGAAAAACGTACACCCCTCCATTACATGGAATGCATTTTGTTGGTGGTCTTCTTGGTTGTCACTATGAATGATATTTGGTTCATAGTATGTTTAGATAAAGCGTAAATTATCATATATATATATATATATATATATATATACACTAATCCATCTATCTATCCTATCTAGCTATATATATATATATATATATATATATATATATATATATATATATATATATATATATATATATATATATATATATATATATATATATATATTTATCTATTTATTTATTTATTTATTAATGTTTTTAAAAAAAATAAAAAATGTATTATTAATACATCTTAATCTAAATGAATATGTTGCCAGAGCTGATACTGGAGAGGGCTAAGCTTGTACTATACTGTAATATGCTTTTTGGGCATATTACATTGAGCCAAACCTTAACCATAGTTACGACTTGCCTAACCTTAACACAAACATTAACCACAACCTATTTTAGCCCGTAGATTAACTTTAATCCAGGGGACCTGATTTTTGTTACCATAAGGTCTCTATGAATTGTGTGTGATACAGATTTTACACCCCACATTGTGATAAATACTTGGGCATATATTCAGACATTGGACACAATTTGGGTTCAGTGTCTTGCCCAAGGACCCAAAGACAGTCCGAACTGGTAACAGTGGGTCTCGATCAGCCCTGCTAGAATAGCTTGTTGTAAGTAGCGCCATGATCTAGAGCTTGATCAACTACAATAACCACTATTACAACTACGACAAACACAATGAGCTCTGAATACACACTGCTCATTTCCATTGCTGTATGAATAAGGAGCTGATGAAATAACAGCACTAGACACTACATGAGCCCCTCCTGCTCCTGAGTGAGTGTGGTGTCAGACTGGTGTGAATGTGGAAGGGAAACTAGCTGAATCCAGTTAGAGCCAGAATGCTTTGTATTCTTCTGCTCTGCGGCTGCCTCAATCCACATTATATCTATACTATTTTTTCTGTTCAAAGTTGTGACTGCACCACTATTGAAGTGGACATGTGGATCCTTGTGGCTTTAATTGATTTGGTCACCTTAGTATTTCACATTTTCAAACTTTAGGGGAACCGTGTGTAGCCTAAGCGCTTATTGTTTTAAAAAAAAAGAATCACAATTGAAATTGGGTTGGTTTTTAACCTGCAAATAGTGGACACATATAAGTGTTTCTACTTCTCATTTAATGTCTCTTATGAAAGCAGCGAAGAGCATCAAGAATTCCAGGCTCACTGAGCTGCAGAGGCTGCACAAGCACTGATTCATGATTGTGCTGGTGCTAGGCTTTAGATAGTGACCATTCACATCAGAAAGAGGACAAGAGGTCTAAACATAAAGGATTTTCAAACCGGAAGCTCATGTGAGACTCTGTTTTCTGATTGGAGAACCAAAACATCAAATGACAACACAAACAACTTTTTCATCGTATCCAATGTTTCTGTAATCGATACAATAATCAGTAAAACCAATATTTTTGCCAGGAAGTAAATGGTCCCATTTCTATTACTTAGCCAGTGTAGATCATTTTTGCAGTTTCCAAAAATAAAACGTAAAATAAGCATCTAAGTACGTTATAGTTCATTAGTAAGTGCCAGGAACAAAGTATAATATGTCTCCTTTAACATTCCTTCCTACTGCATCACTTCGATTGACCAAACACAGCAGACTGACCATGGGACTCCCTTCTGCCGCTGTCCATGGTGCTGCCGTATCCAAATGGGTACTTCTGTCTTTGTCTGTGGTCATGATCTACCTTCTCCCCACCCCTGGTTTCTGGTCACTGTCCATGGTGCTGATCTACCTTCTCTTCGTGTCTAATCGCTGTCTATGGTGCTGATCTACCTTCTTCTCACCTCTCATTGCTGTCCGTGGTGCTGACCTCAGCTCCTTTCCCTGCTCCTCTGTCCCTCTTCTCCCCGTTCTCTACCAACAACAGCTGCAGCTCACACACATAAACATTAATGAGGGATGATTTTGTGTGAGTACGGTTTTAACTGTCCTTTCTGTTTAGCCCATGTCCTAACCACAAAATGCTGCCAGGACACACTTGTACATGGAGTGATATGTACTTAATATTGATGATGATTTGTGTCATGTTTAGTAGCTACGCCATAAAAATTATCTTGATCATGAATGCATTTGACTATAATAATACGACTTAATGGTTCACCAAATGGCAAACTATTTATTATTATTATTTTCAACATGTGACTAAAAACTTTATTCAATAATGTTTTACCCCTTGTTCCCATTAGGGGTCGCGGGTGACTGGAGCCTATCCCAGGGACTTTGGGCCTTAGGCGGGGTGCACTGTACAGGGGCCAGCTCATCGTAGGATTAACAGAGACATAGATAGACAGCTGCATGTATTTCTATGGAGAATTGTTCCACAGTTACCATGGTGACACAATGCATATGTTAGCAAGCACAGCCGAATACATATTTAAACTCAAGCCAAAAAAAAACCCAGTCCTTACAGAAAGCTTTACAGTCCCAGCTAATGTGGATGACATCACATGAAAGTAATCAATTTGCTTTTTTTACTGCACAATGGAAACAATCTATAGGTGTGCCAAAATATAGATAGATCCTAGAAATATATAAATATAAAATAAAATGATTCAGTATCAATATTCCCCCCAGAGTCCAGGGGGCAGTGCAGTGGAGCATCTATTGAGCGCAAAGACGAGTCAAAGAAAGTGAAACAAGTTTGGAAGTAGAGATACTCAGATATTTGTTATTAATTAAAAACTGATGTGTGGACATATTCTGGCCTTTAAGCAATTGGCAGGGCTTTTTTATGGCGGAGAAAGCATTTAAAATAAGCCGTGACAGCCAATCACCCTCGTCTGCGGCTGCACTAGCAGTGGAGCTAACGATAGCCTTTGCAACTCTGCACGCACACGGGAGCTCATAGAAAAGATTTACTCATAATAGAATACTCTATTAAACACACGGTCTAAAGTGTTTACAAAGTTTAAAGCCTCCAAAACACCGGGTGTTTGGCTGCGGAAAATGAGCTCAAAATAGTCCTGAAAGTCTGCGAACACTGCCACGCTCATCATTGGACTGTTTTGTCACTTGAATAAACTTTCTACATATGATAATGCGGCATTTAAATGAGTAGTTTTCACCTGAAAGTAAGAACTAGTCCTTGGCTTCGGAGAAAAAGGATTGCTGTTCTGGCTCTTTCCCCTCATTCACTGAAGCAAGCACTGCAATCACCCCATTTGTTTAAACTATAGAGCTAACTGAATTTACTTGTACCAATATAATAAATATTATGTAATAACATAATAATAATAATGGTAACAGTACAAAACTCTATAAAGTACGTAGCCTATTAATTGGGCCCATTCGCAATGAGGATGCATCAGAAAAATACATTATACATACCATTTTCATTCTGAATGTTCGTGTGTGTGTGTGTGTGTGTGTGTGTGTGTATATATATATATATATATATATATATATATATATATATATATATATATATATATATATATATATATATATATATATATATATATATATATATATATGAATAATTCCCTACTCACCCTCCGCGGGTGGTCTCTTTTCTAAGCTCGGGTCCTCTACCAGAGGCTTGGGAGCTTGAGTGTTCTGCGCATTATCTTTGCTGTTCCTAGTACTGCACTTTTCTGGACGGAGATGTCTGATGTTTTTCCAGGGATCTGTTGTAGCCACTCCTCCAGTTTGGGGGTCACTGCCCCGAGTGCTCCGATGACCACGGGCACCACTTTCATCTTCACCTTCCACGCCTTCTCCAGCTCTTCTCTGAGCCCTTCGTATTTTTCCAGTTTCTCGTGTTCCTTTTTCCTCATGTTGCCATCACTTGGTATCGCCACGTCAACCACAATGGCTTCCCTCTGCTGTTTATCCACCACCACAATGTCTGGTTGGTTTGCCATTACCATTCTGTCAGTCTGTATCTGGAAGTCCCACAGGATCTTGGCTCTGTCATTCTCTACCACCTTTGGAGGTGTTTCCCACTTTGACCTTGGGGTTTCCAGTCCATACTCTTCACAGATGTTCCTGTACACTCTGCCAGCCACTTTGTTATGACGCTCCATGTATGCTTTCCCTGCCAGCATCTTGCACCCTGCAGTTATGTGCTGGATTGTCTGATTAAAAGTCTGCCTGAATGCCCAACCTTACCAAAGCAAAATATTATCACCATATACGTAAAAAAAGACTACATAATACCGTGTCCGTTCATATTGCATTACCTTTGTCCCCGTGAGACAAGCTCCAGGAAGAAAACAAGTGCAGTGTGCAGCCCTTTGGATCAATAACCAATAAACAGTAATCAACACTGGGGCTTAAAAGACCATTGACCAGTGAAGAATTGTTGATGGGTGTAATAGAAAAGGCACATTTCTCTTAAAAATTAAACCTACACATACAAAAAATGGACAAAAATAGCTTCAGCGAGGTTTAGGTCACACGAGGACGGCCTCTATCAGATATGAACGAGAAAAAGATGTCGGTTTCAGCATAATTCTGGTGTTCATTTGTCGTGTTGAGCTGAGCCAGCGAACGCACCGCCCAGGACTGCAGTCTATCTTTACATGGGCTATATTTTACACAAGCGCTCCACTCTAAACTATAAGTCACACACAAGAGCACGGGAGTCACAGAGGGGGAGGGGAACAGGGCTGAATTGTCTGGACTTAAGATTTGTATGAAAATTAGAGGGGACATGTTATTCTGAATCAATTTAAAAGCGCTTTTAACCTGGTGTTTCCTGATTATCTGAAAAATCAAGACTCCGAGTGACACATGGAAGGTACTGAAAATTCACGTCTGCTTGTTGAGACATGTCAGTATGCAGAGGCGGGGCTTATCAGTTCTGCAGTTTTGAACAGGAAGTTACTTGCTTTGTTTCTATTATTAAACTGTTAAGAGCAATACTACAGTTTAAAAAGAACAAAATGTAAAATAATTATTTACTAGGCCAATTCAACAGTAAATACACAAAACATGTCTCGTTTAATAAAAACTGAGCAAAAACACTACAATCACAAGAAACTGTTAAATATACAGGGGGAAAATATTAGACAACTAGAATAATTGGATCTGATATTTGGAAATATCTCAAAATGAAGAAAAGTAAACATTTTATTTTAAAGCAAAACTAACTAACTTGTTTATTTTTTTGCACATCAGACAGTACAATCCCATAGCAAACGTTTAACATCGCCCACAGTAAAAAAAGAAAAAGAGCACAGAGCCAGTGTTTACAAGCAGTCAGTGGCTCTTTTGCAGATCACAGATTGTTAATGTGGTAAATGTTGATCCAGCTGTCAGGAGACGGTCTATTCTCAGCAGCGGTTCAACGCACTTTGACCTTTCACCTCTGCCTCTCTGAATCACTTCCCGTTCTCCGACTGCCGGCTTTTCATTACATTGTTTTTATCTCTGAGTTTGAATCTTATCTTCTGCTCTCTCCTCCCGCTGCTATCAATGCCTTTTTTTAAGCAACGTTTCAGTTTTCTTAATTACTTTTCGGACTGAAAGAGGCCGCTGTAATGAATTTGTCTAGGTTCACATTTGGTATAATTGGCATTGTCGATCCATTTTCCTCTCAAAATGAGTGTGGTGCGATTTATAATATATTAAATAGATTAAAATGCGTTACCCGATTGTAGTTGAGTAATATTAGTTTTGCCCTAGAATCAATATATTGTAAAAGCAACTCTTGCGGTCAAAATGAGACCACTGTGTGCTATCTGCAAAACTACTATTTTTAAACATGTACTTTTTCCACAGATTTTTTAGAATAATTTAATTCAAATGCAGTAATTGTGACTAAATAAATACATTTCTTTAAAAAATAACTTTTTGGAGCTATTAACCTTCTATTAGTTAGTTAGTTAGTTAGTTAGTTAGTTAGTTAGTTGTACCCCTAGTGCGGACACAGTTCCAGTCTCTTCCAAGATCTTATTTTTATGAAGTAAAATAATTTTAAAAGTCTGTTCAAAAGACACGCCCCCACTGGAAGCCGAACCGCATCTGACAACGCCACGCTCATTTCTCTCCCCTTTGCGTTGAACACAAAAATGTTTCCTAAAATTGCTGGTCAGAAGAACTGTTGAGTGAATTCTCCAGATCTGGGGTAAATAAATATACGTCTGATACAAGCAGCAGTGGAGCGGAGACAGTATTTCATAACGACATTTTCAGTCTCAAAGGAACAAGTCCAGGGCTGGATGATTTAATACTGGAGGATAAGAAAATGTTGCTTTTGCTGGAAGTACAGTCCCATTTGGGCGAGATCTAAAGAGATATAGTATGTCAGATTCATTTGTATTTTTATTGATTATCTTGGCCTGAAATTTTTAGGTCAGGAGTATCTAGAAATTGGGGAAAGTGGAGCACCAGGAAGACACCCACACAGACACAGGAAGAAGGGGAGGGTGATAGATACAGAGATGCAGATAGAACAAACAGACCTTTCTGGGTGAAATATACCATTCATTATAATGTAGAAGAGCTGCTTTATCACCTTCTGTTCAACAACTACAAGAGCAAGTGCCGACTTTAGGAGACACAAAGACAGGGAGAAGAATAAAGTGGTGAAATAAAGTGGCACAAAATTGTATAAATATCCATGAATACTAGCAGTAGCTTCAGGCTAAATGCTACTGTGACGCTAGCCCCGCCTGCTGTATTTTAACATCTAAAGAACAATCCCTTTACTTTTCTGAGGTGACGCTACATCAAAAACCTCCATTAAAGCTCAGACGTGACTTGAATTAGCTGTGCTAAATTTAAATTTGAAGATGGGAAAAGTAGTTTACTATTGAATATTGAATCAATGGAAGATATTTCAACCACACCAGACCACGCCCTCCACTATCACACGCTGATGACTGCATCTATAGTAAATATCACTGTAAAAATGACTGTAAAATGTTCAACAGTATTGAACAGTTTTCATTAAAAACTGTAGATTAGCATATTTTACACCCCAAAATCTAGAAGTAAATCTCAAGTTTGAATTTATTGCATTATTTAGAAGCAGTACAGTGTTGTAAAATAATAATATAATATATAGATTATACCATATATTACCATATACATGAGTACTACACCTAGTATATGCCATATGATATATATAATATATATATATATATATATATATATATATTATATATATATATATAGGTATTTAAATATAAAATATATTATATAAGCAATCCATACTTAATCCATGACGGCAAGATATATTGAGTATATATATTTATATTATATTAGTATATTAATAAGGACTGTGGCAAGTGGGTTTACTCATGTATATGGTAAGAAGCAGATATTTCTTTCATTTCAGGCATCATTTGTAAAATTTAACTTTCTAAAGGTAAATAAACCAGTTCATAGTAGTGTTGACAAACGAATACTTTAGGAAAGGCAATTCGTAATTCAAGGCATTAAAATCACAAGTTAAATAAAAATACATACAATAAAAACACAAAAAATAATCATGAAAAATATTAATAAAATTGACTTTAGAAAGAGAATGTAGAAGATTGCAGGAGATAAAATCCTTTCAGTCAAGTGAAGGAAAAGCTTCGATACCTTCAATAGTTTTTTAATACATAGAGACGATTTCGATACCGGATAACCTAGGGTGAACATTTTTTGAGTCACGTTCTGATATCAAAGCTGATCTCAGAAACAGTACATTCTTTTACTGTTTATGTGATGTCACCCCCACACAGTTTTTCATACTTGAAATGCGTATCTCGTTTCAATAGTAATTTTATGGCTTTGACACTTTTGACAGCTCTAATTCATAACAAGAGAAGTTCACACATGACTATGGCAACCAGGAATCTTTTGCTTTGAGGTTAGAGTCTGCTTTATCACTGCGCCAACACAACTCACTGTTATTCCCTCTTATCCGTCTTCTGATCACTCCTCCTTTTACTCATTCCAACCCTGCAGTCTGACTCACATTTGTGTAAAATCTACAGTAGCAGACAAGATCAGGGAAACCAAACGTGTGCCAAAGAGGTGATAGGAAGAAATAAAAAAGAGAGAGAAAAAAAAAAAACACAGGCCGGTGACTCACGGTCTGTGTGTATTTAAGTGTACTGGAGGTGGAGTTGTGTTTCAAGCCCTGAGGAGAATTGATTTGTTCACTTTTAACTGTGCAAAAGGATGAATAGAGACTCCATTACAGCCCATTCATAAAAACAGGCTATTTTTCCTCAAATCTGTTGCTAGGATCCTAATGGAGGGACATTTATAAGCCAAGTATTGGGGATTTCTACTGTATCGTCAAGATCGTTTTCAAGTCGTTTGTGAAAATGGATATGGCCTTTTCGAAACCCATCATCAACGTTCAATTGTTATTTTTCCCCCCCCCCCCCCCCCCCGCGAACATAAAAGCGAGATACTGTTTCACGGAATAAATGTCAATAAATAGCCATATATATATAAATAAAAGATATAAATGCCAAATATATACTGTAAAATAAGTGAATTTTCTGTCAAAGTGCTGCAGTATAAAGTTGAGACTCATCTGCGTACGACTAGGACTGTTCCAGGTGAAAACAGGACTAAAATAAGACCAAAGGAGTAGAACAACTCTGAATTAACACTTTAGACCAAAATTAGGAGGACTAATTTACTGACTTGTTTCAATTGAGCCTTCCGGGAGTGACTGGTACTGATATAAACATTCTACATTCATTTTAGGTTCATTATATTTGGCAGTCAATATTAAGAGATATTAAAGTGCATATGACAGGTTCTTATGATTTTCCAATTATGACTTTATTTGGTGTATTTAGACCTGTTGTAAATATAAATGATAGTTTTACACCAATCCAGAAGCTATTAGTGGGAGAAAAGTGGAAAAACCTGTGGAAAATTACAGGAAGTGACATCACACTAGGGACGCTGATTCCATTCAAAGTTTATGCATCATTTACACAAAAGAAACAACTTTTTTGACCCTCTAAACATTAATTCAACAAAATAAAGTCGCTCTCATATATTTGTATTTGTAAATTCTTTTTAAATTGTGACATTCGATGAGTTTTGGCCCAGTGGTTGCTGGGTAATGTGTGACGTCATCAATTACACACAGTAAGTGAAATTATAAACCAACATTTTTTTATTTATTTTTTTAAGTAAAACTAAAATTTGAAACTTAAAAAAAATTGCTATTCTGGGAAAAAGTTTGTATAATTTTTAAATTTTAAATATTTTTTTTTGCCATATTTATCTTGCCTGCATTTTCGCTCAATGAGTGGTCAAACCTGTCATAGGCTCCATTTTCTAAAGTTCAATCATTTATGCATTTTGCTTGTTGAAAGAAAATTACTGTTGAGGTTTGTTATAGTTTTTGAAGCGATTTTTCCAGCAGAACATTAGATTTAAGGAATGTTTGGCTCTGATCACTAATAAAAAGTAGTACATGGTCACATTTATATAGCGCTTTTCTACCTTCACAGTATTCACCTGAGGGAGCGGGGATCAAACCAACCCTTCAACCAAGGATGTTTATAGTGACACTAAACCCTTTTACACTGACACTGTTTTCTATTGAGGCTCTGTTGTTATTCACATTGTCAGTCACCGAAACAGCCCCGGATTTTCATAGTTAGAAGTTTGATGTTTGTAGGCTAACGCTAAATCGCATTAGCGCCTATTGTTTGAAGTGGTACCATGCTTTAGAATGCAGCCGTTCTGTTTACAAACACCGGATTATTAAATAAATTATTTGATCATAATTCATGTTTTTTGACGTTGACCTGAATGTACCACTTTATAATAACTACAACTACAACAAGCATGAACCAAGACTTAACTCATAAAGAACAGATTTGATTAAGAATGACAAGGGTTAGAAGTTAGTGTGATTAAGTTGTCACACTTTCTATGTTTGTCCACAGTTTGATGAGACTCTCCGAGGGTTTCCCCACTGCTGCTCCTCTCCAGCCCTGCCTCGTCCCTGCTCTGGTGAGTCCATGTGTGTTGCATGAGACACTGTCAGAGCCGCCCTGAGGAGACCCAGCTCATCTGACCTAGATACAGCCCACTCACCGCCGATGCGGAGAAGAGACAACTAAAGTAGGACAACCAAACTGACCTGCAACGAGATCAAAGAGTTCACTAAAAGAAATATCAACAGTCTTTTGAACTATGTGCTCAACTTTAAGAGGAACATCTTAAAAGACCAACAGTTTACGCCTTCACAACTTTCAAATGTGTTTTTCCTCATGGTGCTGGACAAGAGAGCTTTTACAACAGGCATTTGGAAACTAATACTTTCTAAATTCTGGAATGGAGGCAAAAGTGAAGTGTAACATATTTGGATTAACGTCAAAATATCACAAAATATGAAAAATCAACATGATTTTGGAAAGTAAAAAGTGATATCAGAGCCTGTTTTAAAGACATTTACAATTGTATTTTGCATTATTTGTTTATGATTGACATTTAGCATTTTTAGTGAAGGAAGAATCCAGATTTTTAGGTTTTACTGGAAAAAGATCTACTGAAATGTAGGTTTTCATTTTACCTACAGATATATTACACACTTGTCCACAAATCATACTTTTTGTGGTGCTCAAATCCAACTTTAAAGCCAAAATTATTTTTTGGCTCCCACCATTTGTAAAAGAAAAGCAAAAATGTTCTACTCTGAACATGTTTAAATTGCTGTTTATTTTTTGTTGTAAAGTCTTTTTAATCTGATGTCGGTTAATGGATGGTCTACTTCATTTTGCCTCCAGTCCAGAATTTTAACATTCCAATGACAGAGCATTTTAAAGAGTCTACAATCTACAGGTGAACAAAACAAAATATATTAACTTCCAAGAATAAAGTTGGGTCCTCTAGCTTTAACGATATATTTATATACTTTATTCTTCAACTCAAACGTGTAAAGGCAAAACCATATTTAAAACTGGGCCACAAATATCTACAAAAACGTCCTCACTGAGAGTAGCAGCACAAATGACCTGATTATCACAGACATTTTAAAACTTGTATGAATGATTTAGACGTAAAAGCAGCTGACTCATGTGTCCTTATTCTGTCCGGTCGAGTTAAAGCTACACCTAAAATGGACTTCTCTCACTCTTCCACCTCAAACAGGGCGTTGAGTCTAGTCCTCCTAATGTTTTTGATCTATTTCCTGAATATTTTACAAAATAACCTTGATTTCTTTTTGTTATTAGGATGCAGAGAGAAACAGGAAATAGTCCAACTAGGACTAAGAGTTTAAAGTGAACTGGAACAGCAAAGGTTAGTTTAGTTGCATCTCCCAAATCTTACAAAAGACAATTACCTGCAGCGCATCATGCATGAGTTCAAATTTGTCTCATTTATAGTTGATTTAATTTGTTTGTTGTCGATTTTTCACTGGTTTAATCTTTTTTTTTTTTTTTTTCAAGAGGAATAAAATGTAAAGTCACTTAAAACTAACCAAATCCAAACATTTAGAAACAAAATTCTAAAATTGTTTAAAAAAATATAATAATAATATATATATATATATATATATATATATATATATATATATATATATATATATATATATATATATATATATATATATATATATATATATATATATATATTATTATTATTATTATTATTATTATTTATACATATTCTGTTTGTGCAGCACATCAACTTTAGTAGGAGACTAATAGTGCTGTAACAATTTACACACAGCCTTCTTCTGTATCTCTGAAGACTTGCTGTGATTTAGTCCTGGGCTAGACTGGGTTCTTTATGTGCTCCTGTGTTTTATGGTACTGCAGATCCAGAGGGGACTGTACCACTTTACAAAACTGTACCTCAGAGACTCGCTCAGACACATGAAATACTCCAGCCAGGATGGGCCGAGACTGGGGTAAATAGAACTGGAAATGTTTGTGGTGGTTGAGCTGAATCGAAGAAATATCAGTTAAAATGTTCTGCACTGTTTATCTGCAAAGACAATTTAGTTCATTTGCAAAAACAGAAGTGCCATTTGGGGGAACAATGTAAAAGGCTTGTAATTAGGGCTGCAACGATCGTGACTAGTCAGCTATTAACGTAATCATATTTTGATCATCATAATCCTTGTCTTGAATATGCAGACTCAATCAAAGGCCTTTTACAACAAAGACAGTAACATTATTAGATCAAAATGTCAGAAAAGTATATACATTTTCTGTTTTTCATCAATAATACATTTCCTCTCTGTCTGGAAGTCTTCAGTCACCATGTTTCAACCTTTATATGGTCAGGTTAACAATAATAATATTAATAATATCTGACTAGTTGACACTAAAATACTTACTATCGGTCAAGCAGTCTATTTCACAAAACCCACCCTTTCTTGAGCAACTCCTCAAGATGGTATCAAAACGAAAAACTTGGAGAGAATGGAGATCTTTTTGCAAATTAATTTTTATTTGAACGAAAAAATAATAACATTATGCATTGTGTATTATTATTGTTGAATTATCAAATCATTACAAAAACCATATTGGAAAAGTATTTTTTTGGGTATGTTGCTGGATTAGTTTATTTAAAATGATTGTATTATAACAACATATAAACTTAACATACTTGTTATCTTGTGTATATACATGACAAAATAAATATGATCCAAGTCCAATTCAAGTTTAACAGTCATTTAGTAAAATAAAAACAAAAAAACAAATTAGGCCCATTTATTTTCAAATAATGTTTTGTTGAAAAAAAAAACAGTTTTCCTCCTTTTACATGTTCGCACTGTGTCTAATCGAAAATCACTCTGGCGATCAAAACACAACATTTTGTTGGTCCTGTTCATACACATGTTGTATGTTTTTTGCATTCTAAACCAATGTGGGAATAGAATGTCTAAATGAAATCCCCCAAATCCCCAAAGAACACGAGTTTTGTGCTGCCTAAAATAAACCTAAACATTGTAAAAACCATTTCATGAATTCTTTAAAGACTCAGCTGACGTTTGCACTAAATAAATAAAGAACCCACAAAGTGAAAAAAAAAAGATAAAGAAAAAAAATAGGACCGTCTTATTTGAGAATCTGTTGAAGTCACGATCCCAAAAGATTCAGCAATATTTTAATCAAAGTTTAGACTACATATACACGTTCAAAGAGCTATATTGTATTATTCATGTTCAAACCATGAGGTGCATTAGCAACTGTTTTATTTTTGTCCAGGCTTTTTCTAAATCCAGATTTGTGACTCACCACCAATTTGTTCCCTTTACTTTCTCTGCAGTTCTTTTCCAAAGCGAAACACAGCATGACATTTCTATCAATAACAACAGATGAAAAACATTTCAGAGAATCATGAGTACATTTTAAAAACATTTCAGCATCTAAAGTACACATAATTACAGTGTTATTGACTATATAATCCAAAAGCTTGTCTACAGATTTTCTCGAATGATTTTATGTTGAATAAAAGATGATGAAATTGAATATGTCATAATGTGCGTTGGCTGTTTGTACCTGGTTTGCGGGGTTATCCATGCTATTAAACAAAAGTGTGTGGCTCTTATGAAGGGTTAAAAGGACACGTATTATGGAAACCCATGTCAAACCAAGTTTTATTATAACCATGTTCCTTAAAAGGAAAAAGTTTACTTATTTACTTTACTCTGTACAACTGTCTGCCAAAGTAGTACAAGCCCTTGTTTTTGATGAATCCTGTTTATGAGGTCCTACAATCAGCACAAGTATAGTTGTTTTCATGGCCGCTTCCCCTTGAGTTTAGACGTGCCAGTGGGACCGCACCGCTGTTGCCCCGATACTGCACACAGCGGCCACTCAGCGTGAGTCAACAGTGAAGTCACAGAACACTCGCTCGAAGGCGGGACGAGAGAGGAGGGAAAGAGGAGAGAGACAGGGGGAGACAGGTAGCACCAGAGTACTCCAGTTCATGCTGTTTTCATTCTTCACAAAGCTGACTGTTGTGGATGTGAGAGCGACATTCTCAAGCCCCTCCCCTCAGCGTTGCCATGGAGCTCATCTCACAATTAACTTACATACTTAAAGAGCTTCAAGTGAGGTGCAGATGAGCTTAATCTTTATTTTTGAAATAAGCTTCTGTATTAAATGGTAGACAAGTTAATTCACAAGTAACACATTTTCCTCAAGTTGAAACATAAAAATTACAATATCAATGTTTCCGTTCTTTTTGTCGATGATTGTGATTAATCATAAAATTTCAACATATAAAATTCAAAAATGTTATATCGTGCCATCCCTAATTGGGGGAAAGCCAGCTTTTGTTTATTTCTCCATGGTAATTCCCTCTGCTGCAGATGGCGTGCTAACACAAATCCTGATGAGCCTTTTAATGTAGATATTATTTCAAGATAATGTACATCTATTACATAATACAGTCATTTATCATTTATAATGTATCCTGTAGAAAGTTTTTGCGATCTTTTTGATCATTATGTTAACTTAAAATAACATAAACATGAAAATGGTCTTGTTTACTCCATCACTGCTCAGATAACGCTTAGATTCAGTCACAGCTTGCAGCATTATGTTTCTTTCCAGTAAAGACAGTTAAAAATAAAATGAAAAGTGTAGTGTACTTTATTCAACTGTATGTATTATCCAATCAACTCTTTTTATCTTATTATAATTTCAACCAATAGAAACCAAAGTATTGTGATTGATCTTGGTGCATGTTTCTGAGTTTTCTATTCCCAGCATCAGCCCTGCACTTATCTCCACACACGTCCCCGCCCACTCCCCCAGATTACATACATTAGACCAATCACGCGTCGAGCTGGCAGTCACATGACCCGGCCGCGCGCCAGAGATAGCCGCTTAATCATCATCATTACGTGTGTGTTGTAAACGCAGTGACGGCTTCCCTGTGGAGCGGCTCACAAGACACAAAAGAGTAAAAATAACTGATGAAAGGCTGATACGGGAGAGACGAGCTGAGAAATGGAAATATGAAAAATAATAACACTGTTTTTATTTTTATCTTATTATTAAAATGGTTTGCCTCTCTGTAAGTGTTAACAGAATTGGACAATCCTGGTTATTTTATAGAATAATTTTTTTATTTCACACTAATGATGTTTTCTTACTTGTTAGTGTTTATTTTTTTCCCCCATGCATTGATATTGTTAAATTCCCCAATATTGTGCACAAATATGTTTTCTTAAAAAAATTAAAAGTATATATTTGTTTTATGACTAAAAAACAAGACATAGAGGGAACAACAAAACAAGTGCTTGGTGGTATGAATCATAAAGTGTCCCACCGCATATTTTACCCATTTATGCCACCTATTGTCCTTTGACAGTTGGTTCAGCTCAATCCATTCAGGGATCATTTAAAATCAAAGAGTTTAAGTTTCCACTTCAAATGACGTTAAATACAGAGGATTAATTCACCGCAAGTCTAATCTAAGTCTTTTCAGATTGTTTCATTCACATTTTAGTGTCTCTAAATCAGGCCTTTACTCACTTGTCAGAACTTTAGTGTTGGTTTTCTTGGATATCAGAATGAGAAGGGAAAAGAGGACAGAACAGCATCAGAAGAGCAGGAGCAAAATACATTTAGATTGGGATCAATGAATTGAATTGATATTGTTCTCCAAAGTTATGAAATAAATTACATTTAACATTCAGCTGTACGTTGAGCGGTATCAACTAGATAGAGTCAGCCTCACCTCCACGCACAGTTCGGGCTCTGGAACCCATCTTCTCGAGAGGGGCTGGACGCTCCACTTCTCTGGTGTTGCCTGTGGGGAGAGGCGGCGGGCTGGTGTGGGCTTGCTTATAGCCCCACGGCTCAGCTGTCATGTGTAGGAGTTCACCCCGGTGAACGAGAGGGTCGCACCTTCGGGTTGGGGACAGGTCTCTCACTGGGGTTTGGGAAGAAGATTGAGAAGAACAACCTCCCCGATCTGAACCCGAGCGGTGTTCAGTTATTGGACTTCTATGCTAGTCATGGATTGTCCATAATGAACACCAGGTTCAAGCACAAGGGTGTCCATCAGTGCACGTGGCACCAGGACACTCTAGGCCGGAGATCAATGATCGACTCGGGTAAAGAGAGGGGCGGAGCTGTCAACCGATCACCACCTGGTGGTGAGTTGGATTGAGACTTGGCAAGCCCAAGTGCATTGTGAGGGTCTGTTGGGAACGTCTTGCGGGTGTTTTTTGTCCTGGTCGTAGAACACTGGACCAGTTCTATACTCATAGAACACCCATCGGGTGCTCGAGGGTTTATGGGAGTTTGCCCAACCAGTCCACATGTGCTTTGTGGATCTGGAGAAGGCTTTCGACCGTGTCCCTCGGGGTGTCCTTTGGGGGGGGGCTCCGGGAGTATGGCGTCCGGTTTGGGGACCACAGGATCTCATCTGTGCTGTTTGCAGACGATGTTGTCCTGATGGCTCCATCAAATGGTGGTTCTCAACCGGAAGAAGGTGGCTTGCCATCTGTGGGTGGGTGGGGACTCCTTGCCCCAAGTAGAGGAGTTCAAGTATCTCGGGGTCTTGTTCACGAGTGAGGGAAGGATGGAACTTGAGATTGACAGGCGGATCGGTGCAGCGTCTGCAGTGATGCAGTCGCTGCATCGGACTGTTGTGGTGAAGAAGGAGCTGAGTCGAAAGACAAAGCTCTTGATTTACCGGTCAATCTACGTTCCTACCCTCACCTATGGTCATGAGCTTTGGGTAGTGACCGAAAGGACAAGATCGCAGATACAAGCGGTCGAAATGAGTTTCCTCCGAAGGGTGGCTGGGCGCTCCCTTAGAGATAGGGTGAGGAGCTCAGTCACACGGGATGAGCTCGGAGTAGGGCCGCTGCTCCACGTTGCGAGGAGCCAACTGAGGTGGCTCGGGCATCTATTCCAGATGGCTCCTGGGCACCTCCCTAGAGAGGTGTTTCGGGCATGGAGGGACTATGTCTCTCGGCTGGCCTAGGAACGCCTCGAGATCCCCTCGGAGGAGTTGGAAGAAGTGTCTGGGGAGCAGAAGTATGGGAGTCCCTGCTTAGACCGCTGCGCCCGCGACTCGGCCCCGGATAAGCGGAAGAAGATGGATGGATGGAGATGAATGGATTCAGCTGTGATTGACTGAAGAATCAGCCGTATTCTATTATGTTTTATCATGGAAGGTTCTGATTTTAAAGGTGCACAATGTAACTTTTCTAGCTTGTCTATTTAGAAGTGACCCCTTGAATGTTCTGTATGGTATGTGTTATCTCCATGGAAACAAGCGGTGGCCCCTCCAGGCCCAGTTACAGGTCAGATCTGTGGAGAGGTGACCCTGCTCACAGTAAGAATGAAAAATGTTCAGGGTAACTCTAAGCCTGTAATTTGATAAATGCAAGATAGATACCTTTAATGCCATAGTACACATGTGTCAAACGCGTGGCCCGCGGGCCAGATGTGGCCCGCCAGACGTTTTCATCTGGCCCGCCGAACATTTCTAGTTTATAATGATGTCATTTCCAATAGATATATCGCGTTTTTATCGCTAGAACTACAATTTCCACAATCCTTTGCAGCCGCGGCCTCTCCCCGCGCTGCTCTGCGCTGCTGTGTGTGCGAGGCTGTTGGGCTCGACACACGGGAGGCGACAGACGACAGCGACCAGCGACACTCATCGCAGCAGGTTTAAAATTGAACACACCGGCAGCGATGACCTGTAGCCCCCGCTTACACGTGACGCTTTCGCCCAGGGCAGATCGTGGGAAACACGAGGAATAAAGAAAAGAGGCGGTTTTGGACGTTAGAGCTGTGCTAAAAGCGGCGCTAATGTGAAGCTAACAACAAGAAAAACAAACTTCTTTGCTGACCTGTGAGGAAAACATCCAAACCAGTGCAAAACCTGGACAGATCCTGAGCCACAGGTAAAAACACAGGTCAGAGTGTAATAAAGTCTGAACATGACAGAGTGAAGCTGCTTTGAGCTCTCATTTGATTCACCACAGATGAATAATTTGTCACTAAAATAAGCTTAAACTGTAAAAATAGTGAGCTCATATTGAGTTAGTGCAGCAATATTAACGTCTGTGATACAAACATTTAATATCAGAATCATATCACAAGTCCATGTTCCAGTTCCTGCTGCTGATGCATGAATATGGACTCAGTCTTTCACCTGCTGCAGATTTGTGCAACAGCATCCACATATAACTATTACTAAGCTATATAACATTTGTTATATTTTTTATTGTTTTATTTTTTACATTATGTTCGGCCCGCGACCCAGCCTGAGCGTCGAAGAGCGGCCCCTGGCCCAAAATGAGTTTGACACCCCTGCCATAGTAGAACATTTCAGGCAAAGCAAAAACATCTCCAGAGAGACAAGCAGGTAGCAGACCCCCACCAGATGCAAAGTTGCATAGTGCACATTGAATATGAACAGGACTTGTCATTTGCAATGTTTTACAAATCGGACATAACATTAGGTGCAGAGGTTAAGCAATTTACAATTAGTTGTGGACCTGAGGTTTAGTCTTTAGACTTGACTAGACGATTTATCTCACACTTCATCCATCTATAGGAAAACATTCTTGCCTTCACGCAAATGACTTTATAACCTATGAATTAACATTTTGTCATATGTTATTTTAAATGAGCAGCATCTAAACCTAATAGTTATGGAGCTGCTGTTTCACTGATGTGCCACATTGATTTACTTCATTCATGTCCTGAATTGACAAACAGGAAGCAAGAGATAACAGCCCGCACCTGTCCTCTGACACATGAATGCACCGCAGTCCAGTAAATGCCACGCTCTGTAATCAGTGACTCAGATGGGCAGGTGACGTGACGGCGTACGTTAGAATAATTGTGGTTGGCGGTCATGACGGTGGAGAAGGCGTACAGACAGGGATGTCCTCATTCTCTCAATTCAGTCTCCACCTGCCACAGCTCATTGTAGTACAGAGAACAATTGCAGCTAAATATAGCAGGTTTAATATGCATTGCTGTACTATGCATTATAAGTAAACAGAGATCAGAATTTGTGAAAACAACTACAGCCACATTCGACTGGCCCTGGTCCCCCTCGTATGTGCAACACAGCTACTGCCGATTGGAGCGGTATTTCAAAATGCATCACAGGCAAAACTCAAATTTTACTGTTCATCAAGCTTTAGAAGAGAGATTTGATATTTTAAATGATGAAAAGGATGATAGTGAATCAGAGTTTGATGAAGAGCCGGTGTCTCCCGGACGTCGAGACAGGCTCGTCCCTGAGACTGAACACTTGCATGAAAGCAGACACTGTAATTCTCCCGTGGCCCAAAATGTAATGTACCGCTGCATATAAACTGTACGTCATAAAAGAGACAACTCACGCTGCACCTAGACATCTGTACTGCTGAAAAACTTTTTTTTTTCAATGACAGAAGGGACAGGGATGTTGCTATTGGTGTACAACAGTTGGTTAAACCTGCGAACAGGGCTGGCACTGAAAGAGTTAAAGGCACAATGCATTTCTATTCTCTGCGTACGGTAGAGGATAGAAATAGAAATTTAAATAAATAAAATCTAAATCATACCTGAATTATGCTTTTTAATTATGAGGCCGATCTCAGCCATTCACAAAAAATACTTTTAGTACTGCCCAGTTTGCAGCGCTTTGAGACTTGGCTAAAGCTAGACTAAAGACACAACTTCCTGTTTATGCTCCTTGTTCCGGGAGTTGAAGCAAGCCGGCTCGCGGGATCCGACCTGCACGGCTCTCTTAAGGCAGTGGAGACACTTTAGGACCGTATCAATCCGCCCTGAAGTGAACAAGCTATGAGTTTTTATTTGACACACACATTGTACAGCAGGACACTTCCCTCACAGCTCGAAGGTCTTGGAATCAATCCTCAGAAGATGAAAGTGTGCATGTTCTGCCTGTGTAACTGGTCCCCCTGGTCCTCCAAAAAAAGACAACCTTAAGGCTCAGTAAAACCCCTAGAAGTTAAAGGTCAATGGTAATGTGACAACGCAATAGATGTCCAGAGTGACACGTAAAATGAACAAATATATAAGTTTTGCAAAAAAGGTTAGGCTACAGAGAGGAGAGATAGAAGAGAACAAACTGTCTGACTCCTCTGCAGGACACACGCTGCATATTTCATCTGTTCTGAATAAAACTACGGTGAATTATTGATACTGGACTCTCCTCTGCATCAGTGCACCTCACTGCAATAACTGGAGTCAATTCCCTCTCAATGTGACAAGGGTTATGCTTTGTGGACATAATGTTGTACGGTTTGGATGTTTTGCGCTACAAACTATGACATTTTGATCAAGCTTCAAAAAAGTAAAGTCAAATTTAAGGCATTTTGAACAGAATTCATTGATCAATTGAAATGTTCTAAAGGCTTGTACCCCATTTTGAACCATGAGTGAAGAACATGTTTCAGAATAAAGTGCACTCTGATGTTGAGCCATGACACCTGTGTGGCTGTGTTTTCTCATCGTTCTCATCCAACACTGTCTGTTATTAAACAAAAATGTCTGTGCTTAGTTACCACCATATGGTTCTCACCCCAAAAAACAAGGACATGCAGTTGGCCTTTAAACATGCTCTTGAGTACATTTGCATTAGTTTCTTTCACGATATTTTTTTTAAATTAATACATTCTTGAGCCTCAGAGCGAGAGAAACACATAAACAGGAACAGAAACAAGCTTGAATTAAGCTAAATTCAACTCCAGGTATTTTTTTGGCAAGAACATGGTATACAGTAATAACAATGGTTAATAATAATAGCTCAATGCATGATATGACTCAACTAATCTCATTCCATCTTTTTTTCCACAAATAGATGCTTTTACAGTAAATACAATTCAGATACAAAATATCACGATTTACTAAAAATCTATAGTATTTACAGAGACTATAGTATATGTTCAGGAGCATTAAGAGATGAGAGAAAACTGAAATAAGATGTGCAAAACTAAATACCATGAATCACATGCATTTCAGAACATGTGTGATGAGGTCTAACCTATAGGGTTAGCAGTTTTTATTTGACTTAATCAATAACATCTTTGTGATTTATTAATTATGATCATTCAGATTGCGATCTCAGCGTGAGTGTGATACATTTTTCCCAAACTAATTTCATCCCACTTATTGCTTAGTTAAGTAGCTGATCAGCTGCTGTTTATGCTTGAGTCTCTCACTCTCTCCTCCTTCTGCTCTGGGCGTCAGTGATGCGTTCACATACACACACACAAACAAGGCTTTTCACGGCATAATCCACTGTAACACTCACGGTCCAAAACCCACATATTATTCACTGCCCCACTTACAACAGCAGCCCAGGATATAAATAACATCAACATTTCAAGGCAACGGCCGGAGTCCCCACAGTCCCTGAAGGCATCACACTGTCGGACTATCAGAGATATACCTCCCATGCCTGAACACAACAGAAGCTAACAGTCAAAATCACAAACTGTCCCTAAAGGCATGGCAGAGTTGGAAAGTCAGAATTACCCACTGTCCCAAGAGGTATCAAACAGTCCAACAGTCCAACTGTCCCTGAAGCCATCGCAGATTTCAGCAGTCAGACTTATTTACTATTTCAAAGGCACTTTGAGCTCCAAAAAAGAGCTCCAGGTATGTTTTTGATAAGGGGAAAATGTTATAACATTATTAAAAGCTCAATAACCTCAATTTGCATAATGTGTGTCCTTTAAAGGTATCAAAGTCAAACAGTTAGAATAACCCATTACCCCTTAAGGCAGGCTATATCAAAAGGGGTGCCGCCTGGCATGACTGCAGGGTGGCCGGGGTGCCGCGGTGCTGCGGAAACTTGCAGTTTGATGTGATTTTTAGAATGAAGAGAAATGAACATATGCAGACGACACTCAGATCTATGTTTCACTGACGGCAGGTGAATATGGACCAGTGGATTCACTCTGTCACTGTATCCAACAGATCAGTGTGTGGATGCAAAACAACTTTCTCCAGCTGAACTCAGACAAGACTGAAATCCTCGTCTTTGGCCAACAGAAACAAAGAGAAATTGTTAACTGTCACCTCCAGAGTCTCGCTCTAAAACCTACACATCAAGTTAGAAATCTGGGGGTAATAATGGACTCAGATTTGAATTTTAACAGCCACGTCAGATCAATCACATCAGCAGCTTTTTACCATCTAAAAAACATTGCCAAATCAAAAGTATAGTGTCTAAACCAGACCTGGAGAGACTTATCCATGCGTTTGTCTCTAGTGGATTAGACTACTGTAAGGCCTGCTCACTGGCCTCTCCAAACGAGCTGTTAAAACAGCTGCAGTACATCCAGAACGCCACTGCTCGGGTCCTGATCTAGAACCAGGAAGTACGATCACATTAGTCCTGTGCTCAGGTCTCTGCACTGGCTCCCTGTGGCTCAGAGAATAGAACTTCAAAGCAGCTCTGCTTGTATACAAGTCTCTCCATGGCCTAGCACCAAAGTACATCTCAGACATGTTAGTGCCATATGAACCATCTCGGACTCTGAAGACCTCAGGGACCGGCCTCCTGCTGGGCCCAGAGTCAGGACTAAACATGGGGAATGTGCGTTTCAGTTTTATGCAGCTAAAATCTGGAACAGTCTTCCTGAGGATGTGAGACAGGCTCTACTCTGGCAATGTTCAAATCCAAACTAAAAACTGTTTTTTTTGACTGTGCATATGACTGAAATGCTTTTCTTTGCACTCTTCTCTTTTATGTCTTGAACTAAGATTGTGATTTCTGCATGTCTTTTGTGATTTTAATGCATTTTTTCCTGTTGTGTGAAGCACTTTGAATTGCCTTGTGTACGAATTGTGCTCTACAAATAAACTTGCCTTGCCTTGCATTGCTTGCCTTGCCAATTATTACTTCATAAAATAATCATTGTAAACCCTTCGACAGAATGCCAGAAGTTGTAATTCATGGAACAATTTGTTTAAAAAATACATTTCACTTCCTTACGCAGCGAACAACTGGGGAAAGCCATGCCTTTTTCCCTCTCTCTCTGAGCGCTTGTGATGAGCCATGATCGAGAGGAAACGTGGAGCAAAAGCTCCCATCAGAAAGTTTTTAACTATTTTTATTTCATGTAAAACAACCCAGGAACTATGGACCCGCTGCATTCTTAATCTCAGAGCGAGTCTTAATTACGGGTGCTTTGCGGATAATTGCGATTAATCAGCGACAATACACGTGTTTTTAAATGTGCGTCATTGTTATTTTCCTTGAAATATGAAAGGCACATAACCTGCTTCCCATAACTCGTGATTGTCCTGAAAGAGGAGCATGGGGGGCAGAGAGGAGCAGAGAGGAGCAGAGAGGAGCAGAGAGGAGCAGACAACCAGAGAGAGGAGCAGAGAGGAAGCAGAGAGGAGCAGACAGGAGGCAAGAGAGGAAAGAGAGGCGCAGACAGGAGCAGACAGGAGCAAGACAGGAGCAGAGAGGAGCAGACAGGAGCAGACAGGAGCATGACAGGAGCAGGAGCAGACAGGAGCAGACAGGAGCACAGAGGAGCAGACAGGAGCAGACAGGAGCAGACAGGAGCAGAGAGAGCAGACAGGAGCAGAGAGGAGCAGAAGGAGCAGACAGGAGCAGACGATAGACAGGAAGACGGCAGCACTGAGTCCTCTTAGAAGCAGATCAGACCAGTCTTTCTGCTTTACACTTTTAACATCATTGAGCAAAAAAGATACTGTTTTGGAGTTATTAAGGCTTCAATGGTCTTTTGCATTGCCAAAATACTTTCAAATCATTGTCAAGTTAAAATCGCTTGGTTGGCAAATTCTAAACTGGTGAATTAAAAATATTGAGACAAAACACCAATTGTCTCAATACAAATCTGTAAATGTGATTTAGAACTTACACAATATTTAAATGTGTTGCACTGGGCTAGTTTAATTACCATGCAGAAGGCCAAAAGTAAATGCTTTAAAACCAGAACTCAAAAATAACAGTAACGTCTGCTTTATAACTGCATTGTATCACACAAGGTAAACCTCTAGGCTTAGTAAAAGTACATTTAGAGGTGTCCCAGAGCTGAAAAGTTTGAGAACACTGCCTTAAGGCCTACACGAATTCAATAACAATTTGGTCCAGAAATGTTTAATCAGGAATATCATGATCAAAATTTGTAAATCAGTAATGATAATTGTAATATATTATATATATATATATATATATATATATATATATATATATATATATATATATATATATATATATATATATATATATATATATATATATATATATATATATATATATATATATATATATTCCGAGACTAATTTACAATGGAAGATCACAAACTAAAGCTTACTACTTAAACTATTTCTACAATACTGCTATTGCCACTATTGCCACTATTGCTACTATTACTACTACAAATTCTCACTGATAAGATTGTACTCGAAGGTGTAAAAGTACTCCTGTTAGACTATAAGATGCAATGTCTATTTTCACTGTGGCTTTTTATAATCTCGTAGTGTGTAAGTGAATCTGTGCAAGTCCTCCAGGGCCCAGAGAAGAGGAGGAGAGACTATCGCTGGTCTTTGAGGGTTTTTCAGTTCGTCTGGATAATATTGATCGTTTGAGGAGAGATTCTGCCAAAGATTTTGAGTGTGAGCCAACAGTGTATTCTACCAGGAGTGAGCTGGCGGCTGCTAGCATCACAAATATGTATCAGGATCAACACACAACAGAGTTGAGCAGTATAGCATGACAGTTTGTGTATAGGGAGATGGGAGAAACACAAGAGGCTAGTAAAGGAGGAGGAGGAAAAAAGGCATGACTCCAGGTAGAATAAACTAAGACTTAGAGTTAAGGTTGTAGTCAAGTAAAGTAATTCTACATCGATTCGTCCAGGGGTTCTCAAATAGATCAGTCAGTCAGAAAATATCCGACCCCCTATCGTTCGATAACATAAAAAAGTTCAAATGACGTTTATTATAAAATTTTCAAGTGATGACCACACTTTTTGAGGGATCGACAAGCTCACGGGATTTTGTAAAAGATTACTATTAATACAAAAAAGTACTATTAAAGTACTAGGTGTTTACCCTCCAGGTCAGAATCTCCATAAAATACTAAGACACCTTTGAACCAATTAATTGACCACAACTAAAGACCTACAATGCTACTTACTGTAGAGTGGTCAAATCAATACTAGTAGATACGCGATTTAGTATATAAACAAGATACAAACAATATTGAAAAATTATAACATAAATAGGATAGGTTTGGACCTTATTTAGTTAGTTTATAAATCGAGGTCAATGTCAGAAGTGTAAGACCACAGGATAATGAGATAGTTCTAATATTTTTTGTTGAAAATCCAATTATGTAGTCTAAGAATATGTGTTTTTATGATAATTGTGTTAATGTGGTTAATGAGTATCATGCCTTTTCCTTACTGTCAAAATCAAGTTTGACATTTTGATATTTTGTGACAACACTACTTAGATGTCAGTTTGTGGCAAGACTACAAGCTTACAACAAAAATAGACATAGGTACAAAGAGATCTGAAGGAATACACTGGGAGAAAAATAATCATAGCTCAAAGTAGTTCAAACCATCTCCAGAACCAGGAATTTGATTACTGTAGATTTTTCCTCGATCACTATTCAAATCAATTCCAAATTCAAGTCATGGCGACAATTCCCGCAAATATTAATCTAGAATATTACATCATTACATGACTTTATTTCACACACAAAGCTTATATCCACATTAACACATCAAATGTAGTCTTACCTCGACCAAGTGCGGCGTGGGGTTGAATCCGCACAGGTTGCACACTTGGTTGTGACACTGGGTGCATGAGTTGTAGTTAGGCGGGTCCGAGCTGCCGATGTTCAGCTCTGTTTTACAGAGCGGGCAGTTGACTTTAGGCTTCTCCGGTTCAGGAGGAGGTGGAGCTGGGGTTTCCTTTACCACCGGCGCTGCTACAGATACAGGCTGCTGCTGCTGCTGTGGAGTGGGTGTGGCCTCCAGGTGCTTGACTGGCCCCTTATCCAGATGGGAAGGTTGCGGATGTACCTTTTGTTGCATTCCCATTCCCATCTGCTGCGGCTGCTGCTGCATGCCTTGTTGCTGTTGCTGTTGGGTTTGCTTCAGGGATGCTGTTTGGGGCCCTCCAAATTGACCCGCGGACCCTCCCATATGACCGTGACCCATCGGCGCATGTGGCCCACCCGATGGCCCCGCTTGCAGACCACCCATCCCGAACGGCTTGGGTCCTTGCTGCTGCTGCTGCTGTTGCTGCTGCCCCCTAGTGTCCGGCCCTGCATTGCTAAACACCACTTTTCCCTTCGCGGGACTGGGTTGCGTTGACTGTGTTGGTAGAGGGTCAACATTAATCAGTGTGCTAGCTTGGTTTAGCAGCGACGCCCCAAATCCGAACAACTTTGTAAGTCCATCTTGCGCTTGTGGAAGAGGTTGAGACTGTGGCCGGTGCGCTGGAGACGACCCAGCACTCCGTGCATGTTCCGGCTGGCGCGGTACCTGTTGGTGCATTGGTGAACCGCGACCCAAATCCGGTTGTGATGGCGCTTTTGCCAATCCTGGAAGTGGGACCGCTCCTGGGTGGGGGATTCTAGGTTGGTTGGGACCCCCTTGAGTGGTTGGCCCACGCTGGGCGTAAGGATCGGACTTAAACCCTTGTTGCGGACCGGTTTGTTGAGGTCCCGTGTGATGAGGTGGTCCCGTTTGAGGTTGAGGGTGGCGTTGCAAGCCAGGAGACGGATGCACTTGGCTGGGTTGTGGGTACGACTGTTGCTGCTGCTGCTGCTGTGTCGGAGCGTATTGGTTGGATTGGGGGTATTGTGAGTAAGGTTGTTGATGCTGTTGTTGCTGCTGCTGCAGTTGTTGTTGTTGTTGCTGCTGCTGCTGATGGGTAGGAGTAGGCTTGGGATGCTGTTGGGGTTGTGCCTGGGGTTTAGGTTGGGCAGGGGGTTGCTGAACCGGGGCTTGCTGCGGTGGGACAATAGGTTTGGCCTGGTGAGATGGCGAGTGAATCTGCTGTTGGCTTTTAGAGCGCGGCGTGGTCATGTCGATGCCCAGAGCACGCTGCATCTGACAGTTTAAACAGAGCCATTCCTGCACCTGGGGAGACAGAGAGAAAAAGGGAATAATGGTATTAAACATGTTTATAAAGACTTAGCATAACAGCTAATGAATAACAAAGAAAAAGAGAGAAAAAACAATGGTTACATACATTTGCCAATAATTTTGGTAATGAAAGACGACAGTTAAAAGATGTTTTTTAATGTGAGAGCAGGAAATACATCCATCTAAAGGTTCCATTTTCATGACAATATTAATGGTCATCTTTTGGGCAACTGGTGCTTTTCATAGGCCAGTTGAAAGGGTTGCTGGGGCCCAGGACATAAAGGCTTAACATGAGTCCACCTCCCTAAACCCACATTACCTTTCAACAACAAACAATATTGTATGACATTTATTTGTATGTGTTATTAAAAATAAACTACCATATATAGAAAGTACAATTCCGCAATCTCAACAACATATTGCTTTGGAGCTGGAAAGGTGTGTCTTGCAGTAAAAAAAAAAACCACCCAAAAAATAAACCATGAAACCAGACAATAGGTTTTGTACAAAAAGATATATTTAGACCTATATTGATATAGCATTGTAAAACTATACAATGTAAAACTATTTACTGTCTCATCAAGTTCTGTGGGCTATAGCCATTACTCTCACTGGGAACAGCTGACTTGCAACTATGGTACCTTACCTCTCTTGCATCTGACCTTAGTCTTAAAACGACTATCCTCCTGGCAGAATAAACCGAATGGCATTTGTCCAAGCAATGGCTTCCAACTCATTCACTTAAATGCAACCATGACACTGCGCTTTTTAGTCCACTCCTTTGTGTTCCCATTACCCACTAAGGACAGGATTATTACACTCAAATTCTTGACCGATCACAAAAACCTAAAAGAGTGAAGGAAAATTATAAGTATAAAATAAAACTGAAGTTCATCTAGAATATTTTAGTGCCAATATAACCTTGCCAAGCCTAGCCTACTTAGCTTACAACCAATTGCGGAATGAGGCCATAACAGCAGCTCATAATAAAGACAAGTCTAAATTAGTCACAACCAAACAAAAATGTACAGGACTAAACTAGAACTAATACCAGAATCAAAGCAGATCCAAATCAAGTCCAGGTTGAGTCCTGGTTGGTTATACCAGGTCAAACTTCACCTAGCAGAACTATAAAATGCAAACAAAATCTCTAAATAGACGTAAATGAAGATTTACTGGACTAAACTAGGACTAAAACCAGAACCAGGCTAGCTAGTTGCTACTCACGGTAGCAACTATAGCAACTATCCAAGTGTTAATAGTTTGTTTTCTTTCATTTGCGTAAAAGTGGCTACGCAACGCTGGTGAATTGTATTGTTGATTAAAAACAATGGGATCTTGAATATAGGAGAAAAAACATTACATATAAAATGATATGGAGAAAACTATTAGAACATGGTTAAACGCTCTTTTGCATTATTTAAAGGACTAAAGCTGTCTTATACTTCAAAGAATGAATCAACTGCATTGAGCAGCAATGGAATTATGTGTCACCATTGGTCCATACACACATTTTGAAAGCCACTCCTACATGCCACAGATTACAGCGCAAATTGGACAAGCTTGAGCACCAACAATGAATGGAAAAGACCAAAAACAAATGGTTTAGATTAAGATCGGTGAATCTAATTCCTGGGTTTTGGCTAGGACATTATTGCAATTGATCTGAATAGCGGGGCTGTTGACTAAAACCCCCCAACTCATCTCGTTTTGCCGTTGCTAGCACATATACCACTGTAGCCATCCCTCATTCCACTTCAAAGCCTTCAAACTGGGCCACGCATCTGGATGGCTAAACACATGCTAGCGTACATGCCGACCGGATCTCTGCCGCTGAGAGAACGGTCAATAAAATGCAAATCGTAATGTGTGGGTGAGTGATGTACAGGATGAAGTAAATGGACACGTGAATAGTAATGATTTGACAAAGTTTGAAATGAATGCTAGCTATGGTATACCCACTCGTTTGGTTGATTAGCTTCTTCCTTTGCCAAATCCTCCATCGAACATCTCTTACACTAGCGTTTGCATTGTACCCGCAAGCTGCTACAGATAACTGCGTTTAGCTCAGCAATCGGAGCTTGTAAATCTAAGCATGCTTCTCTCCCCCGTCCCATCCACTTCCCAGAATGCATTGCGGTACAGTACAGAGCAGCAGCAGTGAGCGACTCCTCCTTCCTCCCTCTCTGGATCTAAGTCGGAACCCCTAATTTCCCCTTCCATCACAGAAGAGAAGATGTGCCAGTTCGCTCACTTGCTTCTAGCTGCTGCCTGGATGCTGTCTGTGGTGTTCGGGATTATTCCTATAAATCTGCGTACTGTCAACTCAGCGACTGCATAGACGAGACACCCTTTGCATTTTAAATACTTGAAGCTTTCACGGAGTCTGTCTGAACGCACTTAGTCACCACTATATCAAAGCATGGGGGAAAGTAGTTGGATGGAGTTGAATTGAGATAAAAACTGATGCATAAAGCTTTGGTCTATCAAGCTTATTGTTCAAATCTTGACATATTCTTGTAATTATTCCAAAAATTAAGACTGGGTCTTATATATAGGGGTGAAAAAAAGAATCACAAGAACATGGAAATGAAAATCTCTGCTTGTTACGGTAGCAGGAAGTCAATGGACAAGTTTTGATTATTAAGCCGTTTTAGATCAATACTGTGCTTTACAATGAACAACATGTAAAATTATGTCTGTTACAGTTTAATACTAAATAACTGAAAAAGCATGGTATGTGTTCTTTAAATATAGAATAATGAAGCTGGATTAGCACATGTCTAAAGGTTTTGCGGAGTAATGCTGCTTCTTATGACAAGCTTCAGGCCAAGGTGCACTGTGCCTCTATCTTGACTGTGTAATTCCCAAGATATCATGGGTAAAATGTAAACAAAAATAACTGAATTGAAAATGAGTAAATAACGCTCTGTTTGAGTCAAAGACACCCCCAAACTTCTGGCTAATGACACATCTGGCTCAAAATCTGTTATGGGTTCATTAATGTGAAGTGCTTGGCTGCACCTGCACCAGGGAGCAGAAAACAAGTTGCGATTTATGGATACGTTTAACTTATATGAATCAATGGCGAGGTATTGTGAAAGAATGGTGGGGAGGGAGAGTGCATTTATCTGACTGGCTTGGGAGGTAATTGTTTACTGGCTGACTGGGAAAGACAGATATAGAAATTGTAGTACTCAGCTACAATTACAACTTTTTAAAGAAGTCATTTTCAGAGTAGTTTTTTAGCATCATACTTTAACTCCTACTTGAGTAATACATTTCATAGTGTGTTAGTGTTCTTGCTTGAGTAAAAGGTTTGGTTCCTTTTCCCATTGTGAGTAAGTCTACAAGTGACAAAAGCTTGATGTTGACAATAATAAATAATTTGAACATTTGTGTTTCTTGCATTGCTTTTTCAGATAGGATTTACCTATTGTTCCCTCAACAAAAACATACTGAGTTACTGTATGTTTTGCTTCATTCACAGATGTTTGAGCCATTATAAATTTAACTCTACAATACACTAAAATTGTCCTAAATTGTCCTCTTGTTTTTAATAATTTAGTTCAGTCTTTTGTTCAGTTGAGCTTGCCACCGAAGTCTCTAATATCGTCTAGAACATCGAGAAGTGAATACGTTTCAAACAATTGTTGTAGCTTTAAAATTCGGCAATTCTAGGACCGAAATAATTCAAATGATTCTCGCGAAGGTGTATGGAGTTTACAGTGGAGCACTTCTTGTAAATACACTTAATGACAGTTTTCAGTTTGAGAAAAAAAACAGCCTAAACATAAAGTATTTGTGCAATTAACACTTGTGAAAGAAATAAAACACAACTCCAGATGTTTTTGAGGCGGAAATAACATTATAACAAATCTAAATTGTGTTTAATCTTTTGTCCATCCAATAACTTCAAATTATTATTATTATTATAATTATTATTATTATTATTATCATCATTATCATCATCATCATCATCATCATCATCATCATCATCATTATTATTATTATTATTATTATTATTATTTATTATTATCATTCTGACATTCTCATACATTTAAGAAGAAGTTTCCTCAATACTTTTTTCCTTCTTTCTTGAGTAATTTATTTAACATCTTTATTAACATTTATTAACATCTTAAAGCAATGATACTCTTCCTTGCGTGCAACTTTGTGTATTTTCAGTGGCCACAGCATCAGTGATTTGAAAAAATAAAAAATAAAAATAGCACCACATTCCACAATACATTTAGAAAGTTTATGAACAGTCTTTGGCCAGCCCTCTCTGAATCATTCTTGTGCAATCAGGGCTGGATGGATGTGAATGCGAGCTGATTTGAATGATTTTCTGCTTGTTCCTTCTGATCTTGCAGCAGCAGCACACGCAGTCAGCAGTTTTAAATCCATACACCGCTCTCCCCCGTGCGTCAAAGCTAGCCACACAGACTTTGAAAAAATATGTATATATATGAGAAATATGAAAAAACAATAATTAAAGACATATTCACTTGTAACTTTTATGCTTGTCTCCAAGGAGGTTTCAATTCCTGGGTCCAGCTCCACTGTCTATCTGCAAATTGAGTCCGCCCGAAGGAGTCGGATCTCTCCTTCACTGTGGAACTCCTCGAGGTTTCTGCTTTTCCCCAAAGAGGTTTGGTAGTTTTTTCTGGCCGAGAAGGAGGGTCTAAGGACAGTGGAGCTTGGGACATCTGTCTATGGCCACGGGATACTGGGACATTACCAAGTCCTTATGAACATTGTTTATTCTGTTTTTAACTGTCGCCCTTCGAGGCAACCGCTGTTGAGATTTTGGGCGTTACAAAAATTTATTGAATTGAATTGAAAAATGTGATCATTCCAAATATCAACGCACAAGACACGTTCATAAATTTTTCTTCCAAACATTCCACTCCAATCAACATATTCTACCACACACAAGACTTTTGTATGGCTTTGTACACTCTAAGGAAATATAAATTGAATTAAACTGCATAAATCATTCCAGCGCTCTATCATTTTTTGAATGCCTTTATTGATGTGGAGCCTTTTAATCTGTCCTCCAGACTATTCCATAAATCTACTCCTGTAGCTGAGATGCATCTAACTTTAGAATTAGCTTTAGCCATATATACAGTACATTTATATATATATATATATATATATATATATATATATATATATATATATATATATATAATATATACCGTATTTTGCGGGCTATAAGCCGCTACTTTTGTCAGATGTTTTGAGCCATGCGGCTTATTTAGAGGCTGCGGCTTTTCTGTGGTTTTTTTCTTTCACCGCTAGGGCGAACTAACCGGAATTTGAATCAAAACTACAGAAAAGTTAAGCAAAGAAGCAGATGTTGCTTTTTTATTCAGCTAGCAAATAGAACACGGACGACAAATTACCAACTAAAATTATTTTCAAATTCTTGCCGCATCATTATGGAACCCAAACGAAGAAGTTCGTACGAAGCAAGTTTAAGCTGAAGGCCATCGATCTTGCTAGGAAACCGCGCGGCTGCACGCAAGCTTAACATCAATGAAGTACGGTGACGCTGGAGGGGGACAGCGGGGAGAGCTCATGCGATGCCAAAAGTCAAGGAAAGAGTTCTGCGGCCTATACAAAAGGTGCGGCCTATGTATTGTTTTATTTATCGTTTTTTTAAAAATAGAGCAAATGCGGCTTATATAGGGGAGCGGCTAAAAGTCCGGAAAATACGGTATATATATATATATATATATATATATATATATATATATATACACATATACATATAAATATTATTTTTTTTTGAACACCAGTTTCTTTTCAGATTATAGTGGTTTGAATGTCTCCTGGATACAATCGGGAGCAATTTTAATATAAAAATTCACATGCTAATCGTATACTGTTTCATTTGTAATTCGTGTCGATAATAAATCCGTGTATTCCCCTCAACCATCCAGCAGTGGTCCATGGTAGAAAAAGGTTTCAAATTTTAGAAATCAAGACATTTAAAATTCCATTGAAAGTCATTTTCAATCAAAGGAGGGAGAAGAATGGTGAGCTGAGGATAATATAGTTGCTGCTGCTCAAAACATTTCCATCAGATTGAAAATGACTTTTGAATGGAAGTCGTGTCCAGATGCTCTTCGTTTAAAACCTTTTCTACCATTAGTGTAAATGTTATCTAGCAAGAATGATCCTCCCTGGCAAGGACAGGAAACACATTTCTATGCCCGACCATCTTATGTAATACCAGTAATGACACAGTAGAACACTCAGATACACCTTTACCCTGCAGACCCTTGCCATCCCTATTACACAAATGTAAACTCCAGCAGACTGTGTGGTGACAGGCTGCTCTTAGGAGGCTAAATCGAACATGTATCCACAAATGACATTAAACTAAGTCAAGGTGAACAGCCCCCATTCCTGATCTCATCTCGCGTCTCCCTATCATTATCCAGCCGTCCATCATCAGACATTTCCGGGAACGCTGCACTCTCTCTTCCCTGTTCGGAATATCGATCTATGTGTCGGGGTGACAGAGTACAGCTGACAGGAGCAGAACATGTCGGTCCTCTCTAGCATGTGTGTTAATGGAAGAGTTAGCATGTTAGCATCAGGAGATTTACGGATATGACGATAATGATAATAGTAGAGGACTGTGTTGCATGGACTGGGGGGGGGGGGGGGGAAGACAAATCGTTAAAATGCAAGATATTGCGCTTGAATTAAAATCCCAATTTGAATTGTTACAGATAGCAAAATGCAAATAAAGCAATTGCCTTTTTCTGTACAAAATCTGCTAACTCTGTCATTTAGACCTCTACAAGATTAGTTTCGCAGTTCCGTTTCCAGTTTTTCTCAGATGTTAAAGCTCCTGGATATGTTTAAAATGTGTACTGTTAAACTGTTAAAAAACATAAATCGCAAATCTAATTGCAATGTTTGTCAGAAAAATTGCTATTTGATATTTTGCCTAAATATTTCAGCAAGAATTAGAATCAGAATTAGAAAAAATGTATGCCATTGTCAGTGAACAAAATTCACAAACTACTGTAGGTATGTTGTAACATAAAGCAACGAATACTAATGTTGGCTAAAAATAAAAGGCAACAAGGTGTAAAAAATTACTTAATACATGCTACCATTGCTATGAATTCTTGTGTATTAGTCAAGAAACCTGAATGAACGTGCCCTCCTCGTGTCCACACGCCGTGCTCTCCTTTTATTCTCTGCATCCTTCTCTCACCGCACACACATACACACACATACACACACATACACACACACACACACACACACAGACACATACACACACACGTGTGCGCACACATGCACAGACTTTCCTGCACGTTTCAGTGATGTTTACTTTGAAAACAATCAAAACAGAAATCTTTTACCTCCCACAATGTATTAGTGTCTGAACCAAGACTAAACCACGACTGAACCAGGACTGTTACCAGAGCTGAACAGAACTAAACCACAACTGAACCAGGACTAAACCAGGATTCTGCCAGTCTTGATAGTGAGCAAGACTTTTGATTTGAAAAAATATGTTCCGTCTCGAAAGGTTAAAGAACATTCCAGTCCTAAGAATCTCTCATTTAAATAGACATTGACAAAAAAATACTGAGCCTATTGCTATTATTTGTTATTATACTTACTTTAGATTCGTTTTTGAAAATATTCTAAAATAAACAGGAATTTCAAGTCTGTTTATTTTAAACCAGGCAAAGGTTTAAGACAAAAACTGGTTCACCCCAAGGACAAGATGCCTACACAAAAACAGAACAATGTAGTGTAATCTATCCAATGCAGTGAAGAAAGTTGCACAGAAGCACAGAAGACACTCGAGTTCAGGACCCCAGAGCGCTGTGCATCTTCATCTCAAAGTCATAAACCACTCTATTGAAGACAGTGAGGTGGAGATTCTGAGCAGGGAGAAAAGATGGTTTGAAAGAGGAATCAAGGAGGCCATTTTTGTTAAAAAGACATCACAAACACATCATGTCCACCTTTAACAATTCCTTCACTGAGAGTACTCTCCCTTTTTCCTGCATCTTCTGGCACAATTTGATCTGGACAGAATAAAAGCAGGCTGCAGAACATTGCAAAGGTCTCTTCCAAATTCACTGGACTCTCTTTAAGAACTCTGTCCTCCTCCTGTGAGCAGCAAATCCTGAGGAGAGGCGCCAACATCCTCCAGGGCGTGATCACACCCTATGTTATACAAGCTGCAAATCACAGAGGAGGAAGAACACCTTGACACCTGACCCTTCCTCCCTGATCCTCAGCCATCCTCTTCTGCATGAATGTGTTAAATTGCCCCTAAGGGATAAATATAGTCATTTGATTGATTGATTGATATATTAATTTACCGTGGACATTCTATCTTCTTGTTTCTAAATTGGTAACTACCAACAATACTATCATTGTCATAAGCAGTGTGTATAAGACAAAGCAAAGACTGACTTTATCCACATGAACAATCTGAAATTTGAGATGTTAAGGTTGATCAGATATTTTTTCCATCTCACAGACTCTCTCTTCCTTTATTCCCGTACATTGCTCCACTTACTCACTCTTGTTCCTACATTGTTTTCTCCCTGCCTCGAGCATAACGTTTCTCCAGGTGATAGACAGTTCCATTAAAGCCATATCCTCGTGTGAATGTATGGATCCTGTCGACATGCTCCAGGAACTGTACCATTTCCTTACAATGTTAAACCACAAGCTGACCACAAACAGCTTTACTTTAGGAATCACATTTCACAAAGACAAGCGCCGTGCTGTCGGGCACACTGGGGACTGAATAAGCCTGTCAAATACTGTAACTCTTGGTAAGTTTGGTCAACTTTAATTTAATTAAATGTATTTATGTAACACCCAAAATCACAACAGTAGTTGCTTCAAAGGGCAAACCATGTGGTTCTTTGGAAACTTTGGAAAATGTATTGTTTCGTCATTGCAATGGGCCGCAAGGCCTGCAGAAAGTAGACAATAAGTTAGAGAACGTATAGTGCAGTGTACCCTCACTAATTTATGGTTATGCCAGGAATAACACAATCATACTCACAGGCAAATCTTCAACAGAGGACTAATAATGAATCGTATGCAAAGAGATAATGACTTGTGGAGTGTAGATAGCAGTAGATTGATATAAGCAGTTATTAGTGGAGTTTTTGGCACAATAAGGAGTTTGGTTGGCTTCAAAATGATAAGATAAATCGCTAGACAAATGCATAAATATGATAAAACATAAAGTGGTTGTATTTTGTTCCTCAAGTGGCAGATTCAATGCATATTGGTGGCTTGGTTTATACACTGTAGAAATGTGTTATTCTTAACTTGATGTGCATCAAGGACATTAGATCAAAATCGGCATATATCTTAATATACAGTTTTGCATAAAAGGACAGAATTTACAGTATGCTAAAATGAAAAAGAAGGCCTTTATGTGTTCACAATTTACACACAACACATGAGGAAGATGGCTTATCCGTGCGTTTTCTCATCTTAATATATGCATAATCCTGTAATTTATATGTATGTTACTATATTCTCATAGTTCCAAATGTTTGTAGGGTTTGCATAATTATGTAAAAAAAAAGGCCTATATACGGTATGTTTAACCCTCTCCCTAAACCTGCGCCCTTACTGGGAATTGAAGGTAGAGGGTAAAGATTTTTAAAGTTCCACTCTTGGGATCCCATAAACACACTACAGAATCAGAGTACACATTATACCAATATTAATACACATTACATTTAATAACATTTATATCCATAACATCTAATTCAAATGTTGCAGCAATCAGTTATTTTGTTGCACTTGCATACCAGCCTCGTGGAGCGTTCAAGTGTGCAGGCGAGTTCACGTAAAGGCCGCCATCATACGCAAAGTGCTGAGGCAGATTTTAATTAAGAATCGTGCATTAGGCTGCGATAGCTCAGTGCGATCGATCTACAGACAGCGAGCCACTGGACGAGAGGCGTGTTTTTCGTCTCAGAGAGAGATGAGAAGGTGAGGAGGTATGTGGAAGTATCAATGTGCAGATGACAAGTAGAGTTTAAGCACTCACATCATTTTTATTCGAATAACGCCCCTCGGAGTGGCAGAATTATGGGCAGCACAACGGTCCAAATGTGTTTCTTTTGCCTCATTCAGGTCCATGGAGTTTTGTGTCACTCAAATTAACTTTATGTGGTAAAATGGAAATTGAAAGCAGTTTCTTAGTTGTTGCTCTGACTCAGCAGAACTTAGCTTGTTTTCTAACAGTAGGGGGAGATAAAGGACACTTAAACTTACCCCACAACAATTCATTTTCTCAACTCAGAAACAGCTCTTTTAAAGAGAGAAAGGTAACCAGTTCAACTGTGTGTGATCACAACTCTGTATCAGAGATAAATGTGAGTGTCGAGCTGCAGCGTTCCTGTTGTTTATCTGGGTTTCTACAACTGTTTACTTGATTTTCTTCTTCTTTTTTTTTTAGATGTGAGGTACAAACCACATTTTCAGCAGAATTGTAATGTTTTTATCAGTTATTAGACTGTAGCAGCTCTTTCATATTTTGGTTGTGTTTTGAGCTCTTGTCTTACAGGAGAACATTTCAGTACTGTTTTTTTCCACACACGAATGTTGCAATTTCATCTCCATAACCACTAGGACGGTCATATACAGAAGACTGATCAAAGGCCATTTAAAGGTGCACTATGTAACTTTTCTGGTGGGGGGGTCCACATACCTCCTTTTCTCCTTGGGATCTAAATGTTTTGTCTTGAATGTTCCACATTATGGCATTGAGCAAATTCACTTTGCTTTTATTTCTGAGAAAATGCCTCTGAAATACATGTATTCTCACTGTGAATGAGATAGCCTGTCCACAGATCGTATTTATAACACGTGTGTACGTACAAAAATATCAAGTGACCTTCTACATTGAGTTTGTGAATTATAAAAGATAACTTGACGAGGAAATGAGCAGTCGGATCCCAAAATTCTGAACTTTGCTTGTAGGAGTTTTAAGAGCTGAGGCAGAAGATCCATCCATCTGTTTGAACACAATCTGTGTTCGGACAGATGAAAAGTGAGCACATTTGAGGAGGTGTATGGATTTTGATGTGGTTGTCTCCATGGAGATAGTTAAGTCTCATGCTTTATTGTGGAATATTTCAGAGCTATAACAGCTCCATGGAGACAAGCAGGTGGTGGACCCACCCCATCAGAAAAGACATATGTGTATTAAATTTGACATTTGTGGCACAGGGCCAACTTTTGATCAAGTATTTAATAAGTATTTTCCGATAAATTTGATTCCATTTGTAATTATATGTTCTCAATCCTATTGTCTTTAGTTTATTTATTTTTCACTTGAAAGCCGCCATGTTTGTAATAACACACAATGGATCAGGGCAAAGTAAGGCAAGTTAGGTAAAAAAATCATAATACAAACAGATTCAAAAACGTACTAGAGAAAATGTATGTACTTTACAATGGAGGACCACAAGATCCCATGTTTGGAAGGTATTCTGTTGGAAGAATGTGACCTGTTACGTCATAACACCATGTCAAAGTGCTCATTATTCACAGGGAAACGCTGAATGTTGGAGAACCTGTGGAGAACCATTATCATGTGTTTTTGTTTTTCCTTGGCGTCATTATCTTTGCTCCACCTCTGGTTGAACTGATCTAAAAAAGTAAATGTATGAGCAGATACTAAACTGTCTGTTTGTTAGATACTAGAACTAAAATACAAACAATGTATTCCAAAAAGTTACTAAAATTGTATTTTAAAAAATCTGCATTTTTTTTCTAGAAATTTAAGCATTAATATTTTTGGCTCACATCTTCATGCATTTCTTTGGTTGGTTAAGCTACCACTTTTGATTGAAGATTGAAGCACTGGACCACCATCTTGAAACCCACCCAGGCACAGGAACAACCTCTTTACCGTCTTTCCAAACATACCGCTACCCAAGTTGTCAAAATCTGGATTTAGAACTACCTGGAACTGAATTATTTCTGAACTTGAACACCCGTAAGTCACATTTGTGCAAAGTCCATCTTCCAAAGTGGCTTTTTGAGTTTTGATCTGTCCTTCCACGCACTTCTATCTTCACAGAGATGCTGAGAAGAGGAGAGATAAAAGTGTGAAAGATGGCGCTGCCTGAGGATGTGACAAAGGTTGGACTGGGCCTGTTTTAGCTGATAACAACTACACTTCAGTTCCTCACTCTCTCTTTGGACTTCAGGAACTTATCAGGAGTTGGACATCGGAAACATGGACGAAATTTTAGGTAAATTAAGGTGACAAAAAATGTGAATGTCAAATCATAGTTTGCGCATAAACAAAACATACAAATACAAGATTAAAGGAGCACTATTTGAATAACAATCTCCAAGTGACTCCAATAAACTAATGAATGGGATTGACTATATGATATAGATAGACAAGTTATAGACAAAGCAATGACATTTTCAGGAGATACGCAGTTGTCGGAAACGTTATTGAACCTTTAAGTTCAAGTGTCGTTCACGAGATTCTCAAAATAGTTCTAAATTTGCCATAATAATTGTTTGGCTTAGAGTCCTTTCAACTGACAACATTTGTGGTTGCGGATTTGAATAATGCCGCAACTACTAAATAGAAAAAAGTTAATAAATTCCATCTTAGTCATTTGTGCTGACAAAGAAAATGTTGAATTTTGTGCCAGAATTGGTTTCATGTGGCTAGGACCAGTAATTACAGGTAAATTGGCCAAAAAAACAGATCAAAGCGTCTGCATTTTAACACTGAAAAGGCAAATTCCACATACTTGCATATTCCTACCATGGATCCATAAATTGTGAAAATAAATGCAACTGCAATGTTGTCAAAGAGAGAAATACATTTAAAAATAACTTAAAATCTAGGGATTCATGTAACGATATCCAACTCCAAAAGTTTATTGCCTTTTAAAATGCAATAACAAGACTTTAAAAAAATCCTTTTTAAATAAAGCAAAGGATCATGGTCTATGTAGTTCCTAAAGTTTTTATTTTTATTTATATAAGCTTGAATTTTGGTATTTTGTAACAGCCACATGCATATTACTGTGTATGTAACGCACGATATTTCCGTGAGCGTTACGTCACTATTCACATCCCGACTTGATTGTATATTACAAATTACTTCAAATTGTCTAAGGTGTAAACACGAGGGATTTTCCGTTCGGTCGGTCTTCAGTGTGAGAGCCCGAGCTGCCCACATCATCCCTGCATCAATAATTCACATGTATGGAACGGTCCTGTTTGTTTGTGGCTGTCGCACGTTCAAGAGCTGTGTCTGGGAAAACACTGTTAGAGATGGCCTGCGTGTAAGTGCGAGAGAGCGGGGAGGAGAGGAGGGAAAGACAGTAATAAGAAAGAGAGATGGAGTGAGTGAGGAAGGAAAGGAGAGGAGAGGAGAGGAGAGGGAAAATGAGAGACAGACCAGAGAGAGAGTGTCAAAGAGACTGAGGGAATGAGTATGTGCGTGAGGGAGGGTGAGAGAAATAGGGAGATGCGCTTAGTGCCCGGGGTGGGAGAGCGAGAAGCCTCATGCTTTATTCATGGAAAAAAAGAGAATCCCCCTTTTCTTAGACACACAGGGAGAACACAACTCCCAGAATGCACGGCGAAGACAGCGTGAGAGAAGAAAAAGATACGCCGAGCTATGTGCATTTATCAATCTGGAATCCGAACGCAGGCGGGAAAAGGCAGAACATCAGAATATTTTGAAGCCGATTGGTCACGACGGCGGAATTAGGCGAGAGATCAAACTGAACTCGCAAATGTTACGAGAATTCATCTTGCCGAGCCTACTTGAGTGAGGCTTTCGTTGGAGTAACACTCTAACTCTTACCTGAATGAAAGCTTGAGTTTCTCTTCTCAACAGCTCAAATTAGAATACAGTCCACAGTCTAGCTCAATTCAACAGGAAGCAGGTAACAGGGACAATCTTGAGTTCGAACTCCTTTTTGAACATCTGAACTCTTTCTCTTCTGACTTGTGCTCTTGCGATGTCATTATTTGTGACATAACGTGTGACTTATGTTTGCATGTTTGGAATAAATTAATTAATCAAACGCTTTATTACAATATTAAATGATTCGAACATTTGTGTTTCTTGCACTGCTCCTTCAGATGGGATTTAGAGTTTCTCTCTTTTTTTTTGTTTTTAACTTCCACTTACATTTCAGACGTTGTGCCCAGAAAGAGAGTCTTACTCTTACTCTTACTTCAGCAGTTTCCCCAAATGTTTTTTTAAGAATAATACTATTTTTGTAACGATATCATTACTCAAGGACTATTTTGGGCAAATTCACCTCTGGAGCAGTATGTTTCTGCTGATGCTAATGAAAAAATTACACAATAAACAACAATAACATAAATAAATAAAAGCTTTACATTTGTCTACTGTTTTCTGAAAAAAAAGGAAAAATAATAATAATAATAATAATAATAATAATAATAATAATAATAATAATAATAATAATAATAATAATAATAATAATAATAATAAAAAAACTATACTTTATTTTTCTTGCAAAGGTTAAATCTAATAAAAACAAATAATTGAACAATTATATGACTCAATAATTTTTTTACAATGGTGTGAAAAAGTGGGGGGGGTTGTGCTATTTTTGGTATGTTTGTCACATTTAAATGTTTCAGAATATCAAACAAATGTAAATACTAATCAAAGACAACACAAGGAAACACAAAAGGATGTTATAAATTACAGTTTTTATTATGACGGGAAAACGAAATCCAAACCTACGTCGCCCTGTGTGAAAAAGTGTTTGCCCCCTGTTATAACATAACTGTGGTTTATTACAACTAAATTCAATTTCTCTAGCCACACCCAGGCCTGATTACTGCCACTTCTGTTCTCAATCAAGAAATCACTTAAATAAGATCTGCCTGACAAAGGACCAAAAGATCCTCAAAAGCCAGACATCATGCTGAGATCCAAAGAAATTCAGGAACAAATGAGAAAGAAAGTAATTGAGCGCTGTTAGTCTGGAAAAGGTTATGAAGCCATTTCTAAAGCTTTGGGACTCCAGCGAACCACAGTGAGAGCCATTATCCACAAATGGTGAAAACATGGAACGGTAGTGAACCTTCACAGGAGAGGTGGACGACCAAGATTACCCCAAGAGCACAGCAACAACTCATCTAAGAGGTCACAAAAGACCCCACAACAACATCCAAAGATCTGTAAGCCTCACTTGCCTCAGTTAAGGTCAGTGTTCATGGCTCCAATATAAGGAAGACACTCGGCAAAAATGGCCTGCATGGCAGAGCTCCAAGACAAAAACCACTGCTGAGCAAAAAGAACATCAAGGCTTGTCTTCATTTTGCCAGAAAACATCTTGATGATCCCAAAGACTTTTGGGAAAATACTCTGTGACAAGACAAAAGTTCAACTTTTTGGAAGGTATAAAAGTTATGTAAAAGCATTTCAGACAAAGAACATCATACAAACAGTATGACGTAGTAGTGGTGGAAGTGTGAGGGTCTGGGGCTGTTTTGCTGCTTCAGGACCTGGAAGGCGTGCTGTAATAAATGGAATCATGAATTCTGCTTTCGACCAAAAAATCCTGAGGGAAAATGTCTGGCCATCTGTTTGTGACCTCAAACTGAAGCAAACTTGGGATCTGCAGCAGGACAATGATCCAAAACAGCAGCAAGTCCACCTCTGAATGACTGAGGGGAAAAAACAAATGACTTTAGAGGGGCCTAGTCACACCATTGTACTATCAAAAATAAGCCTGTAATTATCATTTAATAGCAATGTTTTTGTGATTCAAGACACTACAAATTTGACAGGTTTGGCAGAATTCTTTTTTGGTTTTTACAAATTACAAAAGGTTTTTGGAGCAATATTAATAATCACAATTAAAATTCAAGTATTGAACAGCTCTGGTAAAAAGTTTGTGGTAAATTATACACAAACTGAAGTGGATGAATGATTTGAAATTGTAAAACAGTTGGATTCTGTAGAAAAACATCTTCTGGTGCTTTAACGTCAGCTTGTATATGATGATGCCCGTCTTTGATCGCGTTCCACATCATTTCACTCTGAGCTATTTCAGTTTTATCACGGACAATTTACCCGCTCTTCTCACGCTGTTGCGTTCTGTGTGGCACCTGCAAAAATGTCAAACTACTTCTAAACAAAAAAGAAAAGCAAGAGGAGAGAAGCAAGAGAAGTTTTTACAATTATACTTGACTGGCATTTTAAGATTTTTAAAGTTTTTTTTATATTATTCCCTCATCAAAAACTTGATTAGTTTTTGCAAGGCACTCAAAAAGATCAAAATTGTTCGAAAGCCTTTATTACTACATGCAAGGATACAATAAAATCTTTTTAGCGTCTAACCATATGTCCGCTGGAGTTAATTACATTTAATTCTATCATCCTGTTTACGAGGTCCTCTCCCCTCTGAGCCTCAAAAAAAAAAACCTTTCTCCAAATTTCCCAGTCTTGTAACGTCAGATCTTCTGCTGTGATTTTTAAGTCCATTAATCATCACCAGAGTCATAACAACATCTTACATTCACAGATATTTTATTTTATTTTATTTTATTTTTTATTTTATTTTTATTTATTTATTTTATTTAATTTTATTTATTTTATTTATTTTATTTATTTTATTTTATTTATTTTATTTATTTTATTTATTTTATTTATTTTATTTATTTTATTTATTTTATTTATTTGAAATTGGTTTTATACTGTTTTTTGGTTTTAGCTACTGTTCCAGTAATTTCCCTCTATGGAAAAATGTAGGTTTTAAGAAACTAAATGCTATTATTGGGTCAGTGGCGGTTCATCGTGTCTGCTAACTTTGCTCCCTCCTGATGTTTAAAATTGATTTGAAAAGAACTTTATTATTATAGCTGTACATTGTAATTTGCATCAGAAGAGTCTGACTGGAGAATTGTGTCATTAACTATGACCAGAACTATTATTATAATCAGTAAACGGAGCCACCCACTCACACAGATATGATACTGTCAGACACTACCTACATTTGAATCAAATAATTAGACCCAGCTCATTTTTGCCTTGTAACTGTGTGTGTGTGTGTGTGTGTGTGTGTGTCCACAGCTGTTTATAAGGCTCACCTAGTTGGAGGACTTGTTTCTTAGAACTTGACGTCTATAAGTGTTCTATATATTATAGGCATTATGCAGGTTAGTTTTACTATTCTATCTGGATCAATTTAAGTATAATGTAAGTCCTGTCAATTTGGACGTAGTGTAACTGACTAAGGAGCCATATTTTGCCCCTTAGTCCCCCCGGAGGTAGCGCAGCAGAGCTCATTGCGTCAGACCTTGCAGTGGCGCAATTGATGACAGCGCAGGGCTTGGAATTCTAAACAAGAGGTGTGATTATGCCAAAATTGAGGTGGAGTAAAGCAACTTGAGGGCGTGGTCTGATGCATTCTGTGAATGGCCAGAATCGTAACAAACTTCAAAACTAGCGTTAATAATAGCTTGGGGATGTTTATGACTTTTAGATATTTTTCTGAAAGTTAGATATAACCCTCTGTCTCGCCTGATACAGGACATGCACACACGGCGCAGTGCTGCGGTCACTACGGATGCGCGGTTGTGTTTTGACTTACAGGTCGGGTTGGGCCGGGTCAAGAAATTTTGGGAACTCACTGAAAAATGGGAAATCAACCATTTTATTGCTCACTTCTTTCATTGCCTGGATACAAGGCCATGACAAACATCTCCCACACAAGTGGTGCTTTTGAATGCCACAGTTCTCAGTCATTGGTTCAAACGCTATCACCATAAATGGACGGGCACTATCCCACTCCAGCCTCCAGCGGCCAAGTCCAGCCTCTTGATGCCAGCGTTTAAGGTCGGCAAGGTAGCAAAACAGTGCCCTGGCCCCGCCCGCTAGAAAAGGCTCCCGTCAACGCTATCTACCGGGGTAAAATATGGTTCAAAATGTGCATATTTACTGTGTATTGAAACGACGTATGTGGGGGAACAACATTATCCCATATTTAAAAGCTCATAAATACACAAAGTATTCAATCAAAGGCTATAGACAATTAGTAAATAGTTGAATAGTTCAGTAGTTGAATTTCCAGAGTTATGTAGCATCAAACACTGAACATGAAAGATGAAGCCACACTCCATGTAACCCACTTCCTTCAAAGGGGCTGTACCAGATTTTTCATGTAATAAAGTAAAATGAGTACAGACATATTGTAAAAACAGCCCTAAGGGTGAGAATCAGGCTATGTGATATCTGCATCTGATTATAAAGTGTTATTCTCGGGCAAACCAGGAAGTTTGTACAAAACTCTGCTCTGGCCTCTGAAAGCAGTGGAAACTCACTGCAACAGTTTAAAACAGGCCCATTCAACTCAAGGCCCACCGGCCAGATCAGGCCCCTTTCTCTTTGCTGATTTGGTCCTGGTGTAATTCTGGATTAGTCCTGGTTCAGACCCGGTTGGTACTAGTCCTAGTTTTGGTTCAGTTCTGGACTGGCAATGTTGGAAAACCATTTTTTTTTTTGCATTTTATTTTTCACCAAAATCTAATGCAGCAGCTATAGAGCACCTGCACCACCTGACTTATTTTGTAGAGGGCGCCATTACGGCAGGGAAAAAAACAGCAGTAATGAATGGCAATGAGCCTGAAATTTAGCTTTTGGAGTTTATATTTGTCATTAAATGAAGCCGTAAATAACAAGACATCTGAAAAAAAATCTCGTACATTTTAGAGCTTAGCAAATCCTGTAAACTGCCCTGTCGTTCTTCTGCACTTGATAATACGTCTAAAGTACTCTAAAGTTGGATCATTGCTGCCAGTACCATTAGATTCAAAGCAAAAACCCTGCATGCTTGGTTAGCGTGACATCACTCTATTGCAACAGATCCAGTGTTTTTTTTTTATTTTTATTGAATAGCCCTGATCCAAAATGAAATAGATCCGTTTTTATTTTATTTCTTAAATCAGGTACAGCCCCTTTTTTTTTTTTTTTTTTTTTTAAGTTTTTTTTTTTTTTTAAAGTGGTTCATGTTAGCCTACTTTCCTTTGGGGCCCCATCAAATCAGACAAACCTGAGCGAAGTTTACCTCCATAGTGTCCGATTCATCCCAAAATGGAGTCTAAAGTTTGTGCTTTGTGGACTAAAAAAACAACCATCTAAATCCCAAAAATGGAGCGTGCACCAGCGTTGATTCTGCGTGCATAAACAATAAACGACTATAGAATTAAAATACAAGACACTAGCACCAGAATTCAAACAGTTTTTAGCTTGTAAGCAAATTACACTAAAACCTCTACAGAGAAGTGAATAAAAAAATTGAATATACACAAAACTAAACATACTTGTCTTGTATTTTCTTATATCGTCCCAAAGAAATATCCATTGAACCAAAGCAATTCCTTCGGAGTGGTTGTTGATCGTCAGTGATTGCAAACCATTTCGTGTGAATGGAACATGGTTAGAACAGGGATCGTGGGAAGATGGAGAGACAGGTGCAGATAGAGGGATAAGACGAGAGAGAGAGAAAGAGAGAGTATATTATCTCTCCACATGAACACAGCGTCTAAAATTAGTCTCATCAACAGCTAACAGGAGGAGGAGGGAGAGAACGCACAAGCTGTTACAGAGCACGGAGGAGTTGGAGGGTGCTCAGTTTGTACGACTGCAGAGTGGTTCACGCAGGTTCCACTGTGCATGTGTGGAGTTAATAAAAGCTCTTTACACGCCTCATTTACACTCAAACTTGCATGTTAACATAACTGTACCAGGATAATCTGCCAACAGTCAAAGTGGTAAAAAAGGAAATTAAAAAAAAAATCCTCATTTGACTTATTTTGGTGGAATAATGCCAGAATTGAATATTAGTAGTCATGTCAAGAAATGTAAAAAAAAATTAAAAATGTCATTAAAAAAGCAGAACATTCAGAAAGTAATGATGACATTTTGTGCAAGGAACATATTTTTTCTCTGGCAGTTGTGAATGTGCAATAGAAATAAATGGGCGCCATAGGTAACAGTTATGGAATGTAAAATGTTCACCTGAAAAACCTATCTATTTTCTTATAATACAAATATGAATAATACAATGTACACAAGTCCTAGCGTTGTAAGGAGAGGTAGGAGACACACACAAAGGCTTAAATAGTGGCTAAGATGAGATACAGTGAGAAGTGCATAACATAACACTTCTGTGAGACGAGTTGACCAAGGAAAGTGATAATGTAAGAGAAGGACACATTCTGTAACAGTTGGATGACGCCCGTCACAGACAAAGCTGACCCCACAGAAATGTCAACAATGGTAGAACTGGAGGTGTCCTTGTTAAGACTATGCAGCAATAATGTGTTATCTGGCATTTTTGTGAAATGAGGAATCAAACCTTGCTTCGGCTCCAGAATCCACACTTCTCTAATACTTTAAGAAGAGTGAGTCTGGTTCCTCTGACGCACCTCGAGTCAAACTCAAACAGTACAATCAGATTATCTCATCTCAGTGACACATGTGAAACAAAGGAACTCGTTGGTTATCAATCATTTAGAACAAAATCTAATTTTTAAATTTTTTTTTTAAATTTTTTTTTTTTTTACTCGTAAGCAGACATATTTTGTTTTATACAGACGGACCGTGTGTCTCACTGATTGGCTAAGCCTCCTGTCAATCACACCCACTACTGAGCGATATCATTCTGGACACAAGTAGGCTATTCTTCTTCATATTGGCCAAATTTATGGTTAGCAATCCATCTAGAGACGTTTCATAAATCTTAACTTTAACCTTCCTATCTACACTTACTCAGTTTGGTAGCATGGCAACTGTTCAGTATAATAGTGGACTGTCAGTAATCTAGGATCTGGCAACATTACAAACTATTCCATATTGAATCCTCTCATTACATGGATGTACTCAAATACTAACATCTGACCTGTTAATAAACATAAGCCCTTTAGCTCAGTCTGGCAAGAGTCTGGAGCTAATGCACAGTGGAGTAGTGGATGTACAGCAGTTATTGAATTAGCTTGTGCCTGTGATTAGTGCTGATAATAAGGATCATGTGGAGTTTAAGCTGAAGCAGCCTCAACACAGGAAAGTGCTGCCAATAAACGGGACGTGTTTGAGTGGATTACGTTTGCACACAGAGCAAAACCTACGATAAAACAAGCGGAAATTAACAATACGACTGTGGTGGATTTACTTCATCTGCCTGCTGGGGTGGATTTTTGCTTCAGTACAAAAACACTGCGTACATTTTACATTTTCAGTCAAATTCTGATTGCTACGTGGAATAATCAGATAACTCTATAATTAGATTTGAGTTTTGCTGTGTGTTTACAGGCATAACAGACATTTGAGCATAAAAAAACAGATGGTGTCATGTGTCAGTAACTAGTTTTAAAGTCAAACCGGGATTGCGGTAATCTATAAATTTGAAAGTTACCAGCCCTAGTACATTTTAGTAACCTTTTTCTCTGCCACAAATGTGTGTAATCCATAGAACTGTGTAAAACAGTAAAAAGATAAACAGGTAGAACGGGACGCAGATGAGCTGTGAACCAAAGCAAATACAACTTGATTTAAAAATCTGTTTCAATTTATGAAGTGCTTTTTGTGTTGTATGTTGCATTTTTACAAAGTAATCTGTCAGTGTGTCAGTTAATCAATGGAATTGTATAGGAACTGTTGTATTTGAAGACAAAGTACAAAAAACTCTTTCAATCTTAATTTCATTTTCGCTTTTGTCCCATTTGATCAGATTTTTGGTGTAAACCTCTGCTCCAAAGAGAGAGATCATGTAGTGGTGGATGAATAATGACCGTACATGTGCTCTTCTATACCGCAGCAGCAAAAGCATCAGCCACTTCAACCTCTCCATCTGGAACGTTCCACACTATGGCATACATTTTGTCTATATTTATGGACCCCGCTCACTGTAAGAATGCATGTTTTTAAAGATATTTTTGAGCAACAAAACACTCTCTTGAGTAAGTGGGTTTTTATCTGTACAGATACAAATCACCGTGAAAGTTAAATGCATGAATTTGATGTGTTAATTCAAGCACACTTCATTCTACTTCAAGTCTAGACAACCACAACAATCCCCATTGTTTCTTATGGAGTGATGGGCTGTTTACCAGGTTAACAACATTGATTAGCACAGAAACACGCACAAACAGTGGGCCCAGGATGTCTCTGAGTGAAGGTGGATCCATAATTCATAAGAACCAGAACAATACGTAGTCCATTAGAAGCAGCAAGAGGAGACAGAAGGAGGACAAAAGTGAGAAAGAGACAGGACTTGTCAATAAAATCAATTCAAAGAAAAAAACAAAGCAAGAAATGCACACAATGAATGCGATGAGGAGGAAATTGAATAGAATTGGCCTATCGTACATGCATTTGTATTGAAAATGATTGTCTTATTCCACTACAAATACATGTATTATATTCTGATTAACAATACTGCTTTGTTAAATATAGCTTTGATGATTCTACACATATCATTGTGTACAAAACAATATGCATGTCCATTTGTAGAAAATTGTCGGTGCAGAGGAAAGTAACTAATTCAAAACAATTCATGTTTAGGCTATTTGGGAAATACGTTACCTTTAGTGAGTTTTATAATTCTCTGCATCATTTTTTTTGCTTTGTATTTGTGTAAAATAAGATAGAAAAATGACTTTTAGAGACTTTTTGTTTTTCAACCAAGGCAATATTACATTAATTTCCAAATGGCTGAAATACTAGATGACACCAGATTTACAGTTTTATAGGTAATTTATATATGTCAAACAACCCTCTTTTGATAGACCGTTTTCTAGCTAATATGTTTTAACATCCACAATTTTTTTACTCTACATTTTAGACAAGATTCCACTGATTCTACCTTATCTTATTTGAGAGGAAATGACAGTAGTTGTAACATTGTTTTAAACTACATTTCTTTTCTTTTCTTTTCTTTTTTTGTAATTAAAAAAATTAAAAGCAATATTTTACAAGAGATTCAAAAGGGTTCTTCAAATCCAATCAACATTCTGCCTGAAGAAACATTCAAACAAAGATAAAGATTCAACTTTTCCTATAATGAATTATCATTGTTTGGTCATATTTTATAATCCTACTTGTTAAATATGTAAATAAATGTGTCTCTAATTCCCTGGTTTAGTCTCTGGTTTGTCGTACTTGACTGTGTGACTTTTTATCAGCCAGTCCTCAGGGAAATCCCATTCAATTCATGTATTTAATTAACTTCAGCATTTAGTCCTGCTACATGAATTATGTCCCTTCTAGTCCACCGTATGCTTAGCAGCGTCTATTTGAAAGTGATTTACAGTCATCTAAATCCCTCAGTCGGTCTGCAGCTAATAAACAACTTTAATTTGATTGGATTGGTCTGGGTTTGAGCATAGAGTTGCCATCTTATAAAACAAGATTAAATGTGATTAAAATGTACAGATGGCTTTTTTGTGTTGCTATGCTTGGTCGATGATTTTATGGTGTATTTCTTATTGGAATCTTAGCAAAAGGAGCTGGATGAGGTAAGTTTGACTGCTGCGCTCAGGACCAGGCCGGGAACAAGTGGTAGAAAATGAATTGAGCTAGTGTTTTGTTTTTTTTTTATTTCACTTTGTTTCATAAAAGCTATAGGCTTGTTCCGTTACTTTTCTCAAAGGCCACATAAATTGTCTCCATGTAGATGTTATTGCTTTGCCTGATATATTCCTGTGTGGCATAAAACCAGTTTGCTTTCATTCAAATCGATGGTTTGCTCAATACTACTGTGAAAAGCATGCATCCTTACTGTGAGCGGTGCTTGCCTCACCACAGATCTGACCTGTAATTTGGCCAGGAGGATAGATCTGTTTAATGTTATACTGTGGAACATTCCAGACAAAGGAATTACATCTCCGTGGAGACAAGCAGGTGGCATGTAAAGCCACTTTTCCCTTTTTTCACCTCGTGATCGCCACTTCCGTTGTAATGGCACTTCCGGTCCAGCGGGAACTCTGCTGGTTTAAATGGAGAACGAGGGAAAAGTCTCGCCGCTAAAACATGCTATAAAGTAGATTGGTTTGTGTAAAATGTCCAATGTTTGTGTGTCCAACAAGTCAACAATGCACCGATTCCCTGGGCGGCCCAAAAAAGGCTTTTTAGTCTGTGTAGAACTTATTTTCTCTCGAGGTCGGCAGCCCTGTGTTAACTAATACACCCGGGCTTTTGGAATATGGTGAATTGAAAATCTATGCACAGAAACAGCTGCGTTCATATGACACCAAAGAACCATTCACCAGTTCACTCATGAATTCATAAATAAGTGTTTAGACTGACTCTTGAGAGCAAGGATTGAACCGCCGTGAACAATCTACCAACTGAATTTATGACATACTTAAAATATTCAAAATAATATAATATGAGAATACATTACAAGAAAATCCACTGTACATGTAATACTTATGTCAACTATCTTTTAAAAGCGCATTAGTAAAATACGTTGTCGTTGGCTTTACCTCTATGCAACTTCCCCATGTTATGCACCTGTATTCACCTGCACCTGCTCCTCCTGAGTGTATTTAAAGGAAACAAACATCACATGGTTCAAGCCCCAGAGTGACTCACTGTGTGTCTGTCAACGCTGCATCGGGTTAGCGACAGGGCTAACGATGTAGCGCTAACATGTGAATCACAGCCAGCGCAGCCCTTTTAATTACCCAATACAAGGTTTATTTAAAACAAGACACTGTTTACAATGGAACAACGGAAATAACCTGGATTTGGCAGGACTACTAACAATAGCGTGCCAATGGGAATAAATTAGCATGTGTGTGAACTGTGATTGTATATGTCTGCCTGTTATTGATCTGAATGGGATCGATGCAGAGAAAAGTGTTAACCTAATAATAGCAGTTGGCCAGGTGTGCTAGTAAAAACAAATGTAATTATTCTCTCGTAATGTAAGCAAGCTTTGAATTAGTGAAAAGAGAGAAAGATGTTGAGAATACCCAATCAAAATACTTAATCATAAAACTTGAGGGTTCAGTTAGTATGCTAAATCTTAAATTTGATGGTCTCAATGACTGTGCCGCACTTGGTGCTGCTGGCAGGATTCTTTTTCTGAGAATGCATGAATCTTAATTGTTTTTTAGAATTCAAGCAGATGTTGAACCTTATAAATTGAATCTATTATTCCACTATATGTTTGGCAAACCAGACCACGTCAACAATAGTATTATAATTATAGGGCTTTAGAACATTAAGTCATTTGTAACTATAATCAGCACCATAATATAAACTACATTAGAAAATGATGACTGCTCTTACCTCAGTGAGGTGTGGGTTGGGGTTGAAGCCACACTGGTTGCATACTGTGGCCTTACACTGTGTACAAGTGTTGTAGTTGGGGACTGCAGGAGGGTTGGACAGCTCCGTGGTGGTGCAGACAGGACAGAGTTTACTGCTGGGCATCGGTGCAATCTGCGGCAACGGAGCGTACGGCGAGGTGGGCGTCAAACCACGGTCTGGGGACACCGAAGGAGATCTCCCAGTCCTAGATCCACTGCCCGATCCACTGAAGTCCACCTGGAGGTTGCGACGAGAGGCATGTTGTCCTTGACTTTGCCCTCCGTGCATGCCCATACCCATGGAGGCCCCACCAGGACTTTGGCCCATGCCTGGACTGTGGCTCTGCGCCTGGGACATGGGGGTGGGGCTGGATTGTTTGTGTCGGGGGGAGCTGGGACTGTCATGGGCAGCCAGACGGTACGGTTCTCCAGGTCGAGAGCCGATCCCTCCGCTCATGCCCATCCCGGCGCCCATACCTCCGGTTCCTATGCCCCCGGAGCTCATGCCCCCTCCGTATCCACCCATACCCCCACCCATGCTCCCACCCATACCGCTACCCATACCACCTCCCATACCACCTCCCATATTACCGCCCATGCCTCCACCCATGCCCCCACCCATACCCCCGCCCATGCCCCCACCCATGCCCCATATTACCACCCATACCCATACCGCCACCCATGCTTCCTCCCATACTACCACCCATATTTTCCACCCATGCCGCCACCCATACCACTACCCATATTTCCACCCATGCCGCCACCCATACCGCCTACCCATAGTTCCACCCATGCCGCCACCCATACCGCTACCCATATTACCACCCATGCCTCCACCCATACCCATACCCCCACCCATACCCCCACCCATGCCGCCGCCCATCATCCCGGAGCCAGTCATTCCACTCATCCCCATTCCTCCTACGCCTCCTCCAGGTTTGGGGCTGCCCATTTGACCCATCGGCCCCCTGCAAGAGACAAAAAAGAGGAGAGAAATTACATTTTCAGAGAGCTGGTTAATGTCAAGAGTTGAGCTTGAGTTAGTGTTTACGGGTGGGATTCAAGGTAACCGGGACTGTTTTCAAGATTTGTGGGGCCCTTACAATGGGGTGATTAATAAGGTCCTTCAAATATGAAAATAAAATAAATACAAATTAAAACACATATATTGAGCTGTGGGGCCCCTTGTAAACGTGGGACTGCTTTTTCAGAGAAACGACCCTGGTTCTATTTACAATTCAAATTCTTAACTTGGTGTAAATTGTTTCAGGAAAAAAACAATATCATTTTCTTTGTTATTATGGTTGACAAAAATATCACATAGTATTAACATGAATCTGTAGTCTATAAAGCTATTGTATACGACAGATCGGAAAGTAACCCATTTTACCACATATAATAAACATGTGACCAAGCAAGACAAATATTACGACCTGCTCTTGCTCAATCAGATGAACACCACTTGTAATTACCACTGAACAGCTGAATGAATTAGAGCTATAGGCAGCAGCTAAATGTCACTTCCATATGGACAAAACTCAATTATGTTGAGCTCAGTGAAACCACAGCAGGTCTGCAGTGGTGAAGGCACGAGATATTTACCCAGTCGCTCAATGCATGATGGTTTGAACCAGGAAAACAACTGCAAACGATGAGAAGCAACACTGTGAAATGGTGGAATTTGAAGTAGTCAACCAACAACCAGAATCCATTTGTGGTATATATATTTGTGTTATATTGCTTCAAAATATTGATAGTAGATTGTGGCCTGTTTACTTCACTCACTTTTAGTTTTATTTCTTCCATTCATGAATGTATTATGATATTGCCATAAAACATATCATATCATCATGCAGATCTGAAGGTATTTTTTGAGCAATAAAAACATCTGAATAATTTGAGGTTGATCCTTTCAGTACCATTCTGTGGAAATAATATATCCACAGAGACAAGCAGGTGGCATACCGCTCGCCAAATATGTTACATTTTGCATGTTTAAACCATAAAACAACTACAAAACAACACTAGAATCGGCAGGTGGCAAGTGTTTACACTTCGGTACTGAATCAGTGTTTGACCGTTGTGTTTTGCTGACACGTGTGAGATCACAGCTGTGTGTGTCCATAAACACAGACAGGAGAATGAACAGACCAGGCTTTAGCTCAGCTTCAGGTAAATAAACACTTTGTGGAAGGATCATATCACTGGATTCCCTTTTATTTAACCTTCATCATTGTTGACAAGCTAAAATGTATAGAAAGCTGTACTTTGACTTTTATTATGTAGACAAGTAATTGTACTTTTACTTGAGTAATTAACTTCACTACTTTTGCCCCCTCTAAGAATCAGGGTCCTGATATTTCTCTGTAATTTAAAGATTGTGTCCATCTCTGCTGTCTTGGAGCTGTCGTTTGTCTCTTTCACCTCACTGCTCCCTCATCTCAGGTCTATCAAACTTAAAGTGGAAAAAAGTACGTCACTGTCGGCCGGCTGGAAACGACCGGGTGACTTTGAAGACGTTAGTAAAAGAAAGTTTTCTATTGTTGTTAGACTTCGTAGCCAAGGTAATTGCAGTACCGGGATTGTTGTTTGTTTGTGTCAACCACAGCAGCAGAACCATCAGAACCATCAGAACCATCAGAACCATCAGAACCATCAGAACCATCAACCACATTTACTCAGTTATTTGTCTGTTTTACTCTCTCTTGGTTTAATACCACTAAATATTCAATTAGATGGTAATATGGTATTATTGATTTAATTTTAGTCTTTTATTTAGTCATCTAAGATTATATTTTATTGTGGACAAGATTTAATCAACTAATTCTAATTCTAATTTTATAATTTTAAAATGTATTGCATTGCTTCATGGAAGTTTTAAACACATGTTTGGATGTTGAGTTTAGGATTTTAGTTTGGAGCAACTTCGATTGATTATGTTTAGTTTTTATTATTCAATGAAAAAATCGGAACCTTTTGTCTCACAAAGATATTTACTTTTTGTCATGTTTTAGTCAACAAAATCACATTGACGAAAACTATGACGAAAATATTTTAATCTACAAAAATAACACTGTTGGAAATACGCTGTTCAAATATTGTTTAAATGTTAAAAGGTTGTAATCAAACACAAAATTGTAGCAAGATCCATATTTTTGCAGCTTCATTTTTAATAGATCCGCTTCTAATTCAAAGGTGCAGCCAAAAAAAGTTTAAGAATCACTGAGTTTTCTTTACTTGTAAACAGCACAACTTGAAACGTGTTATGAATATAAATCATTTCCATTGCCCGGTGCTGACGCTATTTCCAGTTTTGAGCAGAATGACTATTGTGTCCTCTGCGGTATCGGCATGTGTCAGTGATTGAATCGGTCTAGGGAGCCAGTATTTCTAACTCTAAAATGGTTCGGGGTGCTGAAATTGGAAATGTTGATTTAGTGAGCCCAAGTGTCATTACAGACAGAGAAAAACGCTCTGCTCTGCCACCACTGCACCAAGACACTCCCGAAAGGGCTCGATTCTGTGAGTTCAACCAGCAATGAATACCTTAAAATACCTTTATATTTTATATATATATATATATATATATATATATATATATACACATAAAAATACATACATACATACATACATACATACATTTTTGAAGGACATTTAACCCATGATCTCCTCATTGGGAGGCCAGAGCTCTAACTGCAACTGTGATTTTGTGGTTGTTAGTATAATGTAGGGTTTAGATGCTATTTTATTTCATGAGGCAAATGTCCCATAGCTCAAGTTGTTTTTAAAATCCACACATTTTCTCCGGTGAAACACTGAGCCATGGCCATCAGTCCTGGTTAATGTATTTACATTTCTCGAAGACCTTTATTATTCTTGCACTGAGAAATGAGTGTTCTTCAAAGTTGTTCTGCACAGTTCGTCTGCACTTAGTATTAGTGCAGTATTAGTTTGAGCTACTCATAATAAAGCATTTATGTGTCCTCTTGATGGAACACAAAAGTTTGAGTCAGGGGTGTTTCTAAAAGGGAGGCCTGACCAAAAATAAGTTCAATTCTATTTGAGTTATAATACATTACCCACGCAAAACAAAAATATTGAATTGGTGATTAATAAGATAAACTGATACATGGTCAGAATTCTGAAAACATTTACACAAAGGTGTAATCCCTCATTTGTCCAGGAGTGTTCCATTGTAGAAAAAGATTCCGTTGTAGTCATCTAGACTCTGTTTTAGAAAAACAAAACGTTTCGACTCTCATCCAAGAGTCAATCACAATCTGTGAAACAAGTCTGAGAACTCAGCGTCGTGGTATATTTTTTTATATCCTACTCTGTGAAAGCCCTGCCCACAAGGCGGGAACCCTGATAATGGAGCCAAAGTCAGTGAGAACAATAGGACCATCCCATTTGGTTTCGATGGCCCCTCTTTCCTGAGTACCTTTATTAGCATCCGAATGCCTCAGGCGTCTCCAGGGTGTCAGCAAACCATTATAAACAACTGGAAGGTTGAATCTTAAACATCCATTACGATTTAAGGAAGGATTCTCTTTTTTAACAAAGATTGCCTCCTTAACTCCTCTTTCAAACCATCTTTTCTCCCTGCTCAGAATCTCCACCTCACTGTCTTCAATAGAGTGGTTTGTGGCTTTGAGATGAAGATGCACGATGCTCTGGGGTCCTGAGCTCGCATGTCTTCTGTGCTGATAAAGCCTCTTGTGCAGGGGCTGTTTAGTCTCCCCTATGTACCGCTCTGAATCTTTGTTAAAAAGAGAATCCCTCCTTAAATCGTAATGAAGATCGTAATGAAGATTCAAACTTCCGGTTGTTTACAATGGTCTGCTGAAACCCTGGAGACGCCCGGGGCATTCTGATGCTAATAAAGGTACTCAGGAAAGAGGGAGCAGAAGTCAGAGAACAATAGGCCCATCCCATTTGGTTTCGATGGCACATTATCAGGGTTCCCGCCCTGTGGGCAGGGCTTTCACAGAGTAGGATATAAACAAGAGTTCTCAGACTTGTTTCACAGATTGAGAATGACTCTTGGATGAGAGTCGAAACGTTTCGTTTTTCTAAAAACAGAGTCCAGATGACTACAATTGAATCTTTTTCTACAACATTTACACAAAGGCTTATTATCTTTAAACAGCTGATCTGGAGCTGTCGCCATCAAACTGCCAAACTCCTTTAAAATCCCCTATGTAAAATCATTGTGCACTATTCAGTTCACTTTCCTCACTGTGGTAAAATTGTACATAAACATAAAGATATACATACATATAATATGTTGTGAGGGTACTATACTCTTTTAGTAGTGTATTTTAATGTTTTCCATGCTTGTATGTTTTAGTCAATAACTATATTCTAACCTTACTTTACTTTAATAAATGAAGTTTGAATGTCTTCTTTCTTCACCAGGGGTTTAGCTGATAATCACATGTATTGTATTTTTTATTCTCACTGTGATTGCTATCTGTATTGTCTGTAACACAAATCATTTCCCGTAAAGTTATTTTGACATTACTCCTTTTAATACTACTATTACTACATGTACTTATTTGAAAAAAGTTATCACTCAACATGTAATAGATTTGTGATATTATTTTGGTCCTTTTTAGTTCCTCTCATGGTACAATGCATCAGAGACATTTAAAGACCTATATCATACTGTCTAATATTCCCTTCCAGACTCAAACTACTACAATTACTTCAGTTTCTAAGGAAGCCACCAGTCAGGACAGCATCTCCGTCCTGTGCGTGCGGGCGGCTGTTGACCGCATTGGTTTGGTTCGGTCCGTTGCCTCCTTCTGCTGCTGCCTCTCGTCTCTTCTTATTCTATTTCAAAGCCGTTTTAATGTCACCGCGTGCGAGCCGTGCGTATTCACTCGGACAAGCGCCAAATTACCCATGATTCCTCACTCATAACGATGAATCTTTACGGGATGGACGGATGTATTGACTCGGTAAACAAGAAGGGGAACGTATCAAGCTTTGACAAATATAATTAACCTTTATGTCAAATCAGTTGAGATGGGAATTTATTCTTGTGGGCGCTAAGCAGCTCCTCCTGACGCTGTAAGCAAAACGACAACCCCATCAGTGTATTAAAGGTGCACTGTGTAACACCACTAGACCAAGTTGCAGGTCAGATCTGCGGAGAGGCGAGCACGCAATACATTGGAATAAAAGCAGCCACTAGTTTGGGTTTGATGTGCCGTGATGTTTGTTTGGGGACGTTATGTGCTACTTGTGTTCATTTTGTTTTGTTGGTCGCTCTCTGGTCTTGCTCTGTGTTCTGTCTTTTTTTTCGTGGTGGGGGGACGGAATAAAAGCAAAATCCTTTCATTCCAACGCAACTGCAGCCACCACAGCCTCTCCACCTTGAAATCATTAAATCTACAACATGTCCTGAAAGCCACTTAAAGACAGTTGTTGAAGATTTTTATTTTTGCTATAACATTTATGTATCTAGTTCGTCTAATTGTCTATAATAAATACTATATAAAACCATCCTGCCCACTTCGAAGCCCACAGAGGTTCCGAAATAAGGGAGAGAGAAAAAAAGAGAGAGAGCCGAGAGCCTGATGCAGACTTGGTTTGGTCCTTGTCTAGGTTTTGCCCTGATCCATTCCAGGTTTAGTCCCAGTTTTGTCCCAATTTTAATACAATGGGAATGCTTTTAGGGCTAAAACAGGGACAGGCATTGTCAAAACTAAAGCAGGAACCAGGATGTGAAATGTACTTAAATAGAATAATAGGCAGTTTAACATTTTGAATTTGACAACTGAAAGAATGTTTTCTTTATTTTTCTTTGCGGTTTCCAGACTGAGCTACTTGTACTGACAAACATATACAACTCTAAAATATGATACAGCACAACACAGAGAAACGCTAGCTAGACAAACAAACAAACATTTTAGATCCCTTTACCTGTTCTTCCGCTCATTCTTATCTGCAAACGTAACCTTCCTTCTGACAAAAACGCCGCCGTCACTCCACAAACACGGTAAGAAACTCATCTTTTCCACTCAGGAACTGGGAAGATGTCTTGCTCTTCCTATGAACAGTCCCAGTCCTTCTGATAAACACACGCAGTAATAACCGTCTCTATGGCTGCAGGTCAGAAGGGACCCATTTGAGGCACACGCAAGCACTAATACACAGAATACAAGCAGCACGTCCAATGTTCTCCAATCTATTATGACGTTTTATTGAATTTAGGTGAATAAAGGTGAAGAGAGGAAAATAATAAGGCTGTAAGTATGTGAAAACCGTAACAGTTTACCATTCCCAAAGGTCTAGTTCCCTTTTGAGCGATGGGCATAAAGAACTGCCATACGGTAGACTTTGCTATTTTAAAGGTGCACCATGTAACATTAATGCAGCTGCTTGTCTCTATGGGGAAGACATCACCTTTTCTAGAATGTTAAAAATTTTGGCCTTAACAGGTTTTTAGGATTTTCTCATTTTCACTTTATTTGGTAGGATAATGCCTGTGGTAAATATAAACCATCATTTTACACCAATCAAGTAACAGTTTAGGGAGACTCAAAGTTCCATCTAAAAGTTTGACACAATTTACACGCAAGAAACACATTTAACGCCTCTCCACAGAGCTAACTTGTCCTGGTGTCACCCGCCTGTGTCCACTGAGATGTGTGTGTGGGTTTAAATCTATAACTGTAGAAAGAACCAAGGCCAAGAAAGAACAGTCTGACAAAACTCAAATGTGAACATGAACCACATCTATGACATCATGAGGACATCATGCAGACTTTCTCCTGGACAACTTCACAACATGTGCAAGCCTCAGTCACTCAAGTGTGAGGGGAGTAACAGCCCTCAGGACAAAAGTCTGTTTATGCTGTATCCTGCAGCCAGTGTTCAGGGGGAACCAGGTGTACTCCGGAGACACAACAGGAAGCTCTTGTAAGTTTCATTCTTAATCCACTCTGTTGTTTCAGATCATTTTCAATCGAGATCAAGATTCAGTCGCGTCTGATCATAATTATGGGCTTGATTCTACAGACAAACCTGTCAAGCATGTGGTTCAGTGCAAAGTTGGACTTTGGGCAAGAAAAATTACAATTTAATTAAAACTCCTGAACACTGAACGACATTTTAATTCAATTCATAAATCGAGATCGACCAATGCAGGGAAAGAAATTGTGATACTTTTTTTTCCCCATCTCACCCAGCCCTTTGGAATAGTTAAACTAATGATTCGATTTTTTTGTTCTTTTTTACTTGTATTGATGCTACAGGCAACCACCACTTGCATTTAATTCAGCAATTTTTTAAGCCAGATGCCCGACTCAAGTCACATTTACAGTAACTGGATGACGGAGTCTCTTGGGACACATCGACAGTAAATGCAGTAACTCGTACACACCATCGCCCTGCAGACTACGAGAGCGGCTCGAGAGCGGTTACGTAACAGAGAGCGGGCCAGTGTGCGTTACAGCTGAGACCCGGACAGTAATTCGCCTCCCCGCACGGCGCATAGGAGTGTGCATAAACCACAGACACCTACACTCAAGCCCGTGTCACTAATCTAAGCTTAATGGCAGCTTTACAATGTGACACTGAGGAGTTCCACAGTCCAGACTCTCTCCAGACATTTCCATTCACAGGACGTTAGGACAGACAAAATGAGTGCAATGAGAGAGAAGCGCAATGAGGACAACAGGAGAAAGCAAACAGGTTAGAAAGGGTGAGTTTTGTGGATTCAGAAAACATCCCAAACATGGGTTCCATAAACACTGTGTTGACTAGAAGGACATATATTATGCATTGTTTGTATTCTATTGTACTCACAGGCGCTGCATGTTTTAGAACTTCAAATAATGACTATTTATAGAAAACACACATTAAGTGGCATCATTCTGTGCTCCTTGATCTTAATCATCTGAAGTATCTCAATATTCATCTGATACGAATACCAATGACTTTGTATTAAAAATGCCTACAAGCTAAACTAAAAATACACTATAAAGAGAAGAGCAAATATATTTACCTTGGTATATATACATTATCAATATTATTGCGCCACCACACCTCAAACAGATATAAAACTTACTAAATATACTGTGCAGATTTAAAAAAAAAAAAAACATTTTTAGTTTTTTTTTCTTTAGCATGAGAATTGATTCTTTTTAATACCTCAGTCGGTATCGTAATATCAAATCTCCTCCTTTGCCGTCACAATCCGTGGAAAATAAAAACAAGGCTTTTCCTGAGGCTCAGAGCCAGATGACCTCGTAAACCGCATTAAGGAAACCAGCGTGAATGAGGCTAATTACAACTCCATGTCGATAGTCTTGATGAGGAAAAAACGTTTTTTTTTGTTTTCATTTTTTTAAGATAAAGAAAGCGCTTCAGGAGATACCAAGATGGAGGATTAGCCCCAATCGTATGAGTGGACTCAAAAGCACTATATAAAAACAAAAATATTCTTGTCATGTTGGTTCCGTGTGTTATTTTAGGACACAAGCGTGGATTCTGCTGTTTCATGCTGCGCAATGAACGGCTGAGAAGCAGGTGTGAGCTATAATTTCAACATCACCTGAAAAACAGCTGTGTTTTGTGCATAAATACAATGTTATATGGATCACGTTTTGTTCAAGCTGTTATTGTAAATATTCAAATAACCAATAACATGTTACAGACTCTCACACCTCTTAAAGGGGCTGTCCCCATTTTTTTCTCTCTTATGTAATAAAGTTTTAAAAAATTATATATTGCTGATGTAAAAGCATCTCTTAGGGTCAAAATGAGACTACTGTGTGTTGTAAGACTCTAATTATAAAGTGGTTTTATAATCTGCAAATCATGAAGTAACGCTAGTGTGGTGTTAGCATGCTCGTTGTTGATAGCACTAGCTTGACGCCCAAACTCCGCTCTGGCCTCTGAAAGTTGTGTAAGTAAAAGTCTGGTACAGCACCTGCAGTAACAAAGGATAATAAATAATAAGTGCATTGGTTGGCTCAAAGTTAACGAAACAAAATACATCTGTTTATGTCATCAATAAGCGACATTTCATTGAGAATATGCAGGGAAAATGTGCACTTAACTGACATCTTTTTGGACAGATTAAAGGTGTTATAAGGTATTATTTCTCCTTGCATAACTATTGTGCAAATGTAGGGATTTTGGTGCTTGTTTACAATATGGTTGCTTGGTAGCAGTTATGGATTCACCTCTTGTAATGTCACATCTGCTTCTCATGTACAACCAAGAAACACAATTATAAAATGGTTAATTTGGAGCAAAATGCACATTAAGTCTGGCCACTATATGCTATGCCATTGTGACATTTTATCACTTACTTCAACATGTAATCCAGTTCAATTGAGGACATCACCATATTTTTTACATACTACCAGCTCCAGAACATTTTTTTACACTTGGAGTCTCAAGTTTCTGTGCCACCCTCCCTGCGCTCCGTTCAGCAGCAGCTCGGTGTGGCCCAGCGGGACTTTGGCAGCGAATCACAGAATAACGCCATATTTCTGCTATCAGCATGAAATTATGGAAAATTAAACGTATGAATTTGAGTTGGTTAATGCCCTTTTTTTGTGCGTGTGTGTGTGTGTGTGTGTGTGTGTGTGTAAATCTTCAAAAGGAGCTCTGAACTGCGGCGGTGGTTGTTACGTCACACTTGAGGCAAATAATGACAAGCGCAAGGAATTATGGTTATAAAAACATAGGATGAGTCAGACATAAACATATCCAAGCAAAGTAATGTGGTTAGTACTGCAGCTGCCTCCGAATAAGAAGGTTCTGGGTTGAATTCTCTATCTGTGCACTGAAGTGTGAGTGGTTGACCTGTCTCATGCAGCAGCAGAATCATCAGCCACCTCAACCTCTCTCCTACATTATTTTTTTCTCTAAAGGATTACAAAATAATAATAATCAAGGCTTTATTAGACAGGAAAGTATAGCGGGAAATGTGGATGAGAGCGGGAAGGACATGCAGGAAATTGAGCTGGATTCGAACTCATGACCCTGCAACCGGCTGCACGTGGAGCCTGGCATGTGTGCTGTCCACTCAGCCATAGAGAAAAAATAATATTTCCTAATCGATAATAAAAGCAGTATCGTAACTATATATTCATTTGGACAAGAATCGACGCTTTCTGTTATGACTTTGAATGTTGTAAAAATGTTGGTTTCCTTTTTTACTGGCAAGTCTCCGGTTCATGCAGAGGGGGATTCACACACAAAAAAAAGGTTGGTAACCACTGGTCTATAGAATCCTGCCCGTAGTTGTTCTTTGGCATAATCGGTAACACTTCATAATAACTACAACATCATTACTAACATTCATAAAGCATGATTAAGGGCTTGATTCATAATGAGCAAAGCGTTTGATAAGGCTTAACTAATATCGAATACTACTTAATTATTACCCCTGCTCATAAACTCTTAATTAAATAGTTACTAAGCCTGAATCATTCCTAACAAAAGTCCTTGTTCATGCTTTAAGTCTAATTAGAGTGTAGTCATTATAAAGTGGGCCTGCCTAATCTATAGTAGACCCACATTAAATTGAATTAGATTGTACAGTAGAGGTCCTGGACAGACCTAATTAATATGATTGACTCGCTCAGACTTCCAGTTCCATTAAGCACAGTTTCACATCGATTTGCCTTTGTCGAGCCTGTAGTCGCATCCGCTCTGGTCGTAGTCTGTTTTCGGTGGGAATATCGGTACGGGTGATGTCAGAGGATTCTTTAGCATCACAACTGTTGTTTTCTAAGCTTCCCAAGTCTCTGTGTCATTCAAAAAGTGGCTTAAGCACGGTCATCATCCAAAATTATATGATGTCCCAAAGTGAAATAAAGTACTTCTATTACATACTTCATTACACCATTACTTCAAGTGGAGGGTACTGCTTTAGAATGTGAAATAATGATTGGTTATCGGGTCGCAAATCGACTGAAAAAATACATATTGTGCCAAAAGCTTAGTTGTAGGTTGATGGTAGTAAAAAGCGGTGGTTAAAGTGTAGTAGTTAAAGTGCCCACGACAGGTTTGACTACTTGTTTAACTCAAATGCTGTCAAGATAAATATATTTCAAATTTTGCTAAAGAGATTTACAAAAGTAATCCCAGTTTAGCAATTTTTGCATGTTTAGGCCTATGAATTTTACTTCCTGGTTGTAAATGACGTCACACTTAATTACCTAGCAACCATGCTGGGTCAAAACTCATCTAATGTCACAGATTTTTTTTTTTGACGAATAAAAATATATTTATTTTTGTTGTTTTCATATCTAAAAGCTAAAAAAAAAAAAAGAAAAGCTGTTTATTTTGTATAAACGATGCATTATGGAATGAGCGTCACTAGTGTGTTGCCATCAATCTGTTTTTACTTAATTTTCAACAGATTTTTCATCTTCTCTCCACAAACGTCTACTTGATTGGTGTAAAACTATGATTTATATTTACAACAGGCAGAAAAACTGTAAAAACCTGTCAAATGCACTTTAAAGGAGCAACGCTTTCTAAGTTACCTTCAATAAAGCACGAAGAACGACTTAAGTATCATTAAAAGTAATAGTAGTTCACAGTTGTTGTCGATTTATTATGTATGTTTCTATCTGGCTCGGAACCCCCGGTGCTAACGCTCTTTCTTGCCCGCGTGTTTGGCTTTGCTCCCCCTGGTTTGATTAGCACTGGAGTTAGCTCAGCGCTAGACTAAGTTGCAGCTGTGAGGCGCTGAGAGAATAATGGCTCAATTTACAAGAACGGTAAACAGTTGACGACTGAAGAAGCTGCTATCACTGCTGCTAACACTTTGTTCCTCTCATCAGGGCTACTGGACTGCAAATCAAGACTGGAAACATGAAGGCTAATTACGACTGCTCCAGCGTTTTAACATTTCATTCATAACCAGTTTTCAGTAGACGCTATGTGTGTTGCACTTAAGTTGTTTGCTCTACTGGCTGTTGGAATTTATCGGGCACTGGCATCGCTCTAATATCGGAGGTTTTTGTTTGCACTTTGGTCTTGGTTTGGGCCCAGTTTGGCCGTGGACTTGGGTCTGGTCTAGGTTTAGTTACAGGTTTATTCCCAGTTTTGTCATTTTATATGGTGTGCAAGTGTGAATGCGCACCCTCAGTCCTGTCTTTGTTTCTCAATAATAGCTTGGCCTGTTATTTATCTAATCTAAGCGCTACATAAGGCCGTTATTGACTGACAGAGATGAAGCTGCCATTCTGTGTCAGCGGCCTCTCCAACAATCACTCACATAGGCACGTGGATAAATTATCACAACAGTTTTCATAATGCAAAACTATCTAACTCTACGTATGTTTGTTGGAAAAAAGCTTGAATACCAATTTAGATTCAATGGCAATAGAAAATTGTTCGAAAAGCCTCCTATAGGCAGGTGTTGAAACTTGCATCACTTGAAACAACGCATCTGGTCCGTCCAAAGTAATTGCTATGTCCATATCAAATAAATAAATAAAAACATAATTTTGATCATTAAAAAAAAGGCTAGTAGTTTCTTTAACACTCCTGGGATGTTATAGTTCTAACCGATCAAGACCATTTTAAAACTGGTTGCTAGAAGGTCACATTTGTTCCTATTTATTCCTTTTCAGTATCAATACTTCTTTAAACTAATATATATTTGCAATACAAGTTCAGTTAGTATCTGAGTATTGATTTTTGTTAGATTCAGCCTTCGATTTAGACCCGGTTTAGTCCCGGAACATAGAAGAAATGCACTGTATTTTCATGTTACGTGTTTTAAATTCTTCCCGTCCAATTCAGTTTGCATTTAAAAATTAATTAGATTTCATCCAAAACTCGAGACCAACTTCCACCGGTCCTCGCGGCACCCTTTTGTTCTTACTAATAATTCATACATTCTCCTTGTGAAACTCTTTTGTGTGAGTCCATCTGTCAGCTGTTCCTCCCTGGCTCCTCTCCGCTCTGAGAAGACGGCGGCCATCTTGAAAGCATTCGCGCGCTCGCTCGGGGCCTTTGCTGTGTAAATAAAAGGATTATTTTGTGCTGCTTGCAGTCAGAACTAAATGGGACACTGGTTATAAATAGGCCTGACTCACTGCTCACAGTTTCCTCACAGACACAGGGAAAACAGGAAAAAAGCAAATTAGTTTCACAGCATTGTAAAGATGAATGTAGTTTGCTACATTCATGCAGACGTCATAGTGGTTCGTTGCTTGTTCCTTCATACCTGACAGTTTTGACCCCTCACTCACAGTCTACTTCAGAGTGGTCATGTGATGTTACTGTGACACGTTTTGTCAGATAATTTACACAGGTTTTGGGGCTATCTTCTGACCGATACAGTTTTCATCTGCAGTCCCACAGTGTACCAGGTGTGTGACAGTATATAAAAGCCCCCTCGTCCCGGTTTATTGTGCAGGTTTGAATCGGCTGACAAGACACGTGGCAGAAACATCACGTGACACTCTGAAAAAGGCTGTTCGTTGGGAGGGGAGGGGCTTTCAATCTGAGAAACAAAATTAACTTCAAATCAATGAAGTTAGTATGTTAGTTTGCTTTTTATTTTTATCTGGAAGCACTACTCTTAAAATAATAATCTCAAATAATACACATATTGTTTTTTCTCTGGTTCCACCCCGTCTGTATTTATTTGTTCTTATTTATTTTTTCTGTTGTTGTGATTGTTTTTTGTGTCTTTATTTATACATACGCTTCGACTGCGTTGTATACATATTTATTTTATTTTATTTATCTTTTTTGGATCACATTATAAGAAAACAGAAGGTTTAAAAATATGATTTATTGAACAATGAGGAATAAGGGGTGGGATGAAATACGTTTTAACATTTGGCCACTCCTTTTTGAGCATGTATTATTCATTTACATCTCCTAAGTCTTATAAGTGAAGTTGTTATGTTGTTGGTTTTCTTAAGTGCCAAATGTCTGAGGGGGGAGACCACCTGAATCAGAATGTTGTTGTCTTCATTTGTTTTCATTTGATGCTTATGATAAAGCATGTTTGGAAATTACTTATTTAATACCTTAACTCCTACCTCCTTAATAAGCAGTTATTAAGCCCGAATCCTTCTTAAAAAGAATAAGAATATTTTCAAATAAGTCTTTGTTAATGCTTTATTAAGGTGTAGTTATTAGAAAGTGTTACCTGCATTATTTGATATTGTTGAATGCTGCATAAAAAAAATCTACTAATTGCAGTCTCTTTCATTTACAGTGAGAATAGATTGTCTGTCACCCTCTGCTGGTATCTATGGGGAATGCAGCATGTTGAAATGGCTAATTAGCAGCACAGTTAATAGAAACTTGTATAGTATTTGTTGTACAATTCAGAGTAAATGGATTTTTAAAATGCAGAGGAAACAGGAATGATTATTTTGTGTGAATGAAAATGAAACAGTATTTTTTTTTTTTTTTTTAACAGAAAAAAAATACAGGAAAAAGCCATTAGATTTTCTGTCCTCACATGGAAATAACTAAATTATGCATGTTTTATTATTTCTTTTAATCATCTTACATCCACAGATTGATATGGGACATTGCAACGTCAAAGGCTGTTTTCTCAAAATGCATTTTTCGCTTACAGAGACATAAAGATTGGCCCTTAAAGTGTACATAGTAATGCCTATTTTATTTTTATTTTGTACTATAGTAATTTTAAATTGTCTCTTAATTCATGCCCTTTTTGATTTCATATATGTTGTTTTTTATCATTGCTCAGTGTTTTATGTTGCACCTTAAGGCCGAGACAAGTTCCTATGTTTGTGAATTTTGTTCATTGACAATGGCAACAAACCCCTTCTGATTCTGATTCTGATTCTGATTCTGATTCTGATTAAAGTAGCACCTACACACACCAGACTTTACAAGCTTGGACTTATCAATATTTTGATCGATCATACACAAGGATTTGTCGTATCCAGTTCTAAGCAGCTCTCAGTAATATCCAGTTTACTCAAACACTAAATAAAATCCCCTCCTTATAAATTTATTTGGAATTTAATATGTTTGTTGTTTTTTTTATATTTAAACCTACCAAACACCTAATTGGGCCCATTTTTTTATTTTATTATTACATCATGACATAAATAACTACAGAATAAGTTTCAAATTGATATCTCTTTGAAAATTGACCTTCAGTCTCTCACCTTAACATCATTTTAACAGAGATTTAGCGTAATATAGTGAGCGCTGGAGAGAAAATTGCAATTTTTGTCTATAATTACTTTCTATTGTGAGAATGTCTTTGTATGCAGCAGTTTGATGGTGAGAAAACATCAGGCTAATCTCTGCATGCTACAGTATTTTCAGACTCAAATCACACCTCCTTTTCTCTCTCTCTCTCTCTCTCACCTTCTTTTCCTTTTCTCCATCTAGAAGTGGAATTTATATTAACAAATTTATACTACCGTAATTGTTGTTTTGGAGAAATGCAAAATTAGAATATCGAGTAAATTGTCTATGATTAAACCTATTGAAAATGACCGCAAACTTTGAACAGAAACGTCAAGTGTAATCTCCCAAACAAGGGTAAGTAGCTGCAAACAAGTTCATTGATTAATTGCAGCTAATTGCTTATTGAAATAGTCAATACACAGGCTCTGAAACATACCATGAGCTGAGAGCAGAGATGTTATGAGTCAGACAGAACAGGAACTACAGGAAAACAACATGGGAAATGTGTCTGTTTTGCGTCTTTGAGCAAAACACTCTTTCGTCTGTAACTATAGTGCACTAGGATGTCTTCAAGTGGCTTCACTTCACCTTTATCTGGTACAATTTAGAAAAAAAGAATCACATTTTCACTGACTTTTTGTAATTCTGAGCAACTAATAAATTCATTGAAAAAGTAACTGCTAGATTAATCAATTAGCAAAATAGTTATTAGTCGCAGCACTAGTATAAAGATATTTGTGGTGTTTTGCAGTTCATTTTGTGCTCCATCCACGACATTTACAGGCACATTTTAGCACATTCCTGATCCATAATCAAAACATCGTCTGAATATTATACATCGAGATAGTGTCAAAAACATATCGAGCTCCTCATTTTGGTCAACATCGCCCAACCCAAGCTCCATCCACTTCTCTTCCCTCTCTCCCATCGCTCTCTTTCCTGTCGCTGTTGCCGTCGTATGATTTGGTGCTGGTCCCGCCGGTCTGAGGTCTGAGGAAACACCTTTGAGAGGAGCCAGCAGGAGCAGAGCGTGGTTTGAATATGGATGCAGGACTCACAGACAGACTCGCAGAGACACATGAGGGGAATACTAACACGACTGCAGAACGGGGCTGCTCATGTGCGCTAACAGAAGGCGTGGTGGGAGGTGAACTGGTAGAGATTTAGAAACAAGATAAACAAGAGAAATCGGGCCAAGTGGGTTTACATTTTTAGAAAATATTTGCAGTTTGATATGTCAGGCGTTATACACACAGGGGAAAAACATAAAACCGGGATGAATGGCAACGAGCCTGAAGTTTATCTTAGTCATTAAAGCAAAACTAGGAAATGAAAGTGCTCCCCCTGCTGCTCCCTTTCGAAAATACACTTTGAGGGAACCAACCCAAAAGTTTGTTTCTTTGTCTTCTTTTTTGTTGAAATAATCACATACAATAATCATCTCTGGGACTTACAAAGACAGATAGAAAGGTAAGGTCAAATGTTACTTCTTTGATTGAAGCCAAAAATAACAACACATAAAGATCAGCAAATCTTACCTGTCACAAGTGTGCTTTTAAACAGAATAATAGATATACAAAATCTGCCTAATCTGCACATCTGATTCACTTTGCCCCTCCTAATATCATCAAAAATATTCCCTGGAATTGTTTGTGAAAAATACACTGAATTCTAAAGCATTGCACCTATAATGTGCAGATATTGACAGTTAAAATGATGTGATCTCAATCACATTAATCTTGTACTCTAATTGATCTGAAGCTGTTCTACATGTCAGAGACACATTCACTCTATTTAATTTAAGTTGGTGATTTTATTTTCCTACAATCAACATTTATAATTAGTCAATTATGCAAACAGTAATTTTTTAAAAGCATTTGGGTTTGTTTCTCTTCAATCTACTCTCACACACCTAACTAATAGACCAATTGCCAAAAAACAACCTTCACAAACTGAAAAATAAAAACATCTTTGCAGAAATACATTTGTTGCTTTAATTAATATGAGGCTTGATTCACTACTAGTCCATTTAGTTGTAGACA